>JANAVB010028818.1:33205043-33805043 GCA_029216955.1 Iris pallida | reverse complement strand
GGAGGTTACGGAAGGAAAAAAGGGTACGGCTACGGGCGTTCGAGAACGGAAGGGATGAAATGGTTTGTTGATGTTGGAATGAGAGAGTTGAATGAGTATTAAGAGTTGAAAGGAAAATTTTCTTTTCTTTTAATATTATAAATAGAATTTATACTCATAATTTTATGCTAATGGGCTTAAAGGATTTATTTCGAAAAAACCAAAATTGGGTCCGAGACGGGTTCGGGACGGGTCAGGTCCAACACTAAAAAATTCCAAGAATAATTATTTTTTCTAAAAATATAATTTTCCTAAATTAACAATTAATAATGATTATAATAATAATTTAGTTAATAAAATTATCCAATTAATTAACCAAAATTTTACGGGTTTCACAACCTTCCCTACTTAGAAAATTTCGTCCTCGAAATTTAAGGATAGGATTATGAGTTACCTCAGGTCTCAAATAGATACGGTTACTGCTCCCGTATCTCATCTTTTCGCTCCCAGGTAGACTCGCTTGGGGAATTGTGTCGCCACATAACACTGACTATGGGCTTCACAGAGTTCCTAGTTTTTTTCTCACCTCTGTCTAAAATCGCCACTGGCTTCTCTGGTACTGTGAGGCTGTGTCCAATCTCCAGCTCTGAATGGTCCAAGATGTGGCTCGGATCCGGGATGTAGCGTCTGAGCTATGAAACATGGAAGACGTTATGCACACCTTCAAGATTAGCTGGTAGAGCTAATCGGTACGCTACTTCTCCGATTTGGCTCAAAACTTCGAATGGGCTGATGTACCTGGGGCTCAGCTTTCCTGCTCTGCCGAATCTGATAGTTCCTCTAGTAGGGGAAATCTTATCGAAGACACTATCTCTTGCTTCGAACTACAATGGTCGGCGACTGCTATGAACCCAATGCTTCTGCTTGTCCTGAGCTATCATGAGCTTGTCTCTAATCACCTTTACCTTCTCTGCTGCATCGGTCACCATCTCAGGTCCAAGTAATACTCTTTCTCCTACGTCGTCCCAAGCAAGTGGAGTGCGGCAACGACGTCCATAAAGTGCCTCGAACAGAGTCATACCGATGCTAGCTTGGTAGCTGTTGTTGTAGGAAAACTCTACCAAGTGCAAGTGGTCTTCCCAAGACCCTCCAAATTCTAAGACGCAAGATCTCAGCATGTCCTCTAACGTCTGGATGGTTCTCTCTGATTGTCCGTCAGTTTGAGGATGGTAGGCGGTGCTGAACTTCAATTGTGTTTCCAAACTGTCGTACAAACTCTTCTAGAAGTGTGAGGTGAATCTGGTATCTCTGTCAGATACAATACTTATCGGAACTTCATAAATCCAGTAGATATGCTGCATGTACACTGCTGCCAACTTCTCAGTGGATAGACCAACTTTGAAGGGGATAAAGTGAGCTGACTTCGTCAGTCGGTCCACAATAACCCAAATGGCATCCTTCCCTTCTTGGGATCGAGGCAGTCCTGACACAAAGTCCATAGTTATGTGTTCCCATTTCCACTCTGGGATGTCTAACGGCTGCAACAGTCCTGCTGATCTCTGTCTGCTGGCTTTCATTTGTTGACAAATCAAGCATCTAGCCACAAATCTGGATACGTCTTTCTTCATTCTGTACCACCACACTATAGTACGCATATCCCGATAGATTTTATTAGCTCCTGGATGTATGGAATACTGTGACTGGTGCACTTTTTGCATCAGCTCATTCCTCAGTTCGCCAGTTGGTACGCAAAGCCTCGTACCATGCCTCAGTGCTCCGTCGTTGGCGATTGAGAATCCTTCAAGTGTTCCTGCCAGCACTGGATCTCTGAGTTTGCAAAGCGTCTCGTCTTGGAACTGTGTCTCCTTGACTTTATCCATCAGACTTGAACGCACTTGCAACTACATCATTGATGATTCAGCTTCTGGTATAATTGCTTCTCTTCCCAGCTTCTTTATTTCCTTCTCAGGCAGTACAATTTCTATTCCAAGCTTCTCTATGTCTTCCAGCAAATGCCACTCCTTGGTCAAAAACATCACCATCGGGTATCGACTAAGTGCATCTACAACCACATTAGCCTTACCCGGATGGTACTGCAAGTCGATGTCGAAATCTTTCATCAGCTCCAGCTATCGCCTCTGTCGCATGTTCAGTTCCTTCTGAGTGAAAACATATTTAAGACTTTTGTGGTCTGTAAATATTTCCACTCTCTCTCCATAGAGGTAATGCTTCCACAGCTTCAGTGCAAATATAACTGCTACAAGCTGTCACGACCCGCACCCTAGAGTAAGGGCACGAGAAGTGGGTACGTCCAGCCTACGTCGTAGTGTCGGCGGTAGAACGCTGTCCTAGGTTACTATCTAATCAACAACTCACGCAATTATATAATGTACTTGTCAAATCTCAACTCCGAACGGAGGACAAGCATAGATATAATGAAATCTCAATCACAGTCTAAGAACGATAAGATAACACATAAGTTTATAACTAAAGACTAAACAACAATAATTATAACTACTAAATAGTAATATCTCAAACAAACTCAAATACAAACTCATATCTCAAGTTATCACACTTCAAGTTCTAAAACGTAAAAACTAAACCAAGTCTACTAGCTAGTCTTCCGATCACTCCTGAGTGTCGGGGCCAAAGGTAGCTAAGCCATCTCCTGCTCCAAGGCAAGTAGGGCAAATGTCCTCAGGGCAATCATCTGTAATATTTTCAACACGTCCAGTCAGGACAGGAACGAGTACAATTCATCAAGAAATCCCAAGTAAATGACAGAGAACTATAAAGCAGTTATAGACAGTTATATTGATGAATCATGGCAGTTTTATACAGGTAATGATATAGAGAACAGTTAAGGTATAAGGAAAGAAAAGTAACTAAATAAGAAGAGAAACATGGAAATAAAGACTGTAAATATAATCTAGCTGAACTAGAGTAGCATGATATAAGTCCAGACAGTATAATAAGAGTCATGTGTGAGTCCAGACAATGTAATCTAATACCAGGTGATTCCAGCACGAGATGAGTCCGGTATAAGGTGAGTCCAGTAGGTGATCAAAGGTTCCAGGGTGAGTCCAGCCTATACTCTAACAGTGTGTTTTAAAATATCGGGATCGACATATGAACGACTGTAGGTAATACGGCACACCGCACACTCGGACAAGTGTGGGATGGCTATCGTTCCAGTATAATTCCGAGGGAGTGGTTCCAGTATTTGGGTATGTTCACATGCCTATTCTAATATTTTCCCGTCCAGTAAGTACAAGTAAATCCATAACCCGACACGAAAATAGGTATAAGTCCAGCCAGTACACGAATGGTTCCAGTAAATGATTCCAGGGTGGTTCCAGTAGGTGGTTCTAGAAATAGAGGCCAGACACGAATAATGAGTGTCGCATGAAATGGATCCAGTAATATCAAATCGAGTTTGTAATATAGAATCAAATAGAACTAGCTACAACTGAAGTACAGTAAACGACAAGTAAATGGAAGAACTATCAGAGAATGTACTCGCCTGCTACTCTGAAAAGAGTAGTATAATATCAGATGCCTGCACCGGAGTCACAATGTCCTAAACAGAGTAATACAGGTTATAATGTGTTTAAAATAAGGTAAATGAAGTATATAATGCAACTACATGATTTCTAAGTCAATCTAGGTCAAAGTCAACTCTGGGTCAAACCAAATCAAACATCTAGTCAACTAGGTCAACAACAAGGCTATTTGGTCAACTTGGTCTCATCTAGTCTAATCTAGGGTATTAGCTAATTGACTATTTAGTGGTCTTGATTAAAGTGGTACGAAATCATATTCTAATCCTAGGGTTCTTCTGACCTTATAGTACAACTTATGATACCACTCAAACTCACTATCAACTGCCCATTTCATATCCTCATAATGAATCTATATACACACATGTAGGCATATCTAATATATGAACTGACCCATGGTCATACCACTCATCCTATATTATAACCATAGCATATACATGTATTACCTAGACACTTATCAATTGCCTATATATGCATATATATATACCAAGTACTCATGTAGGCAAAAGGGAGCAGATACATTAATGATTGGGGTTGGACTCAACTAATGAAGTACTGACAGGGCATGTTCATGACCGTCACAAATGCAATGTCTGTATAAAGGATGATCTGTACAATCGTAGCACAGATCATCCATTGATGTAGAGGACAGGACAATGTGATACATGGGCACAAAACATCATGTGTATATGGGCTGCCAAAGGATATAGACTTAACAGTGAATGAGGCCGATGCAATTGGGGATTGAAGCTAAAAAAAGTGTCTGAACACAAGGAAATGAATTTACTACTTGAAGACTGAACAATATATGAAGTTGGACATTTATGTGAATGTATGTGAACTATAGGAGGGACTGACACATCAAGTAACTAAGGGTTGCTCAAAGCTAAGAAGGGAACTGAACATGGATAGAGGGCTGTCCAAATGGGAAGTATGGACTGATACCTGGATATCTGAACAAGGCATGCTAAGGGACTGAAACCTTACCTGTACAGGAACCCCACTGGTCTACCATGTCCAGATATGAACAATTTCAGACACGAGGCTTGCAATCATACTGTACATGAAGTATGCAGGAATAACAGGGACTGATACTTAAATAAATAGGGACTGACATCCTAATATAGGACTGAACATGGCAACCTGCTGCTGCTACTGCCCTGCTTGCCTGCTGCAGCTGCAATTGAAATGTTGCTACCGCTGCTAGCTGCTGCAATGTACATTGCAAAAGCTCAGGTCAGCTGCAAATGCCACTGCTCTGCTTGCCAAGGCAATGCCAACCACCCTCTTATCTCAACCTAAACACACTAAGATAACTAAAGATACCCACAGTCTTCTAACATCCTAAGTCTATTACAGATTCAAGTACACGTATTCCTACATACATCTCATGATACTAACCCACAATATGTATACATACATATAATTCCTATATTACAATCATATATATATTAGTTAGGATACTATAACATACCATCACATTCGAAATCCTAAATCAGTGATGTGTGTGTGTGTATGTGACATTGTGTGTACAGTCACAGGTTCTGTGAGTTTAAATCAGTGTGTGTAGTGGTGTGACAGGTTAGTTCAATAGATAAGAAATGTGAATGAATGAAATGTATGTGTGTGAATGTGTGTGCAGGAAAAAGTATCTCAGGAAAATGATTCTCAGGTTATCGAAAACCCAAATTTTCTGCTATCCTCAAACCAAAACATGCAACCACATTAATAGTAACCTAATGCACATGGATATGACTTAATATGATGATTTGAATCATAGCAAATAGGTTGAAACTCATTTATATTGCAGGAATTCAAAACAGTGCATGATAGTTCCATTAGCAAGCTACACATCAATCCCATTCCCATTAACTAATACAAAACCCAATCTAACTTGAAAATCTGATTTAGCAGTAGTTAGTACACATGTAGGTGAATCAAATATGACAAATTGAACATCAATATTTAGTTTTAAATAGGAATTAAACTCAGGATTCAAAAACAGGAAATAGGTATCAGTCCAATGGGGAAACTTCGATTTGAAAAGCAAAAATACCATGAAAACTCAATTAAATGGCTGGTAATCGTGTGTGAACATTATATGGTGTTATATAGGCTATGTCGTGTCCACATAAGTCGATACGACGTGTCCAAATACTGAAAACCAGGGTAACATAGAATAACTATGTCAGCAGCCTCGTGTAGAGGTGCAGTACGAGCTAGGACACGATACACGACACCAGAGGGCTAGTGCTCGTATCCCAGGGCTCGCCTATGATAGGGGAACGTCCTCGAGTGTCTGCAACGTGTCCACGACACGCGTGTCCTGAGCACGAGACACGTATCAGAGGTCTCTGATCGCGCTCGCACGGCCAGTACAAGGCCAGTGCAGCCATGGTTTCTCCCAAACCACTGCACAAAATTTAATGGGACCTTGGGGGCATGCTCGCAGATATTGCCCCCATGAGCTCACCAAGTTTTGTGCAACGCCGAGCTGTGTCGTGTCCGCTGCGAAGCTCGAGCAGCAGGACACTCGATCGGGCCAGCGCACAGCGTGTCCAACACGGATTTGGACACGACAAAGACACGGATTCATGCTCAGTCAAGTATGAAATCAATATGTATATATAATACAACAAATCTATTTAAACACTTTTCAAAAATATCCATTTTAAACCCTTTGTGGCATTTTAACAAACACTCAACAGTACAAGCTGATACGTGTCCGATACGGACACGAAATTAACATGACTCAATACCACACCTATGCTAGCAGCTAGGGGACTCCTAGGGCTATGCACTCATACAAAGAAATCTAATTTTAATGGTGATTGTGAGGGTTTACCTATTGGTTGAATTTTTAATAAAAAGCTTCAAAAGGGGGAAATCTTCTTGCTAGCCAAGATCTCCAAATTGATTCAAACCTGAGATTTCTCTCCATGAACATAAAGTAGGGATTGATTAGAACCTAATGCAAAAGATTTGAGCCAAAAAGGAATTGAAATGAGAAAGTTATGGATTGGGGAAGATGGCTCTTCACCTCTTTCTTCAAAGCTTGAAAAAAAAATTGATAAAAGAGGCAAGAACAAGGAAGAGATTATTTATAGGGAAGTGGGAGCCCTAGTGGCTGGTCATAAAGTGAGAAATTAGGGTTAGGGTTTTTTCTAAGGGGCTATGGGCCTAATTGCACTAGTCATGGAACCAATTTCTAAGTCTCAAGTCTATGGACCAAATCACCAATCCCCCTATTTCAAACTTGATCCTAAGTGTCCTAACTTGAGTTGACTTAAGTTAGACTAGGGTCCATACCATGTTAACTAGGTCACCAAGTCAAGGTCAAAATCTAGGACAGTCTCTTAAGTCACAGCTAGTCAAAAGTCAAATTTGACAATCGCCAATGCAATAAATCATGAAATAATTCAAAGATGCCAAATGACCAAAATATCCTCATGCTCAAAAGTAAAAATAAATCATCCTAATGACATGGTCAGGCAGTCTCTCAGGTTACACTAGCAAGGCATCAAAATCACAAGCCATGACTTAAAACAGTTTTTTTTAATTGATCAAAAAGCACCAAAAATCCTAATGTGATATAAATACAAATAAATAATAATAATTACAAAATTTCAAAATTACCCTCATCTGGAAAACTGGGTGTTACACAAGCTCCAAATCATGCGTAGGATAGTTCTTCTCATGAGTCCGTAATTGCCTAGATGCGTAAGCAATTACTTTCCCGTGTTGTTGAAGAACACAACCCAATCCTTTACCAGAAGCATCACTATAGATTGAGAAACCGCCGGTACCTGTGGGTAGCGCAAGTATCGGTGTCGTTGTTAGTCTCTTCTTCAATTCCTCAAATGCTGACTGGCAAGCTTCAGTCCACACAAATTTTTCATTCTTCCTTCTAAGCTTCGTCATCGGCTCAGCAATCCTGGCGAAGTCCTTCACAAATTTCCGGTAGTAGCCAGCTAAGCCCAAGAAACTTCTGATTTCAGCAACTGAACTTGGTATACTCCACTTCACAATATCAACTATCTTCTTTGGATCTACCGAAATTCCTTCTTCTGTGACAACATGGCCTAGAAAATCTACCTTGTCTAAGAAGAATTCACATTTAGATAGCTTACCATAGAGCTTCTCCCTCCTTAAGGTTCCCAGAACTTTCCTCAGGTGCTCTTCATGCTCTTCTTCAGTCTTTGAGTATATCAGGATGTCATCGATGAAGACAACAACAAACTGATCCAGATATTCATGGAAGACCTTATTCATAAGGTTCATGAATACTGCAGGGGCATTCGTCAATCCAAACGGCATGACCAAAAATTCATATTGACCATATTTGGTGTTGAATGCCGTCTTTGGAATGTCCTTCTTTCTGACCTTGATTTGATGGTAGCCAGATCGAAGGTCTATCTTTGAGAACACCTTAGCTCCACTTAGTTGATCAAACAAATCATCGATCCGGGGCAGAGGGTACATGTTCTTGATGGTGATGTTGTTCAGCGCCCGGTATTTAATGCACATCCGCACAGTCCCATCCTTCTTAGGCACGAACAAGACAGGTGCTCCCCAGGGTGAAGCTCCATCTTTGATAAATCTAAGGGCCATCAACTCATTGATCTGGTCCTTCATCTCCTTGGCCTCCTTGGGGTTGACTCTGTAGCATCCTCGAGAAATAGGGGCAGAGCCGGAAACTAGGTCAATGGTGAATTCTACATCTCGATCCGAGGATAATCTGGAAGACTATCAGGGAAGACGTCCATAAATTTCTCTATGATAGGATGAGGAGGTCCAGGTTCTTCGGTGATAGAGGAGTAGGTAATACCCTCCATATCTTCTGGAGCTCGAGAGATTTCAAACTCTGGCTCTCCAGGTGGGCTGAAGACTACACATCCTCTGTGACAATCTATCAGCGTATACTACTTACTTAACCAGTCCATTCCTAGGACTACATAATAGTTAAGTAAGGGCATCACAAGTAAGGGTGCTAAGAAATTGTGATCTGAGATAGTTATAGGGCAGTTACAGGTCTCAGTGATGGGTATGGGTCCACCACCAGTCATAACTCTACATATCTTCTTACTAAATCCCATAACTAGGTGGTGTGCAAAGATGAATTTTGTTGCTATAAAACTGTATGTTACACCCGAATCAAATAATGCTAAAGCAGGGTGTGAATGCACATAAATGGAATATGTGATAACATCAGCGTTGGGTTCCTGCTCTGGCTCTTGCTCATCTGCTGTTAGGGCAAAAGCTCGCCCAATCTTCTGTTGTTGTTGTCCAAACTGTTGTTGCTGAGTAGGTAGAGGAGCCTTCTGCTGTGTAGTTCCGGTCCGGTTGAATGCCGTGTGGTAGTCCCTCACTTGGTGGGCGGCTGACCCACAAACTAGGCAGTGTCCTAGCATCTTCCTGCAGATGTTCGCCTGATGCCCTAACCTCTTGCAGAAATTTTATACAGGAATCTGCTTCTGAGGCGCTTTGTCATTGGTCCTAGCCTGATGGTACTGCTGCTGGTGGTGAGAAGACATGTTGTTATTGTTGTGGTTGGGCCTCTTCTGGTTATTCTTGAAGTTGCTAGTTCCAGAATACTCCTTCTTTGAGCGAGCAGGCTGACTCTTCTCTATATCCTGAGCTCGTATTAAGATCCTCTCATACGTCTTGGCGTCGCCTGCGATCACAGGAGTGCGAATCTCTTCCCTCAGTCCATACCTGAATCTTTCAACACGATCGGCGGGGTCAGCAACCAGGTTCTTGGCAAAGCGACTAAGTTGACCAAACTCTGCAGCATATTCACCAATCGTCATGTTCTCTTGCTTCAAATTCTAGAACTGTCTTTCCATCTCCCGCAACTCTGATGTTGGGAAACACTTTCTGCGGAACAACCTCTTGAAGGTGTTCCAATCAAGCTGCCTGTCCTGGAGTCGGGGTTCATTCCGATACCAGGTGCTGGCTACATCTAGCAGTTGGAGTCCCACAGCTTCAACTTGAAGGTCATTAGGAAGTCGAGCAACGCTGAGAAGACGCTCCATATTGTCGAGCCATTCGTCAGCATCGATAATTCCCTCGGTTCCTTTGAAAGGTCGAGGGCCCAACTTCTTGAATTTCTCAATATCGCCAACTTTAGCAGGCCTTGGTTCCGATTGTGCTGCTTCTCCTCTCTCCAATGCAGCCATAGCCACATTGTGGGCATTCTCCATGCCTTCTCTCATAATCGTCGTCTGTTCGCGATGAGCTTCAGTTTGAGTTCTCTGTGCCTCAAGCACTCCTCGTAGCAAGCCTACGAGATTGGTGGAGTTCACGGGCACTGGTGGGGCAGCTGGATCGGGCACTTCCGCATGAGCTTGCTGTTCAGTTCGGGAAGATGTAGGATCTGACACTTGAGTAGTAGTGTAAAATCCGTAGGGTGCTGGTGCAATATGGGGACGATCGGTCAGCTATCGAGGTATTGGATTCGGACTTGGTTGAGGAGGTGGGGTATGATCGGGTGATGACAATCCATCGCCAGCAGTGTGGTCTTGTCTGTGACCATACTCTGGAAGGTTTAGGATTGCAAAACATAAGCAAGGTAGCCTACCAGTCTATAACAAATAAAAATATTTATTTATAATATATTTTGGTCCTATGTTGTGACAAATTAATGTTCTAGTGTTCTAAATGTTTCTAGATATGTTTACCTAAGTTGTTGATCTGACCTGCATGGGCCACCACTAAAAACATGTCACGACCCAATCCCAAATTGTTGGATCGAATCGGATCATGCCCAGCCTGCACCGTTGTGAAACGGTGGCAGTAAGCTGTATCCAATTGCAGATAATCACAACAACACAATATATATATATTTGTCACAACTTCTAAAATTACGAATATTAAAAACTTGCCCAAAAAGATTCATTTGATACATTTGATAAAATAAAACTGTCTTTTAATTCAAACATCAAACTAAAAAAATGTCATCAGCTAGAAAGTTGGCTCATCAGCCCCGAGATCAACATCGTTCGATTGGGACTTTGGCAGCACAGCTGGGTAGAGCTCAGGGTCGTAATAGCTATTAATCAATAGCTCAGCTTCATTAATGGAACCTATTAGGGATGGGGAATCCAGTCAGGAAAGGAGCAAAGTACAATTATGAAAATCTAACAATTCAACTAATAATTAAAAATTTACAATTTAAACATTTTGAAATACTTGAACAATATTTTCCAGCAATTTTCTACAATTGAAAACAATGTTATTTGAGTATGTAATGCTTATGACCGGCTTGGGTTGTACAATAGTATCCTAGTGATACGATACGGCTTATCCTCGTGTGAAAAGGAGTAAGCTCGCACAATTATGCAATATGAAGGTATTGGTCATAGAATACTATACTACTCCCCCAATCCCATAATCAATAACAATCAATACTCTAGGAGAGAGTTCCGTGTAGCAATGTGGTTTAATCTTGCAAAATTACAATTAATTATTAAATTGAAAAATAAACATAACCGTACTTGCCTTGGTTTATAACTGGATTTGAAATGGGTACCGGGGAAGGATTCAGACTCGTCTTCGAAATCCTACAGTTGAGAAGTTATGACTTAGAACCATATTTGAACCATGTCTAGGTGTTTTAGTTATAATCTCTAAAATTTGATCCTAGTCAAGTTTTATGTTATTCTATCATAACGCGTATCGATGCGATTTACTATTAATAATTTACGAAGTAAAAGTCAATTTAATATTTTATTAGAAACAATGGTAGTTACAGGTTATTTGGCAAAACTTGGTATTTTCATAATATATATAAAACTAGTCTTTCTTTTTTAATAAGAAATCATGAATTTGTTAAATTACAAACTTGTAATTTCACTATCTATTTAATGTGAAAAAATCTTATAATTTTTCTATAATTTAAAATAATATTCTTTTAATATTTTACACGTCTACGACAAAACCAATAAAACCAGAAAAGAAAGTTAAAAAGTATGCTACACAAATACAGGGCCACAGAAATAAGGATGAAAACTGGGCTTATGTCCTTACAAATTTTTACATCAATTAATTAAATAAAGTACTGGTGAACTCTTAACGCCGGGAAGCCGTCCATTCAGCAGGCTGAGGCCCTGCACTCAAAAATGCTATGGCCAGTAATACGTTCAAAAATAATTATTTAATTTAAAGATATAAAAAAATACGGTAAGTCTCAGACTTGGTCCAAAATATCATGTTGTATTCTAGCTTATGCCTCAACGTCTGGAATGGCCGGTTTCGTTTGCATTTAGCTAGGGCCCATGAACCGATATGGTCGTCGCCCGAAAATGATACAAAAATCCATATTTAAAACCAACAATCAAGTTGTAATTTGTTTTACAAAGGCCAGAAATTGAAAATAGTTTTATTTAAAACTTTAAAATATATTTTTCAAAAATTTGGGCAGCACCTCCTCGAAAATTGGTACAACCTTATCCTGGGAAAATGCCAACACCCAAAATACTCCAAACCAGGAATAACAAACCACAAAATAATCCCACATCAGGGATACCAATTTATTCAACCCAAATGTAGATTTTTATTTCTAAAAATTAATAATCACAGAACCATTTCCGAAATATAAAATTCGAAGAATCTGAAATAAAATTCGGAAAATAGAAAACTACAGAACCATATACGGGAAAATCCGAACTTAACTCGGAAATTCCGAGAAACCACAGAATTATTCCGAAAGGGAGTTCGGAAAATCCGAAACCACGAATCGATCTGATTCCCATAGCGGGATCGGGGACCATGTCATCATCGACACCAATGGGAGTAACACGGGAATATGGAAGATAACTCAGGTTGCTCGGCTAGAGCTCTAAGATGAGTATAGAAGGAAAGATGAATCTCGCGTTCTCGGAAAACTCCAGAATACGCAAACAGCAAATATCGGCTACGAAAAAATGGATCTGGAAAACCCACGGGGTCACCGAAAAGCCTTGGGTCAGGAACAGCAGCAGGAAGACGCTGGACCAGGGCACGGGGCACGGACACGCGAAAGGACACAGCGGCGGAGGGGACGAGGGTTTCGGGGCGCGGCCGAAAAGCGGCTGAGGGTCGGCGGGAGGCCGGCGGTCGGGATCAGCCTGGGCCGCGGGAAGAACGGTGGCGGGAGGTATTGGCCTCGGGAGGAGGGGGTCGCGGAATCGTCGGAGGGCGCGGGTCGACGAGCTTGGGCGGATCGTCGTCGTGTCACCGGGCTCGGGTCAGGGCTTGGGTTGGAAAAGTGGTGGAGATGATGAAGGATTGAGAGGGGTTTTATAGGGAGGATTTGGGGGTTTCGGGAGAGGAGAGGTCGCCGGAAGGTTACGGAAGGAAAAAAAGGTGCGGCTGCGGGCGTTCGGGAACGGAAGGGATGAAATGGTTTGCTGATGTTGGAATGAGAGAGTTGAATGAGTATTAAGAGTTGAAAGGAAAATTTTCTTTTCTTTTAATATTATAAATAGAATTTATACTTATAATTTTATGCTAATGGACTTAAGGATTTATTTCGGAAAAACCGAAATTGGGTCCGAGACGGGTTCGGGACGGGTCAGGTCCAACACTAAAAAATTCCAGGAATAATAAATTTTTCTAAAAAATACAATTTTCCTAAATTAACAATTAGTAATGATTATAATAATAATTTAGTTAATAAAATTATCCAATTAATTAACCAAAATTTTATGGGTTTCACAGTAGGGGCCTGCTCCAGCCTTCAAGCACGTCCCAGAGATAGGACGCGCCTTCTCGCGTTGACTACTCCCTCCGACCTTCATCTTCCTACACTGCCTAGTGCCAAGGATCCGGCAGCTTCCCAGGGCGGCTCCGGCGAACCCCCTCCCCCTGGGCTGCCGTCTTACGCAGACAAGCTCAGACCGGATTGTGCCATCCAGATTTTCACCCCCATCGCAGAAGTGGAGCTCCCAGACATCGACTTCGCTCCTGACACTGATTCCATCACAGTGCCTTTCACAGCCGACAAAATATCAGACATGTCCACTACCTTCCCACATATATTTGTTCTAAAATTCTCTTCCTCCTGTCCGAAGCTTCCGTGGGTACAGGAGACGATTTCCAGATGAGGCCTCCACTCGGGATACAGGGTGGCGCCCCTAGACCCTAAACACATCTTCTTGCATCTCTTCTCCGAGGCTGACCACTGGAATGTCTGGGTTAGAGGCACAGAAATGATCGATAATCATATATTCAAAATCATCAAAATGGTCTCCAGATTTTAACACGGCCAAAGGCTCCCCGATCTTATCGGCATGGGTCACGTTCCCGAACCTACCTCTAATATGTTTCACTCTTGCAGCCCATAATAGGATTGTGAGCTCCTTCGGCACGTTCGTTGCCATGACGAAAGAAACTAAGAGTCTCTCCAAGGGCAACTACGCCAAAATATGCATGAAGCTAGATCTATCAAAGGACCTGCCCAAACACATCCAGATCTCATTAGGCGACAAGACGCTCACCCAACACATAATATTCGACAAAAACATCATATTTTGCAAGCACTGTCAGACAAGAGGTCACACCAAAGAGCATTATTTCCGTGCACATCCAGAGTTAAAGAAGAAGGCCACCGGCAAGGCTGCCTCCACCAAACAGTCCAAGATTATCCACCAATCCCCACTTCTCCCTCGTCCCAACACCCATGTCAGATTTGAGGCTAACTCCTCCAATAGCCTAGCTCAGTCTTCCCCAAGAAAGGCCCTGGTAACTCTGCCACCACCGGCCATCAACCTCTCCAACAAATTTGACCACCTCGAAACCGACAGCACTAAAGTAGCCTACGAGTTCAGCGGCATCCCAGTCGAAGCACACGTTGTTCTCCTACTATCTGCCCCTATGGGTGTCAGTGCCGAAGAACCCCACTCCTAACAACAAGTGCTTCCGGATAACGCTTTGGTGCGCTGCAAACCCCACTCGTCACACACTGAAGTCACCCAACCCAGTATCGCCAAAGACCTCACATCGGCAGAGGTCACTGAGAACAGAAGCACCTCTGGTGGGGACACAAACGCAATTACAGTTGACGGGATACCGGAAAATTCGATGTAAGCTATCCCAACCCCAGACACTGCAACCCCCTCCGACCCCTACAAATTATCAGAAATTAGTATGAACGCCCTGGCCAACATCGGTCAAGCCCCAGTGACCAGGCTTCAACAGGGCATCGACACTGGCATCACCACCAAGGATAGCTATTTCGAAGCTCTGCCAGAAATAAACGGAGAGGTTTACATACACCCGAATGAGGAGTCAGATACAGGAAAGTTGTACAGAAAGGAAGCTATCACCTCCAAAAAAACCCAAAAAAGGATGCACTAAAGAAGCTTCGGTCATGATCACAAGGCCGGTGACGAAAATTACCAAACCCCCCACCAAAGCAACTCCAATGCTTAACATCCTTTCATGGAATATTAGAGGCCTCACCAATAAACCAACCTTGAGAAGATTAAAAATTCTCGAGCGTATCCACAGACTCGATATCTTAGTGATCATCGAACCCAAAATTCCTCCAAACAAAATTAAATCCATCCAGTTGCAGTTAGGTTTCTCCTCAGCAATCATCGGCTGCCACGACATATGGATCTTCTTCTCCATCGATGTGAAGCTCGGCATCATCCTCGACTCGAGACAGACCCTTACATGTTGGGTGGAACACCCCATACTCCCGTCTTGCTCCCTCCTGTCTGCCGTCCACGGCAGCTGCGATATTCCCGGGTGTAAGAAGCTGTGGAAAGACCTGAAGTTCGCTCAGCTCAACCACATTGACCTCTCCTGGCTTTGCGTAGGCGACTTCAATTCCATCATGTGCAGAGAAGATAAATCGGGTGGTCGACCCCCGCCTTCGTCGGCCATTCACGACTTCACCAACTTCATCTTTAACGCCCATCTGTCTACCTTCCAGTTCGTCGACAGCGCTTTCACCTGGTACAACATGCAAGAAGGAGCTCAAAAACAATATTCCTGCCTTGATCGTGCCCTCATCAACCCCAAATGGTTGGACATGGAGATTATATCCAGTCTATCTCATCTCAACGCGACCGAATCAGACCACTCTCCTCTCCTTATTAAAATTAGCAGCAAATCGAACCAGATCAAGAAAAAATTTGCTTCCTCAACTTCTGGAGCCATCACCCCAGTTCATGAACACGGTTGCCAACGCTTGGGCTAGCGTGGACACCCTCGACCTGCTGGTCTGTGTGGCGAACAAACTCAAGGCCACCAGGAAAGCCCTCTCGGTCAAGAGTAAGAGTGCTTTCGGTGACATCTTCCAGGCGGTCCGTACGACGGAGGATGATGTCACCTATGCAGAAATCCTGTTTTCCACTGACAGATCTTCCGCGGCTCGTGCCTCCCTCAACCTTACCAGGGCTCTGCTAAAATTTTGGCTGAAAGTTGAAGCGAACTTCTGGAAACAGAAAGTGAGGCTTACATGGGACAACGAGGGAGACAAAAAGACGAGCTACTTTCACTCATGTGTCAAGGGGCATAGACAACAGCTCAACCTTCACCAAATTGTAGACGGTAGCGGCCAAATTATAAAAAACCAACGGTGGATTCAAATGGCTGTCGCTGATTTCTACTCCCAGTTGTTCACCAAAGAAGCCATCACCTTTGACACAGAATTCCTTGTGGAGTCCCTCGCCTGATAGAAGACAGTGACAACACCCAGCTGCAGCTTCCCCCCTCAGAGCTAGAAGTCAAAGAGGCCGTTTGGGATCTGAACGAGCACAGCGCTCCCGGATCGAACGGATTCACCGGTGTGTTTCTTTAGAGCTTGTTAGGACATCATCAAGGCAGATATCCTCGAGGCGGCCATAGCTTTTTTCTAAGGAGCCAGATACCCCCGATCGATTTCATGCGCCAACCTTATCCTCATCCCCAAGCAGGACAATCCAGAGACCTTCAAGGACTTCCGTCCCATAAGCTTTTGCATCTTCACTAACAAAATCATATCGAAGATTATTGCCAACCGCATGACCGAGATTCTTCCCAAAATTATCTCTGAAGAGCAGAGTGGCTTCGTCCGTGGCAGGAACATTTTAGATAACATCCTGCTGGCACAAGAGATGATCACGTGCATGAAATTACCAGCCAGAGACGGCAACATTGTGATCAAGCTGGACATAGAGAAGGAATATGACAGGCTAGACTGACAATTCATGATTTGGGTCTTCAGGGCCTTCAGGTTTTACGAAACCTGGACCAATATCGTCTGGAGATCGATCAGCAATTCATAGTTTTCTACAGTTATAAACAGACAAGTGGAGGGTTTCTTCAAATCCAGTCGAGGTGTTAGACAAGGAGACCCATTATCATCCACTATCTTCATCATTGTTGCAGAACCGCTGAGCAGAAACCTTAATAAAATGTTGGACACACCACACTTTCGGTATTTTCACACCGCCAGCGGTTGTCGCATACGCCGACGACATCCTCATCTTCTCCTCCGGTGATGTTGGGTAAGTGGAAGCAGTCTATAAGACGTTGCAGAGATACGCTAACTGTTACAGCCAGCGCATCAACCCCAACAAGAGTGTCATCTATGTTCACCACAAGACCAGCAGAGAACACTCATCCTCCCTTACCAACATCACTTCCTTCTCCGTGGCGTACCCCCCTTTCTCCTACTTAGGGTGCCCAATGGTCTATGGTCGGTACAACGCTGCTATCTTCGAAGGTCTGGTGGACAAAATTAGAAAAAAAAACTCGAAGGTTGGCATAACACAATTTTATCGCCATACGGGAAGATGATTCTGATTAAACATGTGCTCTTCTTCATCCCCATCTACACCCTCGCCGCTTGCTCTCCCCCTAAAAAGGTGCTCTCCACCATTGAAAACATCTTCGCTAACTTCTTTTGGGGCATAACGACGACAAGGACAAGCATCACTGGGCCAGCTGGGACACCTTGGCCAGACCCACAGACGAAGGGGGTCTCGGTTTTAGCAGAATGACGCATGTCGTTGATGCTTGCTCGATAAAACTTTGGTGGAAACTTTAAGTGAGTCGTAATATTTGGGCCAGGTTCACGAAGGCCAGATATTTTAGGCATATTCACCCTTCCGCCGTCGTCTCCAATTGCAGATCATCCGCATCGTGGTGTCGCATCCTCCATGGCAGGAGTCTCGCTGAGCCTCTGATCCGATTATATCTAGGATCCGGGGATTCATCTTTATTCCATGAAAGATGGGTCGGAGAAGATCTCCTCCATCAGTACCCGATGTCCTCCCCTCCCACATAGCGTGATTCGTGATTTTTGGGACGGTTCGGGCGACTGGCTCAGGGAGCGAGCGCGCGAATGGATTGAGGAGGCGGCCACTAGTGCGTTGCTAGCAACCGGATTGAAGATCAACTCGGCCCCCGATTGGTCTTTGTCCGCCAACGGCACTTTCTTCTTAGCTTCGGTAAGAAGCGTCGTCCGAGGCAATGGGATGGCATCCCGTTTCATTGGCCCCTTCTGGCAACATTGCATCCTTAAAAAATGGTTCTTTCTAATTTGGAGAGCTCACTGTAAGAAACTCCCCACCGACGACGCTCTCATCACCATCGGTTACAGCTTAGCTTCCGCTTGTCATTGCTGCTCGGCAAAATAATCAAAAACTGTTAACCACATTCTTCACACCAGAGAATTGGCCGCACAGGTTTGGAACACACTCTCTCTTAGTTGCAAGTAGGATCAGGCTGGCGAAAGCTACAACGATCTTCTCGCCACCTGGGACAAAGCCTCGCACGGCCTCCAGATCGTTGCAGCCACTACCACGTGGGTCTTGTGGAAAAATCGTAACAAATTCAGATACGAGGGACACCAATATACGGCCACCCAACTAATCTGGGAGGTCCTACGACAGATCTACAAAGTCAACAAAAATTGTAATCACGGTCATTCTGGAAGAAGGATGGTGGCACCGGGACCATATCCAGACACTTCGACACTTGCTACGGGAAGGATACACTTCAAGCGTCCCAAACCCAAATAAGCTTTAGCGCCACCGGTTCTTCAATGGGTAACTTTACTTACTCAGCTGCTCGGCATGAAACTGAATTAACTAAACATATTATTCGTGAAGAACTTCCTTTCACGACGGGTGAAAGCGAATCTTTACGAGATTATGCATCAATTTCTTTAAACCCCTCCTTTACTAGAGTGAGTAGACAACAAGCTCGAAATGAGGCTATTCGTCTCTTTAACGAGCGAAAAGCCGCTTTGAAAGCAGATTTTCAAAATGTTAGTAAGTTGTCTATTACTTCTGATATTTGGACTACTAAGTGGAGTTATGCATACATTTGTATTACTGCACACTATATAGATGCACAATAGATGTTGCAAAAATGCATCATCTGTCTTAAAATTATAGAATGTCCACACACGAGCGCTATAATTTCAAGTGAGATTTCAAAACACGTGCGTGAATATGATATTCACCCTAAAAAATGCTATGGCCAGTAATACGTTCAAAAATAATTATTTAATTTAAAGAAATAAAAAAATACGGTAAGTCTCAGACTTGGTCCAAAATATCATGTTGTATTCTAGCTTCTGCCTCAACGTCTGGAATGGCCGGTTTCGTTTGCATTTAGCTAGGGCCCATGAACCGATATGGTCGTCGCCCGAAAATGATACAAAAATCCATATTTAAAACCAACAATCAAGTTGTAATTTGTTTTACAAAGGCCGAAAATTGAAAATAGTTTTATTTAAAACTTTAAAATATATTTTTCAAAAATTTGGGCAGCACCTCCTCGAAAATTGGTACAACCTAATCCTGGGAAAATGCCAACACCCAAAAAATTCCAAACCAGGAATAACAAACCACAAAATTATCCCACATCAGGGATACCAATTTATTCAACCCAAATGTAGATTTTTATTTCTAAAAATTAATAATCACAGAACCATTTCCGAAATATAAAATTTGAAGAATCAGAAATAAAATTCGGAAAACCGAAAACTACAGAACCATATACGGGAAAATCCGAACTTAACTCGGAAATTCCGAGAAACCACAGAATCACAAAACCACAGAATTATTCCGAAAGGGAGTTCGGAAAATCCGAAACCACGAATCGATCTGATTCCTATAGCGGGATCGGGGACCATGTCATCATCGACACCAATGGAAGTAACACGGGAATACGGAAGATAACTCAGGTTGTTCGGCTAGAGCTCTAAGATGAGTATAGAAGGAAAGATGAATCTCGCGCTCTCGGAAAACTCCAGAATACGCAAACAGCAAATATCGGCTACGGAAAAATGGATCTGGAAAACCCACGGGGTCACCGAAAAGCCTTGGGTCAGGAACAGCAGCAGGAAGACGCTGGACCAGTGCACGGGGCACGGACACGCGAAAGGACGCAGCGGCGGAGGGGGCGAGGGTTTTGGGGCGCGGTCGGAAAGCGGCTGCGAGTCGGCGGGAGGCCGGCGGTCGGGATCAGCCTGGGCCGCGGGAAGAACGGCGGCGGGAGGCACTGGCCTCGGGAGGAGGGGGTCGCGGAATCGTCGGAGGGCGCGGGTCGACGAGCTTGGGCGGATCGTCGTCGTGTCACCGGGCTCGGGTCAGGGCTTGGGTTGGGAAAGTGGTGGAGATGATGAAGGATTGAGAGGGGTTTTATAGGGAGGATTTGGGGGTTTCGGGAGAAGAGAGGTCGCCGGAAGGTTACGGAAGGAAAAAAAAGGTGCGGCTGCGGGCGTTCGGGAACGGAAGGGATGAAATGGTTTGCTGATGTTGGAATGAAAGAGTTGAATGAGTATTAAGAGTTGAAAGGAAAATTTTCTTTTCTTTTAATATTATAAATAGAATTTATACTTATAATTTTATGCTAATGGACTTAAGGATTTATTTCGAAAAAACCGAAATTGGGTCCGAGACGGGTTCGGGACGGGTAAGGTCCAACACTAAAAAATTCCAGGAATAATAAATTTTTCTAAAAAATACAATTTTCCTAAATTAACAATTAGTAATGATTATAATAATAATTTAGTTAATAAAATTATCCAATTAATTAACCGAAATTTTATGGGTTTCACAGTAGGGGCCTGCTCCAGCCTTCCAGCACGTCCCAGAGATAGGACGCGCCTTCTCGCGTTGACCACTCCCTCCGACCTTCATCTTTCTGCACTGCCTAGTGCCAAGGATCCGACAGCTTTCCAGGGCGGCTCCGGCGAACCCCCTCCCCCTGGGCTGCCGTCTTACGCAGACAAGCTCAGACCGGATTGTGCTATCCAGATTTTCACCCCCATCGCAGAAGTGGAGCTCCCAGACATCGACTTCGCTCCTGACACTGATTCCATCACAGTGCCTTTCACAGCTGACAAAATATCAGACATGTCCACTACCTTCCCACATACATTTGTTCTAAAATTCTCTCCCTCCTGTACGAAGCTTCCGTGGTTACAGGAGACGATTTCCAGATGAGGCCTCCACTCGGGATACAGGGTGGCACCCCTAGACCCTAAACACATCTTCTTGCATCTTTTCTCCGAGGCTGACCACTTGAATGTCTGGGTTAGAGGCACAGAAATGATCGATAATCACATATTCAAAATCATCAAAATGGTCTCCAGATTTTAACACGGCCAAAGGCTCCCCGATCTTATCGGCATGGGTCACGTTCCCGAACCTACCTCTAATATGTTTCACTCTTGCAGTCCTTAAGAGGATTGTGAGCTCCTTCGGCACGTTCGTTGCCATGGCGAAAGAAACTAAGAGTCTCTCCAAGGGCAACTACGCCAAAATATGCATGAAGCTAGATCTATCAAAGGACCTGCCCAAACACATCCAGATCTCGCTAGGCGACAAGACGCTCACCCAACACATAATATTCGACAACAACATCATATTTTACAAGCACTGTCAGACAAGAGGTTACACCAAAGAGCATTATTTCCGTGCACACCCAGAGTTAAAGAAGAAGGCCACCAGCAAGGCTGCCCCCACCAAACAGTCCAAGATTATCCACCAATCCCTACTTCTCCCTCGTCCCAACACCCATGTCAGATTTGAGGCTAACTCCTCCAATAGCCTAGCTCAGTCTTCCCCAAGAAAGGCCCTGGTAACTCTGCCACCACCGGCCATCAACCTCTCCAACAAATTTGACCACCTCGAAACCGACAGCACTGAAGTAGCCTACGAGTTCAGCGGCATCCCAGTCGAAGCACACGTTGTTCTCCTACTATCTGCCCCTATGGGTGTCAGTGCCGAAGAACCCCACTCCCAACAACAAGTGCTTCCGGATAACACTTTGGTGCGCTGCAAACCCCACTCGTCACACACTGAAGTCACCCAACCCAGTATCGCCAAAGACCTCACATCGGCAGAGGTCACTGAGAACAGAAGCACCTCTGGTGGAGACACAGACGCAATTACAGTTGACGGGATACCAAAAAATTCGATGTAAGCTATCCCAACCCCAGACACTGCAACCCCCTCCGACCCCTACAAATTATCAGAAATTAGTATGAACGCCCTGGCCAACATCGGTCAAGCCCCAGCGACCAGGCTTCAACAGGACATCGACACTGGCATCACCACCAAGGATAGCTATTTCGAAGCTCTGTCAGAAATCAACGGAGAGGTTTATATACACCCGAATGAGGAGTCGGATACAGAAAAGTTGTACAGAAAGGAAGCTATCACCTCCAAAAAAACCCAAAAAAGGATGCACTAAAGAAGCTTCGGTCATGATCACAAGGCCGGTGACAAAAATTATCAAACCCCCCTCCAAAGCAACTCCAATGCTTAACATCCTTTCATGGAATATTAGAGGCCTCGCCAATAAACCAACCTTCAGAAGATTAAAAATTCTCAAGCGTATCAACAGACTCGATATCTTAGTGATCATCGAACCCAAAATTCCTCCAAACAAAATCAAATCCATCCAGTTGCAGTTAGGTTTCTCCTCAGCAATCATCGGCTGCCACGACATATGGATCTTCTTCTCCATCGATGTGAAGCTCGACATCATCCTCGACTCGAGACAGACCCTTACATGTTGGGTGGAATACCCCATACTCCCGTCTTGCTCCATCCTGTCTGCCGTCCACGGCAGCTGCGATATTCCCGAGTATAAGCAGCTGTAGAAAGACCTGAAGTTCGCTCAGCTCAACCACATTGACCTGTCCTGGCTTTGCGTAGGCGACTTCAATTCCATCACGTGCAGAGAAGATAAATCGGGTGGTCGACCCCCGCCTTCGTCGGCCATTCACGACTTCACCAACTTCATCTTTAACGCCCATCTGTCTACCTTCCAGTTCATCGACAGCGCTTTCACCTGGTACAACATGCAAGAAGGAGCTCGAAAATAATATTCATGCCTTGATCGTGCCCTCATCAACCCCAAATGGTTGGACATGGAGATCATATCCAGTCTATCTCATCTCAACGCGACCGAATTAGACCACTCTCCTCTCCTTATTGAAATTAGCAGCAAATCGAACCAGATCAAGAAAAAATTTGCTTCCTCAACTTCTGGAGCCATCACCCCAGTTCATGAACACGGTTGCCAACGCTTGGGCTAGCGTGGACACCCTCGACCTGCTGGTCTGTGTGGCGAACAAACTCAAGGCCACCAGGAAAGCCCTCTCGGTCAAGAGTAAGAGTGCTTTCGGTGACATCTTCTAGGCGGTCCGTACGACGGAGGATGATGTCACCCATATAGAAATCCTGTTTTCCACTGACAGATCTTCCGCGGCTTGTGCCTCCCTCAACCTTGCCAGGGCTCTGCTAAAATTTTGGCTGAAAGTTGAAGCGAACTTCTGGAAACAGAAAGTGAGGCTTACATGGGACAGCGAGGGAGACAAAAAGACGAGCTACTTCCACTCATGTGTCAAGGGGCATAGATAACAGCTCAACCTTCACCAAATTGTAGACGGTAGCGGCCAAATTATAGAAAACCAACGGTGGATTCAAATAGCTGCCGCTGATTTCTACTCCCAGTTGTTCACCAAAGAAGCCATCACCTTTGACACAGAATTCCTTATGGAGTCCCTCGCCTGATAGAAGACAGTGACAATACCCAGCTGCAGCTTCCCCCCTCAGAGCTAGAAGTCAAAGAGGCCGTTTGGGATCTGAACGAGCACAGTGCTCCCGGATCGGACGGATTCACTGGTATGTTTCTTTAGAGCTTGTTGGGACATCATCAAGGCAGATATCCTCGAGGCGGCCATAGCTTTTTTCTAAGTAGCCAGATACCCCCGATCGATTTCATGTACCAACCTTATCCTCATCCCCAAGCAGGACAATCCAGAGACCTTCAAGGACTTCCGTCCCATAAGCTTTTGCATCTTCACTAACAAAATCATATCGAAGATTATTGCCAACCGCATGACCGAGATTCTTCCCAAAATTATCTCTGAAGAGCAGAGTGGCTTCGTCCGTGGCAGGAACATTTTAGATAACATCCTGCTGGCACAAGAGATGATCACGTGCATGAAATTACCAGCCAGAGACGACAACATTGTGATCAAGCTGGACATGGAGAAGGAATATGACAGGCTAGACTGACAATTCATGATTTGGGTCTTCAGGGCCTTCAGGTTTTACGAAACCTGGACCAACATCGTCTGGAGATCGATCAGCAATTCGTAGTTTTCCACAGTTATAAACGGACAAGTGGAGGGTTTCTTCAAATCCAGTCGAGGTGTTAGACAAGGAGACCCATTATCATCCACTATCTTCATCATTGTTGCAGAACCGCTGAGCAGAAACCTTAATAAAATGTTGGACACACCACACTTTCGGTATTTTCACACCGCCAGCGGTTGTCGCATACGCCGACGACATCCTCATCTTCTCCTCCGATGATGTTGGATAAGTGGAAGCAGTCTATAAGACGTTGCAGAGATACGCTAACTGTTACAGCCAGCGCATCAACCCCAACAAGAGTGTCATCTATGTTCACCACAAGACCAGCAGAGAACACTCATCCTCCCTTACCAACATCACTTCCTTCTCCGTGGCGTACCCCCCTTTCTCCTACTTAGGGTGCCCGATGGTCTATGGTCGGTACAATGCTGCTATCTTCGAAGGTCTGGTGGACAAAATTAGAAAAAAAAACTCGAAGGTTGGCATAACACAATTTTATCGCCATGCGGGAAGATGATTCTGATTAAACATGTGCTCTTCTCCATCCCCATCTACACCCTCGCCGCTTGCTCTCCCCCTAAAAAGGTGCTCTCCACCATTGAAAACATCTTCGCTAACTTCTTCTGGGGCATAGCGACGACAAGGACAAGCATCACTGGGCCAGCTGGGACACCTTGGCCAGACCCACAAACGAAGGGGGTCTCGGTTTTAGCAGAATGACGCATGTCGTTGATGCTTGCTCGATGAAACTTTGGTAGAAACTTTAAGTGAGTCGTAATATTTGGGCCAGGTTCATGAAGGCCAGATATTTCAGGCATATTCACCCTTCCGCCGTCGTCTCCAATTGCAGATCATCCGCATCGTGGTGCCGCATCCTCCATGGCAGGAGTCTCGCTGAGCCTCTGATCCGATTATATCTAGGATCCGGGGATTCATCTTTATTCTATGAAAGATGGGTCGGAGAAGATCTCCTCCATCAGTACCCGATGTCCTCTCCCCCCATATAGCGTGATTCGTGATTTGTGGGACGGTTCGGGCGACTGGCTCAGGGAGCGAGCGCACGAATGGATTGGGGAGGCGGCCACTAGTACGTTGCTAGCAGCCGGATTGAAGATCAACTCGGCCCCCGATTGGTCTTTGTCCGCCAACGGCACTTTCTTCTTAGCTTCGGTAAGAAGCCTCGTCCGAGGCAATGGGATGGCATCCCGTTTCATTGGCCCCTTCTGGCAACATTGCATCCTTAAAAAATGGTTCTTCCTAATTTGGAGAGCTCACTGTAAGAAACTCCCCACTGACGACGCTCTCATCACCATCGGTTACAGCTTAGCTTTCGCTTGTCATTGCTGCTCGGCAAAATAATCAAAAACTGTTGACCACATTCTTCACACCAGAGAATTGGCCGCACAAGTTTGGGACACACTCTCTCTTAGTTGCAAGTAGGATTAGGCTGGCGAAAGCTACAACAATCTTCTCGCCACCTGGTACAAAGCCTCGCACGGCCTCCAGATCGTTGCAGCCACTACCACGTGGGTCTTGTAGAAAAATTGTAACAAATTCAGATATGAGGGACACCAATATACGGCCATCCAACTAATCTGGGAGGTCCTACGACAGATCTACAAAGTCAACAAAAACTGTAATCACGGTCATTCTGGAAGAAGGACGGTGGCACCGGGACCATATCCAGACACTTCGACACTTGCTACGGGAAGGACACACTTCAAGCGTCCCAAACCCAAATAAGCTTTAGCGCCACCGGTTCTTCAATGGGTAACTTTACTTACTTAGCTGCTCGGCATAAAACTGAATTAACTAAACATATTATTCGTGAAGAACTTCCTTTCACGACGGGTGAAAGCGAATCTTTACGAGATTATGCATCAATTTCTTTAAACCCCTCCTTTACTAGAGTGAGTAGACAACAAGCTCGAAATGAGGCTATTCGTCTCTTTAACGAACGGAAAGCCGCTTTGAAAGCGGATTTTCAAAATGTAAGTAAGTTGTCTATTACTTCTGATATTTGGACTACTAAGTGGAGTTATGCTTACATTTGTATTATTGCACACTATATAGATGCACAATGGATGTTGCAAAAATGCATCATCTGTCTTAAAATTATAGAATGTCCACACACGAGCGCTATAATTTCAAGTGAGATTTTAAAACACGTGCGTGAATATGATATTCACCCTAAAAAAATTTCTATCTCTTTGGACAATGCATCGAACAATACTGCTGCTATGTCTTCTTTGTCAGTGATTTTTCAGCCTATTTTAGAAGGTAGACTTTTGCATGTTATGTGTGCTTGCCATATAATTAACTTAGTTTTTAAAGAATGTTTAAAAAAATTTTATCCCCATTTAGACACTCTGCGACAATGCTTGCTCCACCTAAACTCGTCTCCAAGTAGACAACAAAGTTTTGCATGCAAGTGCGCACATTTTGGTATTACTTTTAGAAGATTTGTGAAGGATATACCAAATAGGTGGAACTCCACCTACTTGATATTGAAATCTGCAATTTCTTTTAAGAATGCTATTACATATTATTGTAATTCGGATGTCAGCTTTGACTATCAAGTTACTACTGATGATTGGGTAGCAACTGAAAGTGTTTGTGAATTTTTAGAAGTTTTTTACAATGCTACATGTACTCTTTCTGGTGTTTATTATCCCACATATTGCTTAGCTTTACGTGAACTTTGTAACATGTCTTATTTATTTTCTAAATATAGAGATCATCCAAATTTTGAATATGCGGTGAGAAATATGGAAGCTAAATTCAAGAAATATTGGGGTGAAGTACCTCTTTTATATTGTTTGGCTTCCATATTTGATCCTACAATCAAATTAGATGGCGTAGAGGTTTTATTAGATGGATATGGAGAATATATGGGTATAGATGTTACTGACATGAAAATAGAAGTTAAAGTTGCGTTGGACAGGTTAGTTATACTGTACGAAGAAGGAGCAACGTCGACCTAACCAACTCAGGGGGGCTAGTAGTAACTCTGGCTTGGCGTCTAAGCTATCAGCAGCCGGTCGTATACTACAAAGGAAGAAACAAAAGCAATCTTCCCAACCTACTCAAGAGTAGTCTCTTTACCTTAATTCTTATCAAGACGAAGATGAGACTCCAGATCACTTCGCCGTTTTAGAATGATGGAAGAGACACGACAAGAGATTTCCTGTTCTTTCTAACATAGCACGTGATCTACTGATGGTTCCGGTGTCTACGGTCGCATCGGAGTCCTGTTTTAGTGCAAGTTCAAGGATGTTGAGCGATAGGAGGAGCCGCTTGAAGCCCGATATCTTGGAAGCACTAGTGTGCGTACAAGATTGGATGAAAGCCGATAAAAAAACCCAAAAACAGAAAGATGAAGAAGATCATGATGTCCACGAGCTGGATTTGGAATCGCTTTCATTGCATGAAGGCGAACAACAATGAGGCTACGGTGCAAGGTATTAGGTATGTACATTTAAACTTATACATTTATACTTAAAATATTTCAATTTTAACTTATACTTTTAAATTTTAACTTATACTTTTCAAATTTTAACTTATACTTTCAAAAACTATTTTTTATTTTAAAAAAAACTATTTTTTTAACTCCGCCTATGCCAAGCAAGCATTTGCTGGTCCCAAGCCCGGATAGAGGAAGAGGGAGAAATATTTTTTTTACTTTTACCATTTTTTTTCAAAATTAAATTACAAATTTTTTATGAAAATAATTTAACAAAAAAACTATAAAAAAAACACCAGTCAAACCGGGCCGGCCCGGTTCAACCGGCCCCAACCGGCCCGAACCGACCAAGGCCCGGCCCGGCCCGTGGACCGGCTAACCCCTGGTCCGGTCCAGTGGGTCGGGCTGGGCCTGCTTGCTCTGAACCGGGCCGGGCCTGGCCCGGACCGTTTTACTCTAAGGGCCGGTCCGGCCCGCCGCCTTCGGCCCGTGGGCCGGCCCGGACCGGACCGTTTGCAACTTGACCGCCAGAGAGTGCTTCGAGCAACGAAGCGACAATGAATCACAGTCTACGAGGAATAAACTTTGAAAAGTGGAACAACTGTGAAAGTTATACATTTGCTTCTGACCCGTGGCTGGAGAGGCTACCTTTCTTCCGTATAAGAGCATCCACAGTGGCAACACTCTAACCCATATTCCAAATTACTTCAAACCATACTCCAAAAATTAATTTTAAAATATTTCCTTCATGTTGGTACACAATGGTATACTCAAAATAAACACTCCAAATTGACAAGTGGCAACATCCCATCTTTTCCTCTTTATTTTTCTTTCACAATTTCCAAGTGTCAACACTCCAAAAAAAGAATGAAGGAGAAAAGTTAATATGGTGGACCCCAAGTAACTATAGCTCCACTAGTAGACTTTCCAAATTTGGAGTCTCTTGACTTTGTATTCTTTTTCAAGTGTGGACAAGAGTCCATTATAGCCCTAAAGTGCTACAAAATTTGACTAAAAATCAAATATAGCACTTGAAAAGAGTCCCCACTATGAATGCTCTAAACAATATATTTCTTCCCAGAGTTGACAACAAACATAAATGACTACCTTTGTTGAAGTCGAAGATGCCATTAATGCTTTAATTCAACAATGATGTTAGCGTAACTAATAGATGTCATTCCACAGAAACTCAAGAGACATGGCTCATAATGACTGACAGTATTTAGGTCGGGTCAGTCAAATCAATCTCGAAGGACGAAGAGCCTTTCGCTGAATACTCACCAACGGAAAATCTGTGTTACTTATACACCAGTGGAAAGTGAAGATAACCTCCGCTCCATATTGCTGCTTAGTTTGTGGCTTACATGGAAAGATGTGTACAATCTTCAACCCCACGATATCCATACTTCGCACTAAAAGCTCTAGTTCCCTGCTTACGTGGACATACATGTACGGCTGTTAATCCACGATTTACTCCCATGATTATCTCGAAGCCCGAGTAACTGCAACAACACAAGCCACGTGGCATCCTCGTCTTATTTCAAGAGAACACGCGTTACTTCAAGCGTAAGACGTAGGCTACGTTCACACTTAGTTATTGTTCAGACGTGGGACACGCAACTCCCACTTAGGGGCTGTTTGGATAGATGTAACTCTTTGAAAGTGTAAAAGTGGCACTTACAGCAAGTTGAGTTTCTGTGTACTTGCAGCAAGTGACACTTTCCAAAATGTATTTGGATATAGTTTTTTGTCTTCTGCAAGTGGGAGAAAAATAGGTTTAGTGTTTGGATGGTTGTTGAAAGTGGGAAGAAAATGAGTTCGGTTGTTTGGATGGTTATTGAAAGTAGAAATTGGAGTTAAAAATATAATAACCCATAATTAAATTAATTACGATAATTAGACACAAATATTAACTATCATAGTTAAATTAATTATCATAATTATCTATTAATTATTGTCAACTAATTAAACAATTTTTTTTGTAATTACCATAGTTACCTATTAATTAAACGAAAAAGTATATTAACTTATGTTTGGATACAAGTAATTTTTTAACCCATAGATAAAGAGGTTAATTTATGTATATTAACCAGCAGATAAGAAGAATCCAGACATAAGTTAATTTTTTTTGTTTTTACAAATAAAAAAATTAACTTTCTCTCCGGACCTGTGTCTGGATTCTTCTTGTTCACAGAGAGAGAGAGAGAGAGAGAGAGAGAGAGAGAGAGAGATAGAGGTGTCTGGTAAAGGTGAGCATTCGGTTTATTCGGTTCAAACAGAACCGAATAACTGAAAATCGAATTGGACCGAAAACCGAATAAGCAAAACCGAAACCGAACCGAATTGATCCATAACCAAATCAAACCGAACCGAATTAAATCGGTTCGGTTTTCGATTTATTCGGTTTATTCAATTTTTCGGTTTATTTACACTTTTTTTTGTTAATATATAGTAACTAAATATACCTAAATTTATTTAGTATATACCTATAGTATATACATATGAATATTCGGTATATACCTATATATATTAATACATGTGTGTGTATATATAGTATATACATATATATATAAACTAATTTTTCTTATTCGGTTTTCGGTTTTGGACCGAAACCGAAATCCAAAACCGAAATCGAAACCGAAATCCAAAACCGAAACCGAAACCGAATAAGAAAATTTAGTATTTTTAAAATCGAAACCGAACCGAATTTTTTTAAAACCAAACCAAATCTCTTATTCGGTTCGGTTCGGTTCGGTTTTCAGTCCAAAACCGAATAATGCTCACCCCTAGTGTCTGGATTCTTCTTGTTCCTCTCTGGAGTCTGAACTCAATTTCTCTTCGCCTTCTTCCGCTCTCTCTGTGGACACTCCCTCTCTCTCCCTCTCTCTCCAAATTAAATTCCCCACCTCTCCTCCTCTGTCCCCACCGCCTCTCCTCCACCGCCACCTCCCCACCGCCTCTCCTCCACAACCTCCCCACCGCTCCGGACATAGAGGCAACCAACCGATCCTCGCAGCCGATCTGAGAGCCAACCGCTCCGGTTATGGTGGTAGATGACCACTCCGGTCATGAGGAAGCGTGTGCTGGATCCTCGCTCGTCGCCGGCGGTACCCGATGGTCGGAGGCCACCTGCGACGACAAGGTAGTGAGGAGGGGGAGGGTGGTTGTCCTCGTCGTTGGTGGTCATGGCCAACGTTGCAAAAACTCACTTGCAGCTCACCTACTGAGCTTTTTTGATGTAACTGAAATCCTCCAAAAAGGAGGGGACAGCAAGTGAGAAGTGTCAGACTTTCTTCACTTTCATCCCATCTCTACTACGAACCAAACGGTGGAAGTCGATGGAGTTGTCGGGAGTTGCTGCATAAAGTCCCACCTGCAGTCCAGTTCCCCGCTTCCAAACAGCCCCTTAGAAAACTTCTTCCAGTGGACAGTGATCCCAACCATAGTTTCTCTCTACATGATAGCGCATTTTAAAGAAGATGCAAAATAACTACCCCAATTGACTTTGCTATAAATAGTCGGCTCTTTGCAAATTTTGAGAAGAGCCCCCAGTATAGAATACGTGAGAGCAGAAGATACAATTTTTTTTTTCAGTTGGGGCTCGTTTAGATCAAGTTTTTGGATTCCTAGGAATAAATTTTCAATTCCTTTCCCATGGGAAAGGAATTCAACATTCCTATACCCATGTTTGGTTAGGTTGGGAATAGGTAGTTCAAAATTTTTAAAAAATTTATTTTTATGTTTGGTTCACACATGGATAGGAATCTTAATTTATTTAGTTTTACTTTAATACCCTTTCACTAATTTCATGATGATTCACATGTTTGGGATGAGAGTTGAAAAATTGAAAATAAAACGAGAGTATAACCGTCCAAACAAAATAGTCAAACATCATTCCTAGGAAAGCAAATCTATTCCCAAGGGGGGCTTGGGAATAGCTTTCCCACATCCTTGGGTATAGCTTTCCCACCTAACCCCCTCCAATTTTCTCCTCATTCCCAATCCTAAACATACCAAACATGGATAAGGAATTCAAATCCCATTCCCAATCCTCAAAAACTTGAACCAAACGCCTCCTTGGTGTTGTACTTTCTGAAGCTTTGTCAGATCATCAACGGAGCATAGGAATTGCATGTTGATTCGATCTTTATCCTCCAATCTCTCTAGAATCTCAACTTGGCTCAATTTTTTTATTCTTACATTATTTTTTAGATCGATTTTGAGTTGTAACAAGTTCAAGTTTTCTCTCGAGAAGGTAAGTTCTTTCTATGCTTTCTTCGAGTGTTCGAAAATAAGCTCAAGTAATTATAGTATGGTAGGGGACTTACCAATGGGCAAGGTTTAAATTTTATACAATTATATAACTTTTTGTTACCAATTCTTAGAGGAAGTCCATTTGGGGCTAGACCTCAGGCACGAGCATGCGTGAGACTTTGTGAGGGAGAGAACATATAGAAGAGAAAAAAGAAGAAGAGAGATTTCCACTAGAGAAAAGTAACAAGAAGCATTTTTGCATCAGTGCAAAACGTAAGTCCGAGAGTCCATTAGCATGTAAGTTCTTCTCCACGAAGGTAGGTGACAACAATCATTCAGAAGTTACTCGGAACTTGTTTGTTCTTGGGTGCAAATCGACGTAGTAGTCGGTCGAATCTTACTTTGAATAACGATTATCTTCATTACCTTAGCAAACGGTTATGTAATATTAAGTAATTCATTTAGAGCTATTCTTTGTCAATAACAAATTTGTTCTCGTCTTTTTTGCAGTTTTACTGCTTTCTACCTGTGAATTATGTTGCTAACAGCTTTGTTGCACTCCATTAGTGATTTCTACTGGTGAATTTCTTAGTCTCTTGTACTCCATTCTTGTCTTTGGTATTAGAATGACACCATCTTGGACCTCCACCTTCGGAAACTTGCCAAATTATAGCGACACCATATTGGCCGTGGCCTTCTTTTGGTCGTTGTGGAGTGTGATATATAGCTTTGGAATCTATCATCCGTTGGATTCTTTCCTTCAACACATAGCAATCCTTAGTGGGATAATATACGTACCGATCCGATGGAACAGATAATATACTTATCGTTGGTATGCCCTGTTTCCTCAGGTTGCCTGCCATCGGAAAGCATCAGCTTGTTTTCCTTTATCAGAACATGGAAGATGGCCATTGTGAACTCCTCGTTGAAGGTGTAGTCCCAGGGTGGCCGTATTGTACTCCTCTGCTTTGGCTGAGTAGTTACCGCTGCTACGGTAGGGATGTTTACTTTGGGGACGCATTTCCCTGTCTTCAAACCTAGGATTTTTGATGCCCATGAGTTTTATATTGGCTATGGATTTCTCATCCGTCTTGGCACATCTGACAAGCATTAGCCAAGTCTGGATGTCGGCAGATCCAAGACATGACTTAACAACTAGCAATAAGTTGTGTCGACATGTATCTAGTAGCTTACTGATAGGGATGCCTTGAGGTAAAAAAAGGACAAGCCGCAAGAAACGCTCGCTCAAATGTAATCACAGATCGACTTGCTCTCTTTCTGGGTCGTGGAGACCACTGATGCACTTTCGTAGAACCTGGCTAGGAACGGAGATTCTGTTAATCCCGGGGCTTGACTAAAGATGGAAAACTGATGCAATCGAGATCTGAGATGTCACACAAAAAATTTGTTGGGAACGAAGCGCGAAAACCGTTCCCCCAAACCAAAAAGTCCTGTGAGAGAACCGAGCAAAAGTACACAAACCAAAAATGCCAAACACAATCGCAGACACAAAGATTTTTGATGTAAAAAATCCTTGCAGGAAAAACCACGGGACGATCGGAGTCCAAACCTGAAGAACCTCCACTAATGGAATAAAGAGAATACACCCTCTACAAGCTCCTCCCGATCCAACACGGATCACCACAACTCACTTGAAAGAAGAAATTTTTTGATTGCGTACTCCGAAGAACAAGAGATGTCAAAAAATTATTCGAAGCAATCTCTCCTTCACAATAGTCCTTAATCCTCTCTCTCTCAAAGATTGTAAAGCACTCTTTGCTTTGAGATGATTTTACAACAAGCATGCATCACCTTTTTATAAGCCCTTGGTAATCCATACATGGAAGGCCAATATATATGGAAACTTCCAATATAAATTAATCATATATTTAATGAAAATCCAATCATAATTAGCTTACCATAATTGGAAACCCAATAATATGGAAAGCTACTATATGAAGGGTCCAATCATAAATATATAATCAAAGTAAATATGGAAATTCAATCATATATTTTTTTACCATATATGTACCAAAATAAAATCCATGCATTCTCCTTCTCCGACACACGGATGGCGTTCGTCGCTCTCCGGGGTATTCTCCACATAGGTGGGAACCTCACCCACTCCAACAAATCTCCCCCTTCACAACTATGTGGCGGAGGTCGTCATCCCGACGATCTGCCTGCAGTACTCAAACTTCTCCCTCGAAAGAACCTTCGTGAGCATCTCCGCTCCATTGTCATCAGTATGAACCTTCTCAAGCGTCGCATCATTCTTCTCAACCACATCCTGTATCCAATGATACCGAGTCTCGATCTGCTTGGACCGACTATGAAATGTCTGGTTCTTCACAAGGTGAATAGCACTCTGACTGTCGCAAAGCAAAGTATACTGCTCTTGTTTCAGCCCTATTTCCTGCAGCAGCTTCTTCATCCACAGTGACTCCTTGCAAGCCTCCGTCGCCGCAATGTACTCTGCCTCTGTCGTCGATAAGGTAACACACTTCTACAACCGTGACTGCTACGATACCGCTCCTCCAGCAAACATCATCACATAGCCCGAAGTCGATCGTCTCGTGTCTACATCTCCAGCCATATCAGCGTCAGTATACCCAACCAGCTTCGGTTCGTCACCACCAAAAGAAAGTCTCCAATCGGCAGTGCCCTAAAGGTATCGTAGAATCCACTTGACCGCACTCCAATGTACCCTTCTAGGATTTGAAAGGTACCTGCTAACTGTGCCAACTGCATGAGCGATGTCTGGCCTCGTACACACCATAGCATACATAAGACTTCCCACAGCTGAAGCATATGGAACCCGCTCTATATCTTCCTTTTCGTCCTCGGTAGATGGACACTGCTCCTCAGTGAACTTAAAGTGAGCCGCAAGGGGGCAACTCACTTTCTTCGACTCGTCCATACCGAAACGCTGAAGTACCCGATGAATGTACTTCTTTTGGGACAAATATAGCAGCTTGGACTCTCTCTCTCGGCTGATCTCCATCCCAAGAATAGTCTTTACTGTGCCCAAATCCTTCATAGAGAAGGCCGCGCCCAGTTGGCACTTCAACTCCACTATCCTAGTGGCATTCTGACCCACTAACAGCATATCATCTACATAGAGCAACAAAATGATGAAATCATCCTCGGCAAAGTACCTCAGAAATATGCAATGGTCCGACGTCGTCCGTGCATAGCCATGCTCCCCCATAAACGACTCGAACTTCCTGTACCACTGCCTCGGAGCCTGCTTCAGACCATACAAGCTCTTCCTCAACTGGCAGACCAAATATGACTTGCCCTTCTCACAGAATTCCTCTGGCAGCTCCATGTATAACTCCTCTTCAAGATCACCGTGGAGGAATACCGTCTTCACGTCCATCTGCTCGACCTCCAAGTCGAAACTGGCTGCCAATGCTAGCACCACCCGAATAGACGACTGTTTGACGACTGGCGAAAAGATCTCATCATAATCCATGCCTTTTCGCTGACCGTAGCCTTTAACTACCAGCCTCGTTTTGTATCGAGGGCGAGTAGCATCATCCATCTGCTTCACTCTAAACACCCATCGATTCTTTAAAGCCTTCTTGTCCTTTGGCAACCGCACTAGCTCATAAGTGGAATTAGTGTGCAAGAAACTCATCTCCTCCTGCATGGCCTCCATCCACTCCTATCTGTGTTCGTCTTCCATAGCCTCTACAAAGCTTTTTGGCTCTTCCCCGTCAGTCAATAGCACATACTCATCCGGTGAGTATATCGTAGATGGTCGACGATCTCTGTCGCTCCTTCTCAGTGGAGCCACTGGTGCTGGCTGTATACCAACAGCCTCCTCCCCTTCAGGAACTGCCTCTCCGACATGCTCATCATTCTGAGGGACACCCTGACCACCATCAGCAGGTTGATGATCAAGGTTGGGAGCTACTCCATGTACTGGCTCCCCCATAACTGGATCCTCTGCGATGTCCTCTGAAAACTGCTCGAAGCAAAATGACTCTAACTCAGGCAATTCATCAGCCTCAGAAGGCGTCTTGGAATTCTGAGTGTTGGTCATGGTCTGATCCTCGACGAATACCACGTCCCTGCTTCTGTAGAGCTTTCTTCCCATCGGATCGTAGAGTCTATAGCCAAACTCATCCCGACCGTAGCCAACAAAGACACATCGCCTCGTCTTCGGCTCAAGTTTGGTCCTCTCGTCCTTCGGTACATGTACGAAGGCCTTACAGCCAAACACTCGCAGGTGATTATATGACGGCTCTTTGCCGTACCATACTTTGTCAGGCACATCACCCTACAAAGTGTCATGCCCCGATCCGAGAAATCGTTCGTCCTCGCTAGATTTTACCCGAATCATCGTCCTCACTGGGGCGTGATGCCGCACGAGCCTGGAGTTGCGCTCGTGCAAGGTAAGATAACAGGTTCACATAGAACAATCTCAAATTGATAACATAAGCAGCGGAAGGAAACACAGTAAAACATAAGAATCTCTTTTATTCATAATAAACTGAAGATTACAAAGGCTCTGAATAGCCCAACGTACATGCCAATTGGCTACAACGCTTATGATCTCTCTAGCTCACAAAGGATTACATTGTTCCATATATTATGCCTCTTTACAGCCACCAAATAGTCTTCGGCCGAACATCTCCATGTCGCAAGTCCGAACGCATATGCGGTAGCTCCTCTTGAACGCCAAGGACTCCATGCCTCGGCACGTCCAAGCCAAGCTCCGCCCGAGCCGATCATACCTGAGCCTGCACATAAACTAGTGGAGGATTAGTGCTTTCGTCCTCGCTTCGCACTGATCAAGACCCGCTCGCACCCAAACCAAACACTAAATCATTTAGTGAACATGCATCTTAATTGGTGATCTTTCTATTTAGCCTTAGGATCAATTTCATGGCAATATTCAATGCATAACTCTTAATATAAATGTGACCAAGCTCGTGTTCCTACAGCTGATACAATTAGACATAATCTGAACATAATCATAGTGTTCGTGCTCGTCTCCGTCCCATTTTCCTTAGCCTGCAGTGGTTAGAACTTAACATAAGCAAACATAATCGGTTCGTGCAACCGGCCAATCAAAAATATAAACATATGCATAATGGGTAGCAGGCCCTACACCTGCACCCAGCTATCATCTCAGCCCACCGGCCCTATCTATATGAAGGTCATGGTGTTTCGTACCGTAATGGACTTGGCATCTCTTATGTGTAAGCCTACAATCGCTTCGATACGGGTTGCTAGCCCAGTATCCGAAGGATCCCAAACTTACGGATATCATAGCTTATTACAGCGCTGGACGGTCGCAATCCATCCGAATGTTGTGCACCATAAATACCACACATAATTCCCTCCTAGGCCGAACGGTCCCGGCGCCCAGGCATAACCATTCAAGGGAAGCCGTACCCGTGTACGGGCAATCCGAGTCCATTGACCATGCAATACACGCCATAGCATACAAGTCACACATTCCAATCCATCTCGTGTTCCATAAACATAGTCTCGCTCCATAAACGGTTTTCCGTGCCATAAACATATTCGCGTCTCATAAACATAATCCACCATTTATATGGGGAGCTCCGTCGGCATTATGCCCCAACACATCCATATTGATGCACGACGCCCAACGGCTTAGTCATCTCGTTTTCATATTCAGCACGTACCATTCGTAAGTTGTTCACATAGCCTAACTCTATAGTTACTTAGTCTCTTCGTACATAAGTGCACGAAGGCACGCTCAGCACCATAACCAGTGTTCTACGCCTAGAGTTCAATGTTCTCGGAGCCGTGCACATGATGCACATCTCGATATTGTCTTTCAATGTTCTACCATCATGCCCTACCGCAACCCGTGCACTTGGTACACGTTGCTTCAATTGTTCGATTGTTCAATGTTCTATCTTAGTGTTCGACACATACTTGGATCTTTCATCGCCGAGCCACGCTCGCTAGCTCGATAACATCTTACGCATACCATAACATATTTTATTAGACGTGAAGGAATAGGGAGAGAGAGAGTCAAGAACCCGCCCACCTTAAGTCGATACGCCTTGTCGTTTCGCCGATTGAAGCGTCTCGCTTCCATAACTCGATCGCATAGCTAACTCCCGAACATAGCCATTCCTTTGAAGTACTCGGTTGATTTGGCCTATCGCGCCCATGCTACGATCTATGATCCAGCATAAAGGCATAGCCTGCACACCAGATCAACTAACATCAGCACTTGCTCAAACGGGACTTATCCTTTTCATCGATTCGATTCATAGATTCCAACCGACTTAAAGCTTACCTTTGGCCAACGTCACACTTGCATCGATTCGCATCGATACCTCATCGGGTCAATACAACTCTTCGAGTCAACGACTCATCATAATGCACCATGCGGAGCGGGGCATTACATAATATACCACTCAAAATCAGGTTCGTCCTCGAACCGAAACCAACACTTAATCCAAGTGCCTCGCGTAGATCACTTCACGATCTCGTACTACTACCGTTGGAATCATACAACTTAGATTGGATCATACACATATTTTAGGCGTCCCACCAATATATGTATTTCAGCCAAGCTTAGTTGTAGGATATCGGGCTTACTAACATGCTCAACTTAAATCCTCAAGCACCCATCGTTCCGTATTCGACTTAGTCATATCTTAGCGCCTATTCCCAAAATACTCCTCGTATGCATCATCCCATAACATGTGATCCTCTTCCAAACATCTCTGTACATAACTTGATTCATACCCGTAACTTCGATCTCATAAGTTTCTCGCCGGCCACCTAACACATGCATTGCATTAAGCCGTTGCGCATCCGATCGCAAAAATTCTCCGCAATGCCTATTCGTCCAATCGTGTTCTATCTCTCGCATAACTCAAGTCTTTCATCCAATCATCCATAACGCTTGGCCTTAATGACATGGTCTAAGTCCACATGTCTCCATTTTCTTTGCCTACCATCCGTACTAAGTCTCGCACACAACTATTTCAACACGATCCACGTTCTCGAACTACCCGTGCATCGAGTCTGGGGCTACCCCCGTTAGACAACTTATCCAGACATCATGCTTAGTCTCTCCCGACACAAGAGGTCAACTTGAGTCTACGATGCTCAAAGGCAACAATCTTTTCGACCCAAGGTCTCTTACGATACGCTCGTCTTCTATTCTCGACCGAGTACGAATCCTTTACTCAATTCTCAATCAATCCCGACTAGTTCGTTCGCAACATAGATGGCACGCTCAATACACATAGCCTAACCGTTTTCTCAATCGGTCTACAACACAACTCTTAGGTTCATTCTACTATTCGTTGCTCTCGCGCATTGCAGAATCCTTGCAATCGCCTTACCGCGTCACTACGCTAAGCGCGTTCCTCATCTATTCGATCCAACATAACTTTTCTGACCATATCGATTCTAGTACTCGCTAACTTCTGAATCATGATACTCACTCGCTTAGACTTATCCTTAACATGCACTACATGATCCTTATCCTTCTTACGCGACTTCTTTAGGACCATCCTATGGGACTTCAACATGCACTTGATTTGGCAGTCAAGTCTTCTAGGGTCATCTGCCCCGAAACTACACTCGATAATTGAAGATCATCAACGAGGGATAGTTACAACGAACCATGCTATATCCTATCGCGGAGCCAAATCAATTTTCGACGCTTCCTATGGGACTTTACCCAATCCGACATACCAATCCATAATTTCTCTACTCCCGCGCAACTGATGCACCGTTGCTACTCGAATGACTCATGCGCTTGCGCGCCGTTACTGTTCGGATCACTAATGCATTACCGTTAACAATATCGTAACCGAGCAACATTTGTTCGCCTCCGTACGAGTCTATCCACTAATGGCCAATATCTGACACACTTCTAGGCTTATCGCACAATCCTCAATTCCACCTTCTTATCAAACCACAAGTCCATATCAAATTGCCACGCCTCATAAGTTCGATCATCCCCACTGGATGAATCACCATACCAGTGCTCACACGAAATGATCGTCCTAATTTGACATGACTCATGTACGAGGCTGGTGTTGCGCTCGCTCAAGACAAGAATGTCAGCATAGTGGTTATCCATGAATCAATCCAGACACTTTCGATTTCATCCGAGCAACATCCATTCACTCTTAAATTCTCCGAAGCGTTCCTACCGTTATCATCCAAACTGTCATCAACTTAACTTGCATCTTATTCATCCAACAACAATGCTCAACAAAATTTTTGTTCATCCGATCAGAGTATCCCCGAGTTATTGCATTCGTCTTTGATACGCCTCAATACCATCGTCGATATGCATAACTTGAACATTTTCCTTTCTCATAAGCTTAAATTCATTGCAATCATTGCCATTATCCGAACTCGAATACGAATCAAGTCTTGCACGCATCAAGATTCGTTTCGTTATAATTATCTATCATCTTCACGACATAATTTCCAATTCACATATTCATTCTCATATCCCTAACTCGTACTTTCGATCGTGCCACCGACTTATCGCACTAACCCAAATTCGTTTGCACGATTTCTTCGTACCTACTCAATTCATTCCGAAGAAGTCGCCGTACTAACTCAACATAAGTTCGACCGGGTCGACTATTTCCTCCACGTAACATTCTTTCGCTATGCTCAACATATCGTTCGACTTACACTTAACGAATCCTCGTTCGACATATCATCCATATGCACGACTTTACGCATAATCGTTCAACTCAATTCATCGAAGCATATTTGCATCGACTTCTCTCAAGTCATTCCCACTCAAGCTCGGTATTACTCCGTTCGTTGCGGACAAACCTATCATAACAACATAATCATCTCGACGAAGTCTATCGCAAGTCACTAACCGGCTTAACATAGATATCGCTAAGTGGTATCCCATATACCACTCAGGATCGAGCCTATCGTTATCGATACAACACTTCGCTACACTTGCTCGCATAATTGGTATTGTATATACCACTCGAAATCGAGTCATTACTCGACATCACACCTCGCATATGTCCGACTCCTATCTCAACTTAACCGTGTCATGGAGATCATAACAATCACACCCGCAACATTCACTTATTCAAAGTTCAACGCGATATACGGCCAACATAAACGTTCGCCTACTCAACTCAACTTAGCGACCAACTCGACTCGTTATTATCGCATCCACGATCTTCCAATCTCTCTCGTTGCAACTCGTGCAACAATTTACTCACGATACTTAAGGTCATTTCTCAATCTCGTACAACATATCGCTATCCATCCGTATAGCCATACAACATGTATCATACATACCATACCGACTCGTTGCGCTGATGCAACGAACGATTCACGACTTGCTACACTCCGTGCGACCAACAACACATAACCATTCTCACAGCTACATAACACGCATTGCCTCATATATCGATCCGTTGCACTCCGTGCAACTAACAACACATATTTTATCGCACTTCGTGCGATCAACAACACATAGCTCATCGCACTTCGTGCGACCAACCATACGCATATCATTGCACTTCGTGCAACCAACATCATCATATTCGTTGCACTTCGTGCGACCAACATTCCATAACTCGTTGCACTTCGTGCAACCAATATCCCATAACTCGTTGCACTTCGTGCAACAAACATTCTCCGACGGCACCCGGAGATAGCGTAATAGTCACGACATACTTGTGGCAGACATACGTACTTATTATAGACTTATTTTATGGAACATCCAATGTAGCGTCGAGCAGATCCATGAGCCATACGGTTGCGAAAACAACTTAGAGTCAACTAAATTCGATAATGAAACAACTGAGGGTCAAAGAGATTCATGCAAGGTCCAAAGGATGGAACCGCTCTGATACCAACTTGTCACGCCCCGATCCGGGAAATCGCTCGTCCTCGCTAGATTTTACCCGAATCATCGTCCTCGCTGGGGCGTGATGCCGCACGAGCCTGGAGTTGCGCTCGTGCAAGGCAAGATAACAGGTTCACATAGAACAATCTCAAATCGATAACATAAGCAGTGGAAGGAAACACAGTAAAACATAAGAATCTTTTTTATTCATAATAAACTGAAGATTACAAAGGCTCTGAATAGCCCAACGTACATGCCAATTGGCTACAACGCTCATGATCTCTCTAGCTCACAAAGGATTACATTGTTCCATATATTATGCCTCTTTATAGCCACCAAGTAGTCTTCGGTCGAACATCTCCATGTCGCAAGTCCGAACGCATATGCGGTAGCTCCTCTTGAACGCCAAGGACTCCATGCCTCGGCACGTCCAAGCCAAGCTCTGTCCCGAGCCGATCATACCTGAGCCTACACATAAACTAGTGGGGGATTAGTGCTTTCGTCCTCGCTTCGCACTGATCAAGACCCGCTTGTACCCAAACCAAACACTAAATCATTTAGTGAACATGCATCTTAATTGGTTATCTTTCTATTTAGCCTTAGGATCAATTTTATGGCAATATTCAATACATAACTCTTAATGTAAATGTGACCAAGCTCGTGTTCCTGCAGCAGATACAGTTAGACATAATCTGAACATAATCATAGTGTTCGTGCTCGTCTCCGTCCCATTTTCCTTAGCCTGCAGTGGTTAGAACTTAACATAAGCAAACATAATCGGTTCGTGCAACCGGCCAATCATAAACATAAACATATGCATAATGGGTCGCAGGCCCTGCGCCTGTATCCAGCTCTCATCTCAGCCCACCGGCCCTATCTATATGAAGGTCACGGTGTTTCGCACCGTAATGGACTTGGCATCTCCTATGTGTAAGCCTACAATCGCTTCGATACGGGTTGCTATCCCAGTATCCGAAGGATCCCAAACTTACAAATATCATAGCTTATCACAGCACTGGACGATCGCAATCCGTCCGAATGTTGTGCACCATAAATACCACACATAATTCCCTTCTAGGCGGAACGGTCCCGGCGCCCCGGCGTAACCGTTCAAGGGAAGCCGTACCCGTGCACGGGCAATCCGAGTCCATTGACCATGCAATACGTGCCATAGCATACAAGTCACATATTCCAATCCATCTCGTATTCCATAAACATAGTCTCGCTCCATAAACGGTTTCCCGTGCCATAAACATATTCGCGTCTCATAAACATAATCCACCATTTATATGGGGAGCTCCGTCGGCGTTATGCCCCAACACATCCATATTGATGCACGACGCCCAACGGCTTAGCCATCTCGTTTTCATATTCAGCGCGTACCATTCGTAAGTTGTTCATATAGCCTAACTTCGTAGTTACTCAGTCTCTTCGTACATAAGTGCACGAAGGCACGCTCAGCACCATAACCAGTGTTCTACGCCTAGAGTTCAATATTCTCGGAGCCGTGCACATGATGCACATCTCGATATTGTCTTTCAATGTTCTACCATCATGCCCTACCGTGACCCGTGCACTTGGTGCACGTCGCTTCAATTGTTCGATTGTTCAATGTTCTATCTTAGTGCTCGACACATACTTGGATCTTTTATCGCCGAGCCACGCTCTCTAACTCGATAACATCTTACGCATACCATAACATATTTTGTTAGACGTGAAGGAATAGGAAGAGAGAGTCAAGAACCCGCCCACCTTAAGTCGATATGCCTTGTCGTTTTGCCGATTGAAGCGTCTCGCTTCCATAACTCGATCGCATAGCTAACTCCCGGACTTAGCCATTCCTTTGAACTACTCGGTTGATTTGGCCTATCGCGCCCATGCTACGATCCATGATCCAGCATAAAGGCATAGCCTGCACACCAGATCAACTAACATCAGCACTTGCTCAAACGGGACTTATCCTTTGCATCGATTCGATTCATAGATTCCAACCGACTCAAAGCTTACCTTTGGCCAATGTCACACTTGCATCGATTCGCATCGATACCTCATCGGGTCAACGCAACTCTTCGAGTCAACGACTCATCATAATGCACCGTGCGGAGCGGGGCATTACACAAAGGAGGACTAGGAGATAAATTAATAACATAAGCAGCTGTGAGAAGAGCCTCACCCCAATAACTGCCCGATAAGTTTGCTTCTGACCATCAGTGTCCTGTTCATGCGCTCCACTACACCATTGAGCTGAGGTGTCTTTGGTCGAGTCTTCTGGTGTCGTATCCCCTGCTCTCTACAATAAGCATAAAAGGGACCAATGTATTTGCCGCCGTTGTCGGACCGAACACACAATAACTTCTTGCCCGTCTCTCTTTCAACAGAGGCTTGAAACTCTTTGAAAGTAGGCATCACCTGATCCTTGGTCTTTAAGGCATAGACCCAAACCTTCCTGGAACAGTCATCAATAAAAGTTACAAAGAAGCACCACCAATAGATTTTACCTTCATAGGATCGCAGACATCCGAGTGAATCAACTCGAGCAACGTCGGCTTCCTTGAACTTGGGTGACTTTGGAAAAATACCCTAGTTTGCTTTCCAGCTAAGCAGTACGTGCACTTCTCCAACTTTGTAGACTTGAGCCATGGAATCACCTTCTTGTTCACCAAGTAGCTCATCTCCTTCTCGCTGATATGGCCGAGCCGCCTGTGCCACAACTCGGTAGACGCATCACTGACTGCGTTCACCTCTTGTGCCCCCTATGCGCTCCCCTCCATATAGTAGAGACCGGACTTCTTGCTTCCTCTGGCAATCACCATCGAACCTCTGGAAAGCTTCCACTGACTATTTCCGAAGAGACTGAAGTATCCCTCATCATCCAACCTTCCAACCGACACCAGGTTGAAACGGATATCAGGGACATGACGAACATCTTTGAGAACAAGAACTGCACCCGTCTTCGTCCTCACATGTACATCTCCAACAGCAACCGCCTTCGAAACATCTCTATTGCCCATCTTCAACACTCTACAGTCGCCTGTCATATAAGTGGCAAATAGTGTCCTATTGTGAGATACATGCGCTGAAGCCCCTAAGTCCACCAGCCAGGAATTGTCATCGCAGGCGAGGTTTGGGATAACCTCATCACCTACGACGATCACATCGCCTCCATGTATCAAAGTTGCCGCTGTAGTATTCTCATCTTGCTTCCCCTTGTCGCCCTTCTTCTCTCTCTTCCAAGCGAAACAGTTCTGCTTGATGTGGCCCTTCTTGCCACAATGGTAACACTTCGAGTCCTCGTACCGACCCTTGGACTTCCCTCTGCTCTTGTCTCTGCCACCACCTGGACCCCTGCTTTTGCCCCTTCCGCGGCTCTCCGAAACTAGTGCCTCTGAGTGATGGGATGTGGATGAAGTGCCCTGAGAACGTCTCCGCATCACTTCATTCAGTACCCCGCTCTTGGCAAACTCCAGACTGACCATGCCTTCCGGAGCAGAAGCGATCATAGATACTCGTACGGTCTTCCACGAGTCTGGCAATGTACATAGCAACCAAAGTCCTTGAACCTCGTCGTCGAACTTGACTCCCATCGAGGATAGCTGGTCCACCACGCCCTGGAACTCACTCAACTGATCCGTCATGGATGCACCATCTTTGTACCGCAGACCCATCATCGTTCGGATCAGGAATAATTTGTTTATCCCGGTCTTTTTCGTATACAAAGATTCCAGCTTCTCCCACAACGTCTTCGCATGCTCAATATTGGCAACGTGGATATACACGTTCTCGTCAACGAACTGCCGCATGTACCCACACACCTATATATGCTCGAAGTTCCAGTCCTCATCGGATTTGTCACTGGGCTTCTCGGATGTAAATACTGGAAGATACAGCTTCTTGAAGAACAGCAAATCCTTCATCTTGCTCCGCCAATAATGGTAGTTGGTATCGTTCTGGTTCACCATGCGCACCGGCTTCGCATCCATCTCTGCTTCCTGGTTTGACTATCAACTCCTGACACTTCTTTGAACCCAAAACTCTGATACCACTCTGTTGGGAAAGAAGCACGGAAACCGTTCCCCCAAACCAGAAAGTCCTGCGAGAGAACCGAGCAAAAGCACACAAACCAAAAATGCCAAACACAATCGCAGACACAAAGATTTTTGACGTGGAAAACCCTTGCGGGAAAAACCACGGGACGATCGGAGTCCAACCCTGAAGAACCTCCACTAATGGAATAAAGAGAATACACCCTCTACAAGCTCCTTCCGATCCAACACGAATCACCACAACTCACTTGAAAGAAGAATTTTTTTGATTGCGGACTCCGAAGAACAAGAGATGTCGAAAAATTATTCGAAGCAATCTCTCCTTCGCAATAGTCCTTAATCCTCTCTCTCTCAAAGATTGTAAAGCACTCTTTGTTTTGAGATGATTTTACAACTAGCATGCATCACCTTTTTATAAGCCCTTGGTAACCCATACATGGAAGGCCAATATATATGGAAACTTCCAATATAAATCAATCATATATTTAATGGAAATCCAATCATAATTAGCTTACCATAATTGGAAACCCAATAATATGGAGAGCTACTATATGAAGGGTCCAATCAAAAATATATAATCAAAGTAAATATGGAAATCCAATCATATATTTTCTTACCATATATGTACCAAAATAAAATCCATGCATTCCCCAAGCTTCTCCGACACACGGATGGCGCTCGTCGCTCTCCAGGGTATTCTCCACATAGGTGGGAACCCCACCCACTCCAACAAAACTTTGTAGTGATCAAACTCAAGATCTACGATGATGCAAAAAACCAAATAGCCAGATTACAATATGAAGGAGAGAAATAGAGAAGAGAAGATCTCTCGTTCTTCCTTGCAAACGTGTTACAATTGGAACAGAACGAGTTACAATAATGTCGAAAAAGATGAGATGAAGAAGGGTTGCTGGGGTGTCAAAACACCGTTGCTCAAAGCAAGATTCGTCCCACACGAATTGCTTCCAGGAACCAGCAAGTTGAAGAACTTGTGGAACGCTAGAAGTCACCTCTGTTCTGACTCCTCGGATGGACTTGCAATGGCGGCAGCAGCTCTCTCTCTCTCTCTCTCTCTCTCTCTCTCTCTCTTTTCTGACTTATAAAATTCGTAGTCTCTTACAAAGGAGGCTAGAAGAGAGTATATATAGAGAGAGGGTGGAAACCCTAACCGCCTTTTTAGTTATGGAAAGATTGAATTAAATCCCACAAAGATAGCAATGAAATTAATTCAAATCTTATGGAAAGATTGAATTAAGTCCCACAAAGATTGCAACGAAATTAATTCAAATCTTATGGAAAGATTGAATCAAATCCCACAAAGATGGCAACAAAATTAATTCAAATCCCATAAAGATAGCAATAAAATTAATTCAAATCTTATGGAAAGATTGAATTAAATCCCACAAAGATGGCAACAAAATTAATTCAAATCTTATGGAAAGATTGAATTAAATCCCACAAAAAGTGGATCTGAATTAATTGCATTGAATTAGCCTTTCCATAACTGACTTGTAGTCTGCACAGTCAGCCTGGTGCGAGTCCATGAGCCCATGAGCCCGAGTCCGAGTCTGAGCTCGAGCCTGAGTCCGAGTCCGAGTTGCTAAGCCCCGTTGGGGCTTAGCTCCAAATGGAATTAATCCAAGAGAATGACAAAAGCATTAATGCTTAATCCTTGGAGCCTTATTCTTTCCTCCTAGTAAAATCACCCACATGGTTCCCTCCTTGGGATCACCCCCCATGTGCATCTCTCAACAACACAACCAAGTATATATGTTGAGATAACTCATGGTGCATTTTTGATGTGGGACTAAACTTTTACAAGGCATGTTGAGAGCAAGCTCTATCCATGTAAAGAAAGAACCAACAATCCCCCACATATTACAACATATATATGTGTCCAGGATTGATCGTTCCCGATAGTAACTGTCCATTTTTCATTAGGATAGATGTCGCTGATGACTTGAATCTTCCCGCATGGGTTAAATAATAATGTGATACAAGAATGGACTACGCCTTGAATTCTGCACCACAATTGTAATTCTTTCCACTCACAAAGTATAGTTTCGTGTGCTTCTGGCTGCATATTAAAGGCCCTGTGCCAGCCTGGTTTCAGTGTATAATTTTGGGCGTCTACAAGTTTACCCTCAAGAGACGGCCTGATATCTCTTTCCATACACTATAGGTGAGTTCCTTATTAAAGAGACATGGCATGAAGCCTTGCGCTTCCTTGCGGTGCTACGCCGCTATGACATGGCCTGAAGCCGAGGCATTACCCCTACCTGGGAACCTCATCGTAGTGTCATACTACTGTAGCATGAGGTCTCAGCCTCTTTGTAGTGTCAATCTACTCAGCATGAAGCCTAAGGCTTCCTTGCGATGTTACGCCGCAATGACATGGCTTGCAAGGCCGAGGCTTTACCCCTACCTGGGTACCTCATCGTGGTGTCGTGCCACTGTAACATAGGGCCATCCTCCCCTTTGTAGTGCTATCTACAACTCTTTAATTACGTCATACAACATTAGGCTACCTGCCTATTTGCGGTGCTATGCCGCTATGACTTGGCTTGCAAAGCCGAGGCATTACCCCAGACCTGGGAACCTCATGGTGGAGTCACCCCATTATAGCATGGAGTTTCACTCCTTTTAGTGCTGCTTTACCGTGCTTCCTGTAAAGCACTCCAGGCATTCACTCTGTCTGAGAGAACTCATTAAGGCGTTTAAGCCAACCTTCCACATGATCTGTTTTTTTGCAGAAAATACATAGTAGACAACAGTGGTTATGGGTCCGTATCTCTTCCATGTTCCAGAGAACAAGTACCCACTGTTACCTGATAGTTTCCCAATCAGTAAACCTCCTTTGAACCAAAAGTTAGATGCCTAGTAGATTTCTCTTTGAACTAATAGCATAAAATTTTATGGTAGGATTACAAAGACACACTATCAGAATGCCTTCAAGCCCATTTTACAAGCTGTGTCCTCGACCAACTGGTGCTTGAGGCCCTTTGTGAACGAATTTGCCAGGTTCTCCTGATTCCGAACATCAATCACTGTAATTACACCTCTTTTGATAAGATCGTGTACTGCCCTGTGTTTCAATCGCACAGTCCTCTTCTTTCCGTTGAAGAGGTCATTTGATGCCACTGCCGCAGTCGCCTGGTTGTCACAATATATCGGTATCGCTGGTATCTGAGCCCCAACCACTGGAAGATCATATATGAGCTCCCGAAGCCATTCTGCTTCATCTGCTGCAGTTTCAAGTGCATAGAATTCATATTCCATGGAGGAACGAGAGAGTATAGTCTGCTTCTTCGACTTTCACGATATAGCAGCTCCACCCAAGGAAAAGACATATCCACCTGTGGATCTCTCGCTTTCCACCTCTGAACACCAGCTAGCATCACTGAAGCCTTCCACTACTGTCGGATACCCGTTGTACTGCAGTGCATATGTCTGAGTCTTCTTGAGATATCTCATCACCCGCTTCACAGCTCTCCAGTGCTCAACCCCTGGGTTGCTTGTGAACCGACTCAGCATTCCCACAGCAAAAGCTATGTCAGGCCTTGTGGTAGTGGTTGCGTACACTAAACTTCCGATAATGCTAGAATACTCCAGCTGCCTGACGCTTTCCTTCGAGTTTGGCTTCAGCTTCTGATCACACCTGTTTGGCGTATCGATCCCTAGAAGATCCTTATACCCATAGCGTGTGAGCATCTTCTCAATGTAGTGAGATTGTGACAGCGCTACTCCAGTGTCTGTCCGGATGATCTTTATGCCCAAGATGACATCTGCATCCCCCGAGTCCTTCATACTGAACTTGGTTGAGAGGAACTTCTTTGTCTCCGTGACACAACCTATATCCGTCCCTAGGATTAGCATGTCATCCACGTACAGAGAAACGATGACTCCTCTTCCATCAGCAAATTTTGTGTAAGCATATTTGTCCGTCTCGCTGACTCTGTAGCCGTTTGACCTAATAACTTTGTCAAACTTCTCATGCCACATCTTAGGAGCTTACTTCAAACCATACAATGATTTTACCAACTTGTAGACTTTGTCTTCAAGACCTTTAATGACAAATCCATCTGGCTGTTGCATGTAAATCTCTTCGGTTAGCTCCCCATTCAGGAATGTTGTCTTTACATCCATCTGATATATTACCAACTTATGTATGGCTGCTAGAGCAATTAACATCCTGATGGTGGTCATCCGAGCTACTGGAGCGTACGTGTCAAAGTAGTCTATCCTCCTGTTTTTAAGAAAATTCCTTGGCTACCAGCCTGGCCTTGAACTTGTCAATAGTTCCATCTGCCTTCATCTTCTTCTTGAAGATCCATTTACATCCGATGGGCTTTTTTCCTTCAGGTAGATCTACCAACATCCATGTGTTATTGAAGGTGATACAGTCAAACTCGTCATTCACTGCCTCCTTCCAGAAGATAGCATCTCTGGTCTTCATCGCCTCATCATAGGTAAGCGGATCTGCTTCCACATGATAGGTGACAAAGTCATCTCCGAAGTCTTTAGATCTCCTTGCTAGGGGTGAGCATTATACGGGTTTGGACCGAAAACCGAACCGAACCGAACCGAATAAGAGGTTCGGTTCGGTTTTAAAAAAATTCGGTTCGGTTTCGGTTTTGAAAATACTAAATTTTCTTATTCGGTTTCGGTTTCGGTTTTGGGTTTCGGTTTCGGTCCAAAATCGAAAACCGAATAATAAAATTTAATTAATTAATTTATATATATATATGTGTATGTGTGTGTGTGTACTATATATATAAGTATTAATATATATAGGTATATACTAAATATATATAGGTATATACTAAATATGTCTATGTATATTTAGTTACTATATATATTAACAAAAAAAGCTCAAAAAAAATCAAAAATATATGAATAAATCGAATAAACCGAAAACCGAACCGATTTAATTCGGTTCGGTTTGATTCGGTTTTGGGCCAATTCGGTTCGATTTCGGTTTTGCTTATTCGGTTTCGGTCCAATTCGATTTTGGGTTATTCAGTTCGGTTTAAACCGAATAAACCGAATGCTCACCCCTACTCCTCGCTCGCTTTGCTGACGGCTCTGCGAGTTCTGGTACAAGAGTTGTTTCATCAACAACAGCTTCTTCTTGGACTACTGGTCCATATGAGATTTCAGTCTCATTTGCACCTACATCATTTTCCGGAATGTCCTAAAAAACAATATTTTTGTCTTTTGCAAACTTGTCTTCAAAGTATTCAGCATCACGAGATTCGATGATATGATTTGACTCAATATCAAGAAATCTTCGAACATCACTTTTCTCGGCATACCCCAAGAAGATTGCCTTCGTAGTCCTTGTCCCCAGCTTCTGAATCTTCAGATCTGGAAGCTTCACATACGCCAGACACCCCCACACTCGAATGACATTCAAGTTTGGTCTGACTTTGAACTAGAGTTCATGAGGAGTTACGTCCGAAGTTGCATATGGCACTCTATTCAGAATGACAGTGGCCATTAATACAGCTTCTCCCCAGTAGCATTTTGGAAGACCTGCAGTAAGCAGCATTGAATTCATCATTTCTGTTAATGTTCGGTTCTTCCTCTCTGCTACTCCGTTGGATTGAGGAGAATATGGAGCAGTAGTCTCGCATATGATTCCATGTTCTTTGCAGAACGATGCGAAGTCATGAGACCTGTACTCCCCACCTCGATCACTTCTCAACCTCTTGAGTTGTTGACCAGTCTGCCGTTCAGCTTCGGCACTGAACTCTCTGAACTTCTCGAAAGCTTCATCTTTAGTCTTGAGCAAGTAGACGAACGTGTATTTTGAGAAGTCGTAGATGAAGGTTATGAAATACTTCATCCCGGCCTTCGTGGAGAAATGTTTGAAGTCACAGATATCGGAGTGTACTAACTCCGGAAGATCTGTGCTTCGATTGACCCGATAAAAGGGTTTCCTTGTGATCTTCGTCTGAGCACATACTTCACACTTCTCCACCTTACCCCCACATTTGGAGATACGTCCTAGACTAGACATTTTGTTAATTCTTTTACAATGAACATGTCCTAGTCTATTATGTCACAACTCAAGAGAATAATCAGAAAATGCAACTGCATTAATGTCATCAAACTGGTTGACAAACTGAATTTTAAATATTCCTTCGGTTTGATAAGCCTTTCCGAAGTATGTTCCCTTCTTGGACATCACCATCTGACCAGCATTGATGTCCATCCTTAAGCCTGTGTTGCAGAGCAGGATCCCAGAGATCAGGTTCTTGGCAATCACCGGAACATGCTTCACACCTTGAAGCGTCAGAGTGTTCCCAGAAGTGAGTTTCAGCTCCACAGTCCCGATCCCCAGAACTTCAGCTTGGGCCTGGTTCGTCATGACAACCTTCTCAGATATCGGCTGGTACGTGACGAACCATTCCTTGCTAGAACAGACATGGCAAGTCGCACCAGTGTCTATCCACCAGTCAGAGTCAACCCCTACATTTGTGACCTGTGCGATCATAGCAACAATGTTAGACACCAATGAAACCTTACTAGGCTCACCTTTCTCTGATTGTTTAGGCTTGGATCTGCATTCATTCTTGTAGTGGCCTTTCTTGCCATAATTGAAACGAGTCACTTGGGACTTGGACTTCTGTTGCTTGAATGAAGGACCCTTCACTTTTAGATTGGTGAAGTCCTTCTTCTTGTGAGAAGCCGCCTGTTTTCCCTTGGGATCTCTCGTCTGCACTAGATTGACCTTAGCCAACTGTTTGGACAGAGTGTCCATCTTCTGTTGGAAACGCATCTCGTCCTCAACATGGATCTCTTGAAGTAGATCTCCCAAGCTAATGTCTAGCTTCTTTCTGAGCATCCTTGCATAGAAGGTACTCCATCCAGCAAAAAGTTTTGAGATGATCCCTCCAACGACAAACTTGTCGGGAAGGGACATCTCTTCGTCTTCCAGTTTCTGACGCAGCTTCAGAAATTCTTTCACCTGTGGCAACATGGACTTTTCGTCCTCAAAGAGCAATTTGTGATATTTTTCAACCACAAACATCTTGCTCCTGTTCCTGTCTTCTTTATACAGGTTTTCCACAGACTCTCATATGTCTCTGGCAAATTCCTTCTTCGAGTAGAATTCTGCCAGGAAATCCTCCATAGCATTCAGGATGAGAAGCCTGCAGATGCTATTTTCCTTTCTCTATTTGGCCTGGAGTTTGGTAGCCGCATTGATTGCGGCAGTAGACCCAGTGTCTGGAACAGAAGGTTCTTCCTCCAACAGTACATGATCAACGTCTTTGAGTTGAAGAGTTAGATAAACCTTCCTCTTCCAGACTTGATAATGCTCTCCATCGAACTTTTTCAACTTGCAGTAGTCCGATTGGACGAGCGAAGCATTAATGTTTTCCATCTACAAGGATCTTGCTTTGAGATTATTAATCCCGGGGCTTGACCAAAGATGGAAAACTGATGCAATCGAGATCTGACATGTCACACAAAAAACTTTGCAGTGATCAAACTCAAGATCTACGATGATACAAAAAACCAAATAGCCAGATTACAATATGAAGGAGAGAAATAGTGAAGAGAAGATCTCTCGTTCTTCCTTGCAAACATGTTACAATTGGAACAGAACGAGTTACAATAATGTAGAGAAAGATGAGATGAATAAAAGTTGCAGGGGTGTCAAAACACCGTTGCTCAAAGCAAGATTCGCCCCATACGAATTGCTTCCAGGAACCAGCAAGTTGAAAAACTTGTGGAACGCTCGAAGTCACCTCTGTTCTGACTCCTCGGATGGACTTGCAATGGCGGCAGCAGCTCCCTCTCTCTCTTTTTTCTGACTTATAAAATTCGTAGTCACTCACAAAGGAGGCTAGAAGAGAGTATATATAGAGAGAGGGTGGAAACCCTAACCGCCTTTTCAGTTATGGAAAGATTAAATTAAATCCCACAAGATAGCAATGAAATTAATTCAAATCTTATGGAAAGATTGAATTAAGTCCCACAAAGATGGCAACGAAATTAATTCAAATCTTATGGAAAGATTGAATCAAATCCCACAAAGATGGCAGCGAAATTAATTCAAATCCCACAAAGATAGCAATAGAATTATTTCAAATCTTATGGAAAGATTGAATTAAATCCCACAAAGATGGCAACGAAATTAATTCAAATCTTATGGAAAGATTGAATTAAATCCCACAAAAAGTGGATCTGAATTAATCGCATTGAATCAGTCTTTCCATAACTGACTTGTAGTCTGCACAGTCAGCCTGGTGCGAGTCCATGAGCCCGAGTCCGAGTCGCCCCTTTCGGACTTAGCTCCAAATGGAATTAATCTAAGAGAATGACAAAAGCATTAATGCTTAATCCTTGGAGCCTTATTCTTACCTCCTAGTAAAATCACCCATATGGTTCCCTCCTTAGGGTCACCACCCCATGTGCATCTCTCAACAACACAACCAAGTATATATGTTGAGATAACTCATGGTGCATTTCCGATGTGGGACTAAACTTTTACAAGGCATGTTAAGAGCAAGCTCTCTCCATGTAAAGTAAGCACCAACAGATTCCATGTCCTTGAAGGTCTTGATGGACCAGTCAAGCAGACCCCAGAACCATTCAAATGCTACCCCCTAAAGAGTTTCGACAAACATCTTTGTCCTGAGGGTATCATTCCTCGGGATGTACAATATCTACAACATGATGCTAACGAGAGGAAGTAAGCATGTCAAGGGGCAGCAACGTCTGAGGCTTAAAAAAAGATAGGTATATTACCTCATCCCATTCACATGGGTATAGTTGGGACATACCCTCTCTCAGTTGGTTCTTCTTGTTTGCAAAGGAACCCATGCGATCATTCAGCACACAAATAGCCCTTGGAAGTTGTCTTGGAGCGGATGCCTTGATAGACGCCTTCCATCGGGACCGTCTACCTGTCAACTCTGGGTCTATACTCGGAGTCGGGCGAGTTGGACGGAGAAGCTGAAGTGTGGGAGGCATCGCTCCTTCTCTTGTCGCAACAATTATGAGAAGGTCGTCTTATCATATTAACCGAGGCAAAAGGAAAAATCCTTGCCATATGTGTGTTCTCGCCTTCGGAATTGCTGTCCGACTGACAAAGTGTATTGCAGGCTGTTAAGTACTGACTTTCTAGAGGGTGCATTTGTGACAACGATGCTTACGACGAGACTGCCGTCAAAGCTTCTGTCTATATCATTTTGTGCCTCTGTTTGAGCATATCGCCTGAACCAGAGTTGGAAGAAAATGCATTGTGCTGCTGGGTAGTGTCTTGCAAATGGAAAGTCTTCACGTGTACATTCTGTATAGAAGTTACATGGTCACTTTGTGTAAAACGAGAAATAATGTCTTCTGTGTGTTAACCCTCTACGTGATAAAACTTGTATCTTTTGTTCGTAGGAGTGTTATAGGAGCTTCACGAAAATGAGTCTGTTTTTGTCCCCGTATTTGCTTCAACGCGTGGATGATCACTAGAATTACCGTAAGGATGCGTCAAGGTGGCGCTGTGGCTCGCTTTTGCGCACACAACATTCTGTGCTACGAAGCATGGTACATTTCCTAAAGAAAATGCTCATCAGGACTTGAAGTACAATCGGCTTGGATTTGAAGGCTTTTTTCTCGAAAAGCTTTATGTTACACACGTGAACTCTGTACAGCGGAAAATATTTCTTTGTAGAAATGTTTGTTAGAATCTGAAGTGTGATTGGCTTCGACTCTAGAGTTTTTTACACCGGGAATCTCCTTTCCGATTGACCTTGCTGTTAGCACCAATTCTCCCACATATATGATGTTGAGCGTGGAGATTGTGCGGATCAGCATTGTCTTGGCTCTGTTTTCCTAGAATACTATACTAAGTATGTGAGGTCTTGTTTGGACACTCGTCGGCTGATCGATCGCTATCGTATTGTTTTCCTTTCCAGCAATCAGTGAGACTTGCGCTTAAATCATTGCGAGAGTGTCGTAACTCTTTCTTCTTAAGCGGTGCTCTTATTTTTCCTAGTAATTTATTCACTAGGATGTGGATAGGAAGCGTTGGAGCAACGTTACCTACGAGGGAGTCCTAATTGCAATAGGCGAGCATGATCATCCCACTACCAAAATATGTCGTGTTAGCGACGGCCACATCCGTCGTCCATCCATCGACAATCAGTATTAGCGACCGATCACTGACGGATCTTGGCCAAAATAATCCGTCGACAATCAGCTCGTCACTAATAATGATCCGTCGCTAAGTAGTCAAAGAGGGACGGAATAGCGACGACTTTTCGTCTACACAATACGATGCATTAGCGACGACTTTCCGACGGGCTTTCGTCCATTTCAAGTATTAAATACTTAACTGTGTAGACGCTAGCGACGGATAGTCCGTCGGTAAACAGTCGTAAAAGTGTATCAGAGGGTATCGTTCCGTCGCTAGTCCGTCGATCGCCGTCGCTAACAAAGGACGGATTAGCGACGGAATACTAACGGATTATCCGTCGACCATGTTCTGGAAATGATTGACATTTCCAGAACCTTGGCGACGAATTTTTTATCGCAAAACCGTCGAGACAGCGACTTATTTGTGACTGATTATCCGTCGCCAATGTTCTGAAAATGTCATGCTTTTCCAGAACCTTGTCGACGAATTTTCCATCGCTATTCTGTCGAACTTTATACCACCAGAACGTTGCCGACGGATATTCCGTCGACCACCCGTCGCTACCTGGAAACAGTTTCAAATCTCCAGTTAGCGACGAAAATTCCGTCAAAAAGTAGTCGAAAACTGGAAATATCCGTCGCTAACCGGTCACTAGTCCGTCGCTAAATGAGATTTTTTTTCAAAAAAAATTGCAGCACTTTCCCTGTTCACAAAAATATGCATAAACCAAACCAATATATAATGCAAACCAATTATCCAACAATCACATAGACCAAATATATAATGCACACCAATTATCCAAGAATCACATAGACCAAATATGCACATACGAATTTAATGCACACCAATTATCCAAGAATCATATTGACCAAACCAAATTAATATAAAATAGACATTAATTATCCTGAAGAGTAACCTAATATCCGTCGTTATAATCCGATCATAGCACAAATATTCTAAAATTTCCACAAATATTCCAAATTTTCTTAATTACAATACTTTAAGGAGGAGGAGGAGTTCGATTGCCTGGTGGTGGTAATCCTTGCTGCGACCGATGAATATACTCCTCCACTAGGTACGGCGGTGGAGGGAGGGAAGTGGTTGCATGCCTTTGGCTCACTCGAGCGGTATTTGTGCTTCAGATAAAATAGCAAAAATTCGATTTATCTCCAAGTGTGAGAACGGATGGCTCAGAACACAACCCAAAATTCATTCTAGCATACATTAGTGTGAATCATCTATGTTCTGTACATATGGTGTAGTATATGTTCTTATCGTATCTAGTATCTGAAGGATATAACAGAATCAAGATGAAATCACATAATGTAATACTAAAACATCATCTACTACTATATAAGATATAGTGATAGGTTGTCGTATCATTATTGCCGAGGGATGAGGGTCGAAGGATAGTCAACTTTATCTACGACTACATAGTTTCTGTCTCGCCAGTCGAATGGCTGCAGGGACAATGTCCTGATCACCATGTCGTACCGTAGATTAATGCAAATGGAGCTGGAGCTGGAGCCAAAGTACAGTACTAATTCACCATATTGTACCATTTTACTCTCTCACTCTATCTCCTCCCGCCCTCCGGCGCTCTCACTCTCTCCGACGCTCTCACACTGCTAATTTCTGTGTGTTTTAAGTGTGAGAACGGATGGCTCAGAACACAACCCAAAATTCATTCTAGCATACATTAGTGTGAATCATCTATGTTCTGTACATATGGTGTAGTATATGTTCTTATCGTATCTAGTATCTGAAGAATGTAACAGAATCAAGATGAACTCACATAATGTAATACTAAGACATCATCTACTACTATATAAGATATAGTGATAGGTTTTCATATCATCATTGCTGAGCGATGAGGGTCGGAGGACGGTCAACTTTATCTACGGCTATATAGTTTCTGCCTCGCCAGTCGAATGGCTGCAGGGACTATTTCCTGATCACCATGTCGTACCATAGTTTCTGTCTCGCCAGTCGAATGGCTGCAGAGACTATATGTCCCGATCACCATGTCGTACCATTGTATCTGAAGAATGGTTGCAGGGACTATATGTCCCTAATTTGAACCCTAACCCGAACCCTCCCCCAGCCGCCCACGCCCTCCTGCCCCATCCTCCAGCCACCCCCCAGTCATCCCCCAACCACCCGCATCCCCCCTTGCAGGGACTATTGTAGGCTAAGGTATTGGGTTTACCTTATTAGGGTAAGGTATTGGGCTACCTTATTAGGGTAAGGTATTGGGTTACCGATATTGTGAACCTAGGTTGAAAGTATAATAAGGTTGTAAAAGCATAATAAGGTATTGGGTTACCGATCCGAAACTGCCGATACTACCGATATCGTCGATATCCTATTTCTTAAACTAGGGTTTGTCATATCGCCGATACTACTCATTGTATTTGTACCCCGCGCTGCCCCCCGTCGTCCCCCGCTGCCCCGGAGCGTGCTGCCCCCCGCCGCCCCCTGCTGCCCAGGAGCACGCTGCCCCCCGCCGTCCCCCGCAGCCCCGGAGCACGCTGCCCCCCGCCGCCCCCCGCTGCCCCAGAGCGTGCTGCCCCCCGCCGTCCCCCGCAGCCCCGTGCACGCCAACACCCCTCCCGTCCCCCGTCGCCCCTTCCAACCCCCGTCGCCACCTGCCCCGTGCTGCCCCGCGTGCGCCACCTCTGCCGCCCCCCGCTGCCCCGGAGCGTGCTGCCCCCCGCCGCCCGCCGCAGTCCCGCGCTGCCACGCGTGTCACCTGCACCCAAGAGTAAGGGCACGAGACGTGGGTACGTCCAGCCTACGCCGCAGAATCAGCGATAGAACGCTGTATATAGGGTCTGTAAATACTACGACTAAAACAGATAAAGGTACCTGTACAGTATATACACTCCGAATGGAGGTGACATAGCAATACAGTCTCAATCACAAAGTAAAAACTAAGGTAGATAGCTTGGAAAGGAAAATAGGATAGATGAAAGCAGGAAATAGTTCAAGATCCACACAAGTCCAAAACTATGCACAACATCACAGAGTCACAGAATATAATATAAGTACAACAGTCTGAAAAGTATTAGCTGGCTCGCAGGCCAGATAAACCTAACTAAGCTACACTACTCAGGGTGAGCAAATTCTAGTGGCTCGACTATCAAGCCATGGTCCAAGTCTACTCCATCTAAACTGTCCCCATAATAGGTCAGGCAATCAGCCTCAGAATTATCTATAAAATATCAACGGTATCCTGTCAGGAAAATGAGCAAGTACAAACACTAACAGCAGTTCCATATAAATTGATAAATTCTATAAGAAACGGTGTAATGAAATACAAGACAAAGATATAGGGCGACTTGGGAACCATTCGAAAGCCGAGTTACAACCCTTAAACCAAACAAGGACCGGAGTTGTAACCCTTCTTCCGAACAGGACTTAGTCTCCAATCAATGTACAGTATAAAGACATGTAGAGCATATGAGTAATGAAATAATAGCATGGTGAGAAAAGTACTGGAAGTAAAGCTGAACTGAAAGTAAGATACGATAAATAATGTAAAATATGATTTGAACTATTAGAGCGATATGTGATCGGCTTTTAGGTAAGTGACAAGATAAGTTATCCACTTGGCCCGACAATCCACGGTGATCTCACAAAAAGTCATGTCGGCCAACCTGGATAACAGGCGCACGGAGGTATCTGCTACACCCTACGTGAGGTGAGGGTGGCGCTAGCAAAATAGTGACAGGAGACGTTGATCACATAACACCTAATAATTCCCCTATCCCCGAATAGTATTACGGATCCGGACATGGCACATCATGGCACGAAATTCCATAAGAGGGTAGCAAGTCCTCTTAGAAATCGGTATCTATATAAGTACACGAAATACGAAATATCACATACTAATATACCAAGAAAGTCCAGGAATAACATCTCATGACAGGATCCGACGTATACTAGTCCGTGAACTATCGTGTCAAGAATCAAGTAAGACACTACAACTGAATCGGATATAGTAGATACCAAGACAATAATAACTATCAGTGAATGTACTCGCCTGTGGTCCTGAACTGATAAGGTGAACAGACGCTCAGAGTAATCACAGACCTAAAATGAGATACTATAAGTTAAACAGGGTTTCATAATGAAAAGAAAACTAATTTAAGTCATGATATGTAAGTCTAAGTCAAACTAGGTCAATCTAGGTCAAACCGGGTCAAACTAGGTCATACTAGGTCAAACTAGATCATACTAGGTCACTGGGAGTCAATCCAAGTCAAACTAGGTCAAACGGGATCAAAGGTTGACTTACAGTTAACTTTTGGTCAACTGGTCAACTCTGATCAACTCTAGGTCAAACTAGTCTAATGTTGGCCAACTGTTGACTTTCAGTCAACTGGTCAACTCTGGTTTGGTTTCGGTCAAATCTAGTCACTTATAGGCTAAGTTTGACTCTCGGTTGACTTTTGTTGACTTTTGGTCAAAATGGTCAACCGAAGTCAAAACTAGTCTAGGAGCACTATATTTGACCATTACCAACCAAGGGAACCAAGTTCTATCCATACCTATAACCCTAACCCACTTACCCTTAATAAGGTACTCCCGATACCTTGCCCATTACAAAAGAAACCCCGCTAATTCTCAAGATACTAGCCTAGGCTTCCTAGGGTAGTTAGATACTATCCTATCTAAGGGTTACCTACCAAGATACATAGGTTTCCTAGATATGTAATCCATCTTAGATTACATGTTGGGCATCTAACCGTTACCTTATCCTATACCCTCTTCACATCTACTAAACACTCACATACACAAACTCACTCACTCACTATGGTCACATATAGGCTCTCACACACACTAAGCTCACACACAAATATAGGCATAGGACATGTTTTGATATTGGTTTGAAGGGCTATTTTAAGACAGAAATTGGACAGGTTTTTGGGGACTGAATTGGCTAAGTATAGGACTGAAATGGGGTGGTGAGTAAGCTAGGTTTAGGACAGCTATGTGGTGGTTTAGGGACTGGATTGGGGACAGGAATGGGACCAATACCTGGGCTGAATATAGGCTGTGTTTGGGACTGGAATATGGGACAAGTTTGGGGTATTCCTAGGCTGAACACAGGCTGGGTTTAAGGGACTGAAATGTGGACTATGGGGACAACTAATGGCTGATTTGGGACTGCCATTAGCTGGGTTTAAGGACTGATTTAGGACAGCCTATAGGACAGGTTTTGGAGAGGTTTGGGGATGCTTGTAGCTAAGTTTAAGGACAGGTTTTAGGCTGTTTTAGGACATCTAGTAGCTGGTTTTAAGTGGCTGAAATGGGGACTAATAAGGACTGGGTTTGGGACTGAATATAGGTGTCACGTTGGACTGAATTTAGGACAGATTTATAGGCTAATGTGTAGCTGAATCTAAGGGCTAATGAGGGGGTTAAATATAGGCTGAAATGGGGTTGAACAAGGACTGATTTGGGGTGATTTGGCTGATCCCCTGCCCCCCTCTCACTGCTATCACATAGCAGTAGGTTACTGCTACTGCAAATTCAAAACACTCCCCTGTGTGGGGACTGTTCAACTCCAGGAATCAGTCCCCTGTGTGGGGACTGATGTACACTGCTCAGCAGTGTGCACTGCTGTGCCTACCTGCTGTCTCAACAGCAGTGTCCCCCTTGCATCACTCTCTAAATTCTTACTCTCTCTATCTCAAAACAAACCACACACAATTTATATTCCACACCAACCCAACTCCAAACCACATCCACCATTCTAATCCTTCTCTCCCCTCAATTCCTTGGCCGAAATCCTCCACACACATAAACACAATTAAATACACACATACACACCATTTATATCACATACATATATATATATATAAGCCACAAATATATATATATATATATATATATATATATAGAGAGAGAATAACATATATATAACCAAATATATATACAATATATAGGTAAATAAATATGATACAATATGATACTTGAAGAACACATTTCTAAACAATACAAATCTGAGATTTAACCTCTAATAAATCATTCACACTATATACATAATAAATACAAGTGTCCAAATAGGTTTTTCCCACTAGGACACAAACCTACACATAGGACACACCTAAAAGTTTCCAAATGGACACAAAATGGACACACATGGAGACACAACCAAGGAGGTCATTCCTATGGGTCAAAAATCATCCTATATACAAGAGAAAATGAAAAAGAGAAGGGATTTATACCTCCCGGTAGATCAAATCGAAGAAAAGCCTTCCCGATACGACACCGACACGTAGGAATCCCGAATGGACACGAACGAGCTCCGACTCCTTCCAAACTTGGCTAGCTTCCTCCTCGGCTTGAGTAGAGAAGAAAAAAAGAAGGTTGGGTGGAAGAATGAAGAGATTTGGCGAAGAAATCAATAGGAACTCTCTCTAGAAATTTGGGGAAGAACTAGAGAGAGGAAAATGAAATAGAAAAAAATAACAAGAGTCTCTCTCCACTCCCTAGCTAGGGCCGGCCAAGTACCTATTTACAAAGTCTAAAATACCCCTCACTAGCCTATTTAATTAAACATTAGGAAAGGGTTTAAGTCGGGGCTATTTTAGTCATTCTAAAAACTCTAATATAACCAAACCCTATCCATAATAATTAGTCTAACCACTAACTAAAAATTAATATCATGTGGGCTATGGCTAACTAATGTGTGGGTCCCACTAGAGTCAAAACTACCCCGGGTCCCCGATACAAGTTGGATTGAGTTGAAATTTGAACCCGACTCAAATAACCCCAAAATAATATCATAATTAAATAAATAATTCCAAAATAATTCTGAGGTAGAAAAATGACTATAATATCCCTGTTCATGAAAACTGAGGGTAAAAATGCGTACGCCACCCCCGCAGTGTCCACCGCCCTCGCAGCCCACGACGCCCCCGGCAGCCCACGACACCCAGACCACCGAGAGAGAGAGAGAGAGATTACCTTTGGGAGAGAGAGAGATTACCTTTGGGAGAGAGAGAGGAGAGGTCGCCGATCACCGCCGCGGGAGAGAGAGAGAGAGAGAGAGAGAGAGAGGAGAGTGAGGTCGCCGACCGCCGCTGGAGAGAGAGAGAGAGGAGAGAGAATGAAATTTGGGGGGAATCAAAAGTTCCCCCCGTCATTTCAATTTAAGCCTGGGCCCTTTATTTAGCGACGGACCAGCGACGGTTTATATCCGTCGCTAGGCCGTCGCTAGTTTTGATACTTGCCGACAGAATATCCGTCGCTACGTAGTCGAAGAAATGTCCCGCCATTTCCCTTAACAATTCTCGCCAAATAATTGACAGCATGGCGACAGCTACTTATCCGTAGCTATATCTCCGACGCCCTAGCGACGGATGAGCAACCTTTTCTCTCCCTTAAAATAAAATAAAAATTGTATCAGCTTGTCGTCGGTACTCCGTCGACTAGTTGTCGCAAATCCGTCGCTAATGCCGATGGAAATTATCCGTCGCTAATGTGTCGTCGCTAATTTACTGTATTTTGGTAGTGTCCCCTCGTCGGCAACGGCATCGGATAAGAGAATCGGGGCATGGAAAGCTCTACGAGTCCTCCATTATTTCGACAATGGTGAAGGGCTTGAGCTGCCTCTGACTGCATGTTTTCAAAAGCATGCTAGTTTAGTTTGACAACCAACGTCTCTTTCGTTGGTCCCACTAATGTCGTGCCGGATTGTGCCACTACCTTCTTGTCGATAAAGTAGAATCTCCCTACCAGTGTCGTCATTTTATTTTCGTCAAAAAGAAAATCATGGAAGCACTGGCGAGGTTTATGTTTTCTTTTATATAAATAACTTCAAGATTTACATAAAGAATTCCTAATCGCGATGAATATTGTAGTTAAAATGAAACTCTAGGGTACAAAAAAGGATTCTAGGTAGTGTGTAAAGGTGGAGATCCGATCAACACATGATCTCTTTACTCCGTTGACCGTCCGACATGGCTATGGGAGAACAATTGCCAAGTCTCCAGCTCTAAGCACTGTAGAAAAGAGATGGGAATAACACTTGCTAAGTGCTGAGCTCCAAACACTACAGAGAATAGAATCTTCGAGCTACAACACTGCGGAGAATAAGTACTAGCATGACCTCGAGCTCCAACACTGTGGAGAAGAGGAACTTCGAGCTCCAAATGTTGTGGAGAAGAAGGGCAAGCAGCAAGCATACCTATTGGCTCAAGGACCAAAACTTTTGATCATTTGGGAGCACTAATGTGAGGCCATTTATAGCTATTTGGACTTCGGGATCAAATGTACTGATTTCACCTTCTTACGCACAGAATACTACTACGCGTAGGAGCTATGCACAGATGCTGGATTTGACATGAGTGTAAGCCAAAGCTAGAGAAAGAAGGCATGAAGCAAGAAGACATGTTCATGGTGGGTGCTATCGTCACCAAACTTCCTTCGGGTTGGATCAAAATCAAAACTAACTATACCACAAAAAGATGGAGGTCCAGCTAGAGGATCTTCTGTACTAGATCCATACCAAAGACAAATCCATGGGACAATTAAAGATGGACACTCTATCCAAACAGTTTGCTTAGGCAAACATGGTACAATCCAGAGATTCCAAGGGGAAGCCGAAGGCTTCCTACAACATCAAAAATAAGGACTTCAATCATTTGAAGCTGAAGTCGGCTTCCTTCAAGCCAAAGCCCAAGAACGATGGCAGTATGTTTCAACTGTGGCAAGAAGGGTCACTTCAAGAAGGATTGTAAATCCAAACCTAAATAAAAATAGAAATGTGACCTTAACTTGGTTGTTATGATTGTGTAGGTTGACTCATCTGGCGTAGACACTGACTGGTAGGTGGACATGAGTACATCTTGCGACGTGTGCTCAAAGAGGGACTTGTTCACTATATACAATCCTACGTTTGAGAAGGTATCTATGGCGAACAAGTCACAAGCTGAAGTTGTAGGAATCAGGACAGTGGTGCTAAAACTAACTTCGAGAAAGTCATTGATACTAGAGAATGTGAAGTACGTATCGGTGATTGCCAAGAACCTGATCTTATGAAGTTTGTTGTGCAATATGAGTTTGAGGATGGACATCAATACTGGTTAGATGATGATGTCATATAAAGGAGCACACTTCGAAAAAGCTTTCTATAACAAAGGGATTTTCAAACTACAGGTTGTAATTCTTTTTGAAAGTAGCATTATAGTTTCTTCTTCTGGTTGTTCTCTTAAGTTATGACATAATAGACTAGGACATGTCCATTGTAAAAAAAATTAACAAAATATCTTATCTAGGCCTTATCTCCAAAGTGGTAGTAAGAAATAAGAGAAGTGTGATGTTTGTGCGCGGACGAAGATTATGAAGTCATTCAGATGGGTAAACCAAAGCACAGATCTTCTAGAGTTGGTGTACTTAGATATCTGTGACTTTAAGCAATTCTTCACAAAGGTCGGTATGATGTATTTATTATTTTTGTCGATGACTTTTTGAAGTATGCGTTGGTCTATCTTCTTAAATCGAAAGACGAAGCGTTCGAGAAGTTCAAGAAATTCAAGGCTGAAGTTGAGCATCAAATCGAACAACAACTGAACAGATTTAGAAGTGATCGAGGGAGAGAATATTGTTCCCTTAAATTTGCATCGTTCTACAAAGAATATGGAATTGTCACTAAAAAGGCTTCTCTATATTCTCCTCAATCAAATGTAGTAATAGAAAGAAAGAACATGACATTGATAGATATGATGAATTCTATGATGTTAAATGTGGATCTTTCGAACTGATTTTGGGGAGAGGCTGCGCTTAAGGCTACACTTATTCTCAATATATTGAGTGTCATTCACCACATTTGACATCACTTCTCATGAACTCTGGTTCAAGGTCTGACCCAACTTGAATATTATTCGAGCGTGGGGGTGTCTAGCTTATGTAAAGCTTTTGGATAAAGATTTAGAAGCTGGAAACATGGACTATGAAGACTATATTCTTGGGCAATACAGAAAAGGTGATGCTCGGTGGTTCCTTAATATCGAATCAAATCATATCATTGAATCTTGACATACAAAATTGTTTAAAGATAAGTTTGACAGACACAAGAATATCGTTCTCACAGATATTCTGGAGAACACTTCTAGCATAGAGAAGGCTAGTAATTCTAAAGAAGATGTAGTCAAAGAAGATGTTGTCGTTAAAGTGACAATATTTGAACCTGTACTCGTTGAGCTGTAATCAAATCTAGTAAGAAGTCTGAAGGACTTTGGAATTTTTTGTCACATATCATGTTGAAGCAGATCCGTTTATCTATAATGAGGTAATGAAGACCAAAGATGTTAACTTCTTGAAGGAGGCAATCCATGAATGCGATTGACTCCATAACATCCAATAATACTTGGGTATTGATCAATCTATCTGAAGGAGCAAAACCTATCAGATGCAAATAGATCTTCAAGAAAAAGATAAAGATAGACGGAACTATTGATAATTTCAAGGCTAGACTAGTAGCCAAGGGATATTCTCAGAAACAGAGAATTGATTACTTTGACACATATACTCCAATTGTACGGATGACAACTATCAGGATGATGATTATTCTCACTGCTATTCACATGGTGGTAATTCATCAGATGGATGTCAAAACAATATTCCTGAATAGAGATCTGACTGAAGAGATTACATACATACAACCAAAAGAATCTGTCGTCACGGGTCTTGAAGACAAAGTCTGCAAGCTGGCAAAATCTCTATACGGTCTAAAGTAAGCTCCTAAGATATGGCACAAAAAGTTTGATAAGGTCATCGGATCAAACAACACAGGGTCAGCGAGAGAGATAAGTTTGTGTATACTAAGTTCGTTGATGGCAGAGGTGTAATAGTATTTATCTATGTCGACGACATGTTAATCCTGAATACGGATCTAGAATGCATCATAGAGACAAAGAAGTTCCTCTCATCTAAGTTTAGTATGAAGGTCATAGGAGATGCTGATACTATCCTGGGGACAAAGATTATCTGAACGAAAGCTAGAATTGCTCTATCACAAGCTCACTACGTAGAGAAAATGCTCACACGCTATGGATATAAGGTTCTTCTAGGGATCGATACTTCTTATAGGTGTGATAAAAAACTGAAGCCAAATCAAGAAGAAAGCATTAGACAGTTGAAGTACTCTAGTGTCATTGGAAGCTTGATGCATGTTATGAGTGCCACCAGGCCAGATATAGCTTTTGTAGTAGGGATGCTGAGTGGGTTGACGAGCAATCAGGTGTAGAATACTGTAAATCTATGAAGTGAGTCATGAGATATCTCAAGAGGACTCAAAAGTATGCATTATACAACAGCGGGTTCCTATCAGTAGTGGAAGGTTTCAATGATGCAAGTTGGTGCTCATAAGAAAAGAGCGAAAGGTCCGCAAGAGGATACAACTTCTCCATGGTTGGGACTGCTATATCATAGAAGTCGAAGAAGTAGACTTTCCTCTCTCACTCATCAATAGAGTCTGAATTGTATGCTCTAGCAGCTGTAGCAAATGAAGTAGAATGGATTTAGAAGCTCATGTATGATCTTCCTCTTATTTGTGTGTAGATTTCAGCCATTTAAATCTATTACAACAACCAAGCGATTGAAATGGTGGCATGAAATTATCTCTTCAATATCAAAAAGTGGACCGTGTGACTTCGTCATACAAAACTAAACGAGGGCATCAAAGATGGCGTTATTATAGTGGTCGATGTTCGGGGCCAGGAGAATCTGGTTTATCTATTCAGAAAGGGCCTCAAGTGCCAACTGGTCGAGGACACAACATGAAAAATTGGCTTGAAATATTTATGATATTATGTCTTTATAATTCTACCATAAATTTTTTTGCTATTAGTTTAAAGAAAAATCTAATAGGCATCTTTTGTTTCAAGAAATGATCATTCACTGGGATAATATCTGGTACATAGGTTAGTCCTTGGGGACATTAATGTAATTGGATCCTTGAATCTTTGTAATATACTATTTGCTTTTAGTATAGAGCAAGTCCTGTTGAAGTATGGCTTTAAGCCTTAATGAGCATGCTTGCTTTGTAGGAAGCACGAGTAGCTCGATACTACAAGGGGCTAGTACCCCAATGCTGTAATGCCCCACTCCGTACGGCACATTACGCTGAGGCGTTGATCGAATTAAATGTATCGATGCGAATCGATACGAGAGTTGCATTGTCCCGAGCAACGTATCAAGCTAAGTCGATGCGATGAGTTGCATTGTCCCAAAGTATGTATCGAGTTGAATCGATACGAAGCGCTGCGTTGCCCCGAAGGATAAGTGCGTTGAGACGGCTCGAAGATTATAAGAAATCGAATCGACTAAGGCGCAAGTCCGAATCGATGCAAGTATTGACTTTAGTTGGTTTCATGTGCAGGCTATACGTTTACGCTGAAATATTAGAGGTCGGTATTCTGCCTTATTCAGTGAGGGGTCTGCAAAACCAAATCGTCGCCTCGCAACGGGCTGAGACTTGGGCACGGTAAACCAAATCGGACATATAATTCAATAAAGCACGAAGTGCTCGGATGGCTAAGTCAAGGAGAGTTGTCCATGCAACGAAGTTATAAAATCGAACCGTATCGGCTCGGCGAAACAACAAGGCGTATCGACTAAAGGTGGGGGGACATTGACTCTCTTTCCTACTTCTGCATGCCTAAGTAAAATATATATCATTGTATGCTGAGTTAACCTATCGACACCACGGGCATGGAGGAACAACTGTGTAAAATATATATCATTTTATGCTGAGTTAACCTTTGAAAAGTGGAACAACTGTGAAAGTTATACATTTGCTTCTGACCCGTGGCTGGAGAGGCTACCTTTCTTCCGTATAAGCAATATATTTCTTCCAAGAGTTGACAACAAACATAAATGACGACCTTTTTGAAGATGCCATTAATACTTTAATTCAACAATGATGTTAGCGTAACTAATAGATGTCATTCCACAGAAACTCAATAGACATGGCTCATAAGACCATCTCCAATGGGGGTTTCTATCTTCCCTATTTCTATGGAAGAAATCTATTTTAGAAAAAATTTCTTTCAATGGTGATTTCTATCATTATTTCTATCCTAGGTAGCAATAATGTAGGATGAAAACTTTCTAGGAGCATTTCTACATGTAGAAACTCTCATAAAAATTCTCCTATCTCTTATGACAATTTTTATTGGGTCCCACACCATTGAATTGGTCCTTTTACTATGTGACACATAGGATAGAAATGGAGAACCATTGGAGAGCATTTTTTTATGTCTATAATTTCTATGTAGAAACTCTTCCAACTATGATAGAAATCTCCTTAAAGTACAATGCCAAGTAGGATAAGAACTCAATTTTAGGGTCTAATGACTGACAGTATTTAGGTCGGGTCAGTCAAATCAATCTCGTAGGACGAAGAGCCTTTTGTTCAATACTCACCAACGGAAAATCTGTGTTCCTTATACACCAGTGGAACTCTAAGTGAAGATAACCTCCGCTCCATATTGCTGCTTACGTAGAAAAGGCATATACAACCGTCAACCGACGATTACCACGCTCTGCTCTAGGGGCTCGTTTGGATCAAGTTTTTGGATTCCTAGGAATAGATTTTCAATTCTTTTCCCATAGGAAAGGAATTCAACATTCTCATACCCATGTTTGGTTAGGTTTGGAGTAGGTAGTTCAAAATTTTTAAAAATTTTATTTTCATGTTTGGTTTCACACATGAATAGGAATCTTAATTTATTTAGTTTTACTTTAATACCCTTTCATTAATTTCATGATAATTCACATGTTCGGGATAGGAGTTGAAATTTTGAAAATAAAGAGAGGGTATAACCGTCCAAACAAAAAGTCAAACATCATTCCTAGGAAAGCAAATCTATTCCCAAGGGGGGCTTGGGAATAGCTTTCCCACATAACCCCCTCCTATTCCCTCCTCATTCCCAATCCTAAACATACCAAACATGGGTAAGGAATTCAAATCCCATTCCCGTGCCTCAAAAACTTGAACCAAACGTCCCCTAAAGGCTTTAGTTTGTGGCTTACATGGAAAGACGTGTACAATCTTCAACCCCACGATATCCATACTTCGCACTAAAAGCTCTAGTTCCCTGGTTACGTGGGCATACATGTACGGTTGTTAATCCACGATTTACTCTATGATTATCTTGAAGCCCGAGTAACTGCAACAACACAAGCCACGTGGCATCCTCGTCTTATTTCAAGAGAACACGCGTTACTTCATGCGTAAGACGTAGGCCACGTTCACACTTAGTTATTGTTCAGATGTGGGACACGCAACTCCCACTTAGAAAACTTCTTCCAGTGGGCAGTGATCCCAACCATAGTTTCTCTCTACATGATAGCGCATTTCGAAGGAGATGCAAAATAACTACCCAATCGACTTTGCTACAAATAGCCGGCTCTTTGCAAATTTTGAGAACAGCCCCCAGTATAGAATACGTGAGAGCAGAAGATACAATTAATTTTTTTTCTCACTTGGTGTTGTACTTTCCGAAGCTTTGTCAGATCATCAACGGAGCATAGGAATTGCATGTTGATTCGATCTTTATCCTCCAATCTCTCTAGAATCTCAACTTGGCTCAATTTTTTTATTCTTACATTCTTTTTGTAGATCGATTTTGAGTTGTAACAAGTTCAACAAGTTTTCTCTCGAGAAGGTAAGTTCTTTCTATGCTTTCTTCGAGTGTTCGAAAATAAGCTCAAGTAATTATAGTATGGTAGGGGACTTACCAATGGGCAAGGTTCAAATTTTATACAATTATATAACTTTTTGTTACCAATTCTTAGAGGAAGTCCATTTAGGGCTAGACCTCAGGCACGAGCATGCGTGAGACTTTTTGAGGGAGAGAACATATAGAAGAGAAGAAGAAAAAAAGAAGAAGAGAGGTTTCCACTAGAGAAAAGTAACAAGAAGCATTTTTGCATCAGTGCAAAACGTAAGTTCGAGAGTCCATTAGCATGTTAGTTCTTCTCCAAGAAGGTAGGTGACAACAATCATTCAGAAGTTACTCGAAACTTGTTTGTTCTTGGGTGCAAATCGACGTAGTGGTCGGTCGAATCTTACTTTGAATAAAGATTATCTTCATCACCCTAGCAAACGGTTATGTAATATTAAGTAATTCATTTAGAGCTATTCTTTGTCAATAACAAATTTGTTCTCGTCTTTTTTACAGTTTTACTGCTTTCTACCTGTGAATTATGTTGCTAACAGCTTTGTTGCACTCCATTAGTGATTTCTACTGGTGAATTTCTTAGTCTCTTGTCCTCCATTCTTGCCTTTGGTATTAGAATGACACCATCTTGGACCTCCACCTTCGAAAACTTTCCAAATTATAGCGACACCATATTGGCCGTGGCCTTCTTTTGGTCGTTGTGGAGTGTGATATATAGCTTTGGAATCTATCATCCATTGGATTCTTTCCTTCAACACATAGCAATCCTTAGTAGGATAATATACGTACCGATCCGATAGAACAGATAATATACTTAGGGTCGTTATGCCCTGTTTCCTTAGGTTGCCTGCCATCGGGAAGCATCAGCTTGTTTCCCTTTATCAGAATATGGAAGATGGCTATTGTGAACTCCTCGTTGAAGGTGCAGTCCCAGGGTGGCCGTATTGTACTCCTCTGCTTTAGCTGAGTAGTGACTGTAGAAAAATTAATGGCGAGAGACTCCTTTCCCTTGTTACCGTTGCTACGGTAGGGATATTTACTTTGGGGACGCATTTCCCTGTCTTCAAACCTAGGATTTTTGATGCCCATGAGTTTTAGATTGGCTACGGATTTCTCATCCGTCTTGGCACATCTGACAAGCATTAGCCAAGTCTGGATGTCGGCAGATCCAAGACATGACTTTACAACTGGCAAAAAGTTGTGTCGACATGTATCTAGTAGCTTGCTGATAGGGATGCCTTGAGGTAAAAAAAGGACAAGCCGCAAGAAACGCTCAAATGTAATCACAGATCGACTTGCTCTCTTTCTGGGTCGTGGAGACCACTGATGCACTTTCGTAGGACCTGGCTAGGAACGGAGATTCCATGTCCTTGAAGGTCTTGATGGACCAGTCAAGCAACCCCAGAACCATTCAAATGCTACCCCCTAAAGAGTTTTGACAAACATCTTTGTCCTGAGGGTATCATTCCTCGGGATGTACAATATCTACAACATGATGCTAACGAGAGGAAGTAAGCATGTCAAGGGGCAGCAACGTCTGAGGCTTAAAAAAAGCTAGGTATATTACCTCATCCCATTCACATGGGTATAGTTTGTTAGAAATTTATTGTACCATGTCGATTCATGAGATGAAGAACAAAAATTAAATTGATTGCGGAAGCGTACCTGAATCTATTGCTAGACTTGATGGATGTTGAAGCGATCGTCTCTTTATTGGGTTCGATCTTCCAACCCGCTACGACCCTTAATAACAAAGATGAAATCTTTGTTCCTCTCTTTGTTGATGGGGATACAGAAGAGAATAGAGAAAACTCTCTCTTGGTGGCCATATGAGTTGGGGACCATAACCCTAATGAATACACATATATATAGATATGTGTGTTGTGATATTTCTAATTTGGCCCCTCATCAAATTAGAATTATCTCCGGTATTTACACATTAATTCCATGACAATTATACCCTTAAGCCAATTTTCCAAATAGACCACTTTAATTTGGCTTAATTATTAGATAGCCCAAACATAATTAATTTTACATGTGTGGCCCCATAATTATTGAATAATTTCAACAATCTCCCACTGGACCACATATGTAACCTTATAATTGTGTTAACCTTAGTGAGCTCATAAACTGCTATCTTAATCCTTAGGGTATATCCGGACAATCTCGTCCATTAACCATATCAACATAGGATCAAAGCGGCCTTCGTCATATATAGCGTAACTAAACCATCAATGGTCACATATACCAATATAGCTAAACGACATAGATCAATCATGGATGCGTAGCATAAAAATTACACACAATGTGATCAATACATGTCTATTTCCAACTGGTCCTCCTTAACTTTAATGAGATCAATACTTTAACATAATGAAAATAGAATGAACTGAATTTTTATATATCTGATCAGATAAATATCCAAAATACTTTAATACATAAATGTGTCCAAAACCAAATAGCACCCAAATACATAAAATACAAACTCCGACTATATTGCCATATTCTTAATTAACACCCATTTGAGCAGTATGCTCATGAAAGACCCTGGGTGATAATGCTTTTGTGAGCGGATCCGCTAACATGGAGTTTGTCCTAATGTGCTATATGGACACTATAACCATTCTGAATTCTTTCCTTCACAACTAGAAACTTTATGTCAATATCCTTTGACTTATACAAGTTTCTGTTGTTATTGGAATACAATACTGCTGATTTATTGTCACATCATAATTTCATGTGGTCTTTCAACACCGTACTGTAGGCACAGCCTTGTGACAATTTTGTAACCATATTTCCTGAATAGATACCCTACAACATGTTTATAAACCTTGTTTTCATGGTGGAAGAAATTATGAGTGCATGTTTGACACTCATCCAAAATATACCTCCATTAGTCAGCATAACCTGATGTGGATCTCCTGCTGTGTTGGCATCCAACAAAATCGGAATCGGAATACCTTATGATCTCCAGAATTATCCGATCTCCTACAAAGAGCATATAATTTCTTGTTCTCTATTAATTACTTAAGTAGTTTGGCTGCTATCCAATGATCCATCCATATTTGCTTAAATATCTGCCTAACATCCTAATATGTACGCAATATCCTGACGCGTACATACTTGAGCATACATTAGACTCCCTACAACTGATCATGAAGAAAAAATCTATTATATTTTCTTAATTTTAAGGCTAACCTTAGGGCACTTATTTGAGACCGAATTTGTCTCCTTTAACGAGAGGTGTCACCTGGTTTGCATTAAATACTTTAATCAATATACAAAACCAAAAAATTATTTCTACTCCCACTGAACTTGTGATACATACAATCTTCAACAGTGTTCATCTCAAAACCAAACGAGATAGTCACTTATTAAAACTCAAAGTATCTTTGACGAGAAGCCTGCTTGAGTTCATAAATAGATTCTGTCAGTTTGCGAACCATATTCTTTGGGTCTTCTGACACAAAGTTTTCTGGTTGTACCATATAAATTATTTCGTCAATGTTACCATTGAGAAATACCGTTTTAACATCCATTTGATGTAACTCAATATTAAAATGTACAACAAGTACTATGATTGGTTTAAAAGAGTCTTTCAAAGAAACCAAAGAGAAAGTCTCTTTAAAAAATAATCCCTTCCTCTTCTCTTGAGGTTGTTGAGTTTGTTCCTCAGAAACAATTACCTTATCTTGAATGGGGTGCCGCTACGTTGTCGTTGTTAAGGTATCTTAACAACGACTTATAGAGGTAATTCGACATTGTCTTATTGAGACTCCGAATTCACTTCTTGATCATGACATGTATAGAATACTGTACATCGTCAAAAGTGATAGTAGGAATTGTAAATGATTCCTTCTCAAAGATAATGATCCTGACTTTATTTCTCCCCCAAACTCAACATCCTCAAAAAATTATATTACACTTCTCGTCTCAAAAAAATTTCTTAGTTTGGGACCGTATAATTATTAACCCCTTGATCTGTAGCATAACCAATAAAGTAGTTGCTTATAATTTAACTTTGGTCTATATTTTCTTTACATATTAATATAGACATTAAAATCTATAAAGTCAATAAAATTCAAATCTCATCAGACACAAGTCGTTCAACTCTATTTCTAGAGATGTGACCTAATCGCTTATGTCATAATGAGGCTAAATTTTTATTATTGTTAATTTTGTGTTTAGTACCACATGACTCCACTTACAAGGTTTCATTTAAGCTGCAATAGTTTCAACTGAATATAGGCGATCATAAATCTTAAAGGAACTGTTACCAATAATATTTGGATTTAAAGATAGACAAAACTTATCATTTCCAAATGAACAATGATAACCATATTTGTCCATTAAGAAAACTGAAACTGAATTTTGTCTAAATGACCGTACAATAAAAGTGTCTATCAAATCCAAATAATAATCGGTTCCTAAAAATATCCTAAAATGTCCTATTGCTTTCACTTCTACCGATTTTTTGTCACCCACATAGATGTATCTTTCACCATCAATTGGCTTCGGTAGCTCAGACAACCTTGTCTGTAAACACTAATGTGGGTAGTAACACCAGAATCTAACCACCACGTGTTTTTAGGTACTAAATCTAAATTAACCTAAAAAAAAACCAAATTTAGAAATGTACTTTTTTTTATACGTCATGCGTGTTACTTTGTACATTTCTTCCTTATGTGTCTTGTCTTATCACAAAAGAACAATACTTAGTTTTATATTGTTGTTTCTTTTGACCTGGACCCTTAGCAGCTACTTTATTCATTTCTTTTTGCCCTTAAAGTTTATCCCATTAAACATAAAAATTAAAATCTTATTGGCAGATATTTTAATAACATTAACTGTAAAGAGAACAAAGCAACAAAAAATAAACATGCTCTAACAAATAACCAAAGCGTAAAATATAGTCAAACAAATTCAAGTAATGGTGAACCCCATCTCAAGATACCTAGTACATCATTAATATCAAGTCTTTGGACAGTGATATTAACTGCAAGTGGTATTCTTGGTGTAATGATTAAACATTGACAATAAGTCATGTCAAATAATAAGCCTATCTTTGGATCGGGTTATTATTCACATGTAAACCGTATATTTGTCACACATTTATCACCACAAGTATGTGTGCAATTCGGCCAAGTATTAACCTTCCTTTGGACCGGCTAATACTCGCATGAATTTACACACACAAATATCTAACATCCCTCATAGACTATCTACGCAAGAGAGGTCACTTTGGCGACATCTTGTTTCAATGAGTCTGTTTAGAATATTAGACAACTATTACTAGTCACAAAAGGCAAAAAAATTTGAATGTTGACTAAATTTTACAAACCAGATTATGTCCAAAATCATATATACATGCATATTTATAAGATTATTAATTCAAATAAAGTAACCAAAAGCATAAGCATAATTTTTAGTTTGACAAAACTGGATATTATCAACATAACTAATATTCATGTGATAATATATTGAAAATATGCATCCATAGCTAGAAAAACATAGACATTTAGCTGAATGGAATAATTCTAAAACATATATCCAAACTGAGCATATGATATAATTCAATCCATATTATTCAATTATATCAAGATATCCAAACTGAGCATATTTTGTCTTAATTGAGCATTAACTAGAAGGAATAAATCCAAAATATCACATAAAGAAATTCGGCCAAATTAATAAATACGTAGGGTTGACTCTAGACAACCCCTCTTATTCTTTCTAGACATAAGTCGGCCAGTATACTTGTCCATTTTCTTATAAATTAATGAGAAAGACCTAAAAAAAATATTCTTGACACTAGGAGTACCAAAGTAATATTATTATTGCAGATGAGTTATATGTCTCGATGATAAGCATAACTCTGCACCCGAAAGTTCCAAGAAAGAAAGCATTACTTCACAATTGCTAATTATAGATATAGTCTACAAGATCCAACTAATCTATAACAGAAAATAGATTATATCTGCAAAGATGCAATCAATAATTAAATGAAGTAAGCAAATCCTTATGTTGTAGATTATTTCTGCCTTTCTTTTTCTACTTCACTTCACCGTCCATAAATACCTTATATCAAAGAAATTTGTTGTACACAGAAAGGCTTGTAGGAAATGCAGCCGAGTACTCTGAACTATGTGATTTCAACTCATACAGATTGATAGCTATAAGTAGTGTCCAAATCCTATCTTCTGTGTGATACGGTACCATGACTACATGGATCTGTAATAGATCTATGATTTTAACATACTGCTAAGTACAATAACTTGAGAAGAAAAAACATTAGAATGGTATGAAGGTTCAAACATTGACGAGAATATATTAAAGATCATGCACAATTGACTTTTATTGCTAGAACTAATTGACAATGTCTTAAACTGACATACAAGCAAAAGCTGCAACAAATAATGACATCAAAGTATAACAGAATATATTCCGCATGTGAAGAAATGAATCAAATTCTCCAAAAAATAATTCACGAAGGCCTACAAAAGACCATGACCGTATATAAGGCGAGCATCCAAAAAATTATGTGCTGCCGATCATCCAAATACCACAATGAACACCAATTTCCCTAAGGCGACGACGACGTAGATATTTGGCTTAAGTCAAAGTTTCTCCTAATTTATTTTTCCTTTATATAGATCATAAAAAAATTGATCTAACAATTAGAACCCTAAATTAAATTAGATCTAATGATCTAGGATTCTAGGGTTTCTGAGCAATAATAAAAATAGATTCTGAAGCTTCAAACTCATGAATCAAACAAGAGAGGCTCTGATACCACTTGTTAGAAATTTATTGTACTCTGTCGATTCATGAGATGAAGAACAAAAATTAAATTGATTGCGGAAGCGTACCTGAATCCATTGCTAGACTTGATGGATGTTGAAGCGATCATCTCTTTATTAGTTTCGATCTTCCAACCCGCTACGGCCCTTAATAACAAAGATGAAATCATTGTTCCTCTCTTTGTTGATGGGGATACAGAAGAGAATAGAGAAAACCCTCTCTTGGTGGCCGTATGAGTTGGGGACCATAACCCTAATGAATACACATATATAGATATGTGTGTTGTGATATTTCTAATTTGGCCCCTCATCAAATTAGAATTATCTCCGGTATCTGCACATTAATTCCATGACAATTATACCATTAAGCCAATTTTTTAAATAGACCACTTTAATTTGGCTTAATTATTTAGATAGTCCAAACACAATTAAATTTACATGTATGGTCTCATAATTATTGAATAATTCTAACATAGTTGAGACATACCCTCTCTCAGTTGGTTCTTCATGTTTGCAAAGGAACCCATGCGATCATTCAGCACACAAATAGCCCTTGGAAGTTGTCCTGGAGCGGATGCCTTGATAGACGCCTTCCATCGGGACCAACCGCCTGTCAACTCTGGGTCTATACTCGGAGTCGGGCGAGTTGGACGGAGAAGCTGAAGTGTGGGAGGCATCGCTCCTTCTCTTGTCGCAACAATTATTAGAAGGTCGTCTTATCATATTAACCGAGGCAAAAGGAAAAATCCTTGCCATATGTGCGTTTTCGCCTTCGGAATTGCTGTCCGACTGACAAAGTGTATTGCAGGCTGTTAAGTACTGACTTCCTAGAGGGTGCATTTGTGACAACGATGCTTACGACGAGACTGCCGTCAAAGCTTCTGTCTATATCATTTTGCGCCTCTGTTTGAGCATATCGCCTGAACCAGAGTTGGAAGAAAATGCATTGTGCTGCTGGGTAGTGTCTTGCAAATGGAAAGTCTTCACGTGTGCATTCTGTATAGAAGTTACATGGCCACTTTGTGCAAAACGAGAAATAATGTCTTCTGTGTGTGAACCCTCTACGTGATAAAACTTGCATCTTTTGTTCGTAGGAGTGTTATAGGAGCTTCACGCAAATGAGTCTGTTTTTGTCCGCGTATTTGCTTCAACGCGTGGATGATCACTAGAATTACCGTAAGGATGCGTCAAGGTGGCGCTGTGGCTCGCTTTTGCGCACACAACATTCTGTGCTACGAAGCATGGTACATTTCCTAAAGAAAATGCTCATCAGGACTTGAAGTACAATCGGCTTGGATTTGAAGGCTTTTTCCTCGAAAAGCTTTATGTTACACGCGTGAACTCTGTACAGCGGAAAATATTTCTTTGTAGAAATGTTTGTTAGAATCTGAAGTGTGATTGGCTTCGACTCTAGAGTTTTTTACACCGGGAATCTCCTTTCCGATTGACCTTGCTGTTAGCACCAATTCTCCCACATATATGATGTTGAGCATGGAGATTGTGCGGATCAGCATTGTCTTGGCTCTGTTTTCCTAGAATACTATACTAAGTGTGTGAGGTCTTGTTTGGACACTCGTCGGCTGATCGATCACTATCGTATTGTTTTCCTTTCCAGCAATCAGTGAGACTTGCGCTTAAATCATTACGAGAGTGTCGTAACTCTTTCTTCTTAAGCGGTGCTCTTATTTTTCCTTGTAATTTATTCACTAGGATGTGGATAGGAAGCGTTGGAGCAACATTACCTACGAGGGAGTCCTAATTGCAATAGGCGAGCATGATCATCCCACTACCAAAATATGTCGTGTTAGCGACGGCCACATCCGTCGTCCATCCATCGACAATCAGTATTAGCGACCGATCACTGACGGATCTTGGCCAAAATAATCCGTCGGCAATCAGCTCGTCACTAATAATGATCCGTCGCTAAGTAGTCAAAGAGGGACGGAATAACGACGGCTTTTCGTCTTCACAATACGAGCATTAGCGACGACTTTCCGACGGACTTTCGTCCATTTCAAGTATTAAATACTTAACTGTGTAGACGCTAGCGACGGATAGTCCGTCGGTAAACAGTCGTAAAAGTGTATCAGAGGGTATCGTTCCGTCGCTAGTCCGTCGATCGCCGTCGCTAACAAAGGACGGATTAGCGACAGAATACTAACGGATTATCCGTCGACCATGTTCTGGAAATGCTTGACATTTCCAGAACCTTGGCGATGGATTTTTTATCGCGAAACCGTCGAGACAGCGACTGATTTGCGACTGATTATCCGTCGCCAATGTTCTGAAAATGTCATGCTTTTCCAGAACCTTGTCGACGAATTTTCTATCGCTATTCCGTCGAACTATATACCACCAGAACGTTGCCGATGGATATTCTTTCGACCACCCGTCGCTACCTGGAAATAGTTTCAAATCTCTAGTTAGCGACGAAAATTTCGTCAAAAAGTAGTCAAAAACTGGAAATATCCGTCGCTAACCGGTCACTAGTCCGTCGCTAAATGAGATTTTTTTTGAAAAAAAATTGCAGCACTTTCCCTGTTCACAAAAATATGCATAAACCAAACCAATATATAATGCAAACCAATTATCCAACAATCACATAGACCAAATATATAATGCACACCAATTATCCAAGAATCACATAGACCAAATATGCACATACGAATTTAATGCACACCAATTATCCAAGAATCATATTGACCAAACCAAATTAATATAAAATAGACATTAATTATCCTGAAGAGTAACCTAATATCCGTCGTTATAATCCGATCATAGCACAAATATTCTAAAATTCCCACAAATATTCCAAATATTCTTATTTACAATACTTTAAGGAGGAGGAGGAGTTCGATTGCCCGGTGGTGGTAATCCTTGCTGCGACCGATGAATATACTCCTCCACGAGGTACGGCGGTGGAGGGAGGGAAGTGGTTGCATGCCTCTGGCTCACTCGAACGGTATTTGTGCTTCAGATAAAATAGCAAAAATTCGATTTATCTCCAAGTGTGAGAGCAGATGGCTCAGAACACAACCCAAAATTCATTCTAGCATACATTAGTATGAATCATCTATGTTCTGTACATATGGTGTAGTATATGTTCTTATCGTATCTAGTATCTGAAGGATATAACAGAATCAAGATGAAATCACATAATGTAATACTAAAACATCATCTACTACTATATAAGATATAGTGATAGGTTGTCGTATCATTATTGCCGAGGGATGAGGGTCGAAGGACAGTCAACTTTATCTACGACTACATAGTTTCTGCCTCGCCAGTCGAATGGCTGCAGGGACAATGTCCTGATCACCATGTCGTACCGTAGATTAATGCAAATAGAGCTGGAGCTGGAGCCAAAGTACAGTACTAATTCACCATGTCGTACCATTTTACTCTCTCACTCTATCTCCTCCCCCCTCCGGCGCTCTCACTCTCTCTGGCGCTCTCACACTGCTAATTCCTGTGTGTTTTAAGTGTGAGAACGGATGGCTCAGAACACAACCCAAAATTCATTCTAGCATACATTAGTGTGAATCATCTATGTTCTGTACATATGGTGTAGTATATGTTCTTATCGTATCTAGTATCTGAAGGATATAACAGAATCAAGATGAAATCACATAATGTAATACTAAAACATCATCTACTACTATATAAGATATAGTGATAGGTTGTCGTATCATTATTGCCGAGGGATGAGGGTCGAAGGACAGTCAACTTTATCTACGACTACATAGTTTCTGCCTCGCCAGTCGAATGGCTGCAAGGACAATGTCCGGATCACCATGTCGTACCGTAGATTAATGCAAATGGAGCTGGAGTTGGAGCCAAAGTACAGTACTAATTCACCATGTCGTACCATTTTACTCTCTCACTCTATCTCCTCCCGCCCTCCGGCGCTCTCACTCTCTCCGACGCTCTCACACTGCTAATTTCTGTGTGTTTTAAGTGTGAGAACGGATGGCTCAGAACACAACCCAAAATTCATTCTAGCATACATTAGTGTGAATCATCTATGTTCTGTACATATGGTGTAGTATATGTTCTTATCGTATCTAGTATCTGAAGAATGTAACAGAATCAAGATGAACTCACATAATGTAATACTAAGACATCATCTACTACTATATAAGATATAGTAATAGGTTTTCATATCATCATTGCTGAGCGATGAGGGTCGAAGGACAGTCAACTTTATCTACGGCTATATAGTTTCTGCCTCGTCAGTCGAATGGCTGCAGTGACTATATCCTGATCACCATGTCGTACCATAGTTTCTGTCTCGCCAATCGAATGGCTGCAGGGACTATATGTCCCGATCACCATGTCGTACCATAGTATCTGAAGAATGGCTGCAGGGACTATATGTCCCTAATCCGAACCCTAACCCGAACCCTCCACCAGCCGCCCTCGCCCCCCTGCCCCACCCCCCAGCCACCCCCAGTCATCCCCCAACCACCCGTATCCCCTCTTGCAGGGACTATTGTAGGCTAAGGTATTGGGTTTACCTTATTAGGGTAAGGTATTGGGTTACCTTATTAGGGTAAGGTATTGGGTTACCGATATTGTGAACCTAGGTTGAAAGTATAATAAGGTTGTAAAAGCATAATAAGGTATTGGGTTACCGATCTGAAACTGCCGATACTACCGATATCGCCGATATCCTATTTCTTAAACTAGGGTTTGTCATATCGCCGATACTAATCATTGTATTTGTACCCCGTGCTGTCCCGGAGCGTGCTGCCCCCCGTCGTCCCCCGCTGCCCCGGAGCGCGCTGCCCTCCGCCGCCCCCCGCTGCCCCGGAGCGCGCTGTCCCCCGCCGTCCTCCGCAGCCCCGTGCACGCCAATACCCCTCCCGTCCCCCGTCGCCCCTTCCACCCCCCGTCACCACCTGTCCCGCGCTGTCCTGCGTGCGCCACCTATGCCGCCTCCCGCTGCCCCGGAGCGCGCTGCCCCCCGCCGCCCGCCGCAGCCCCGCGCTGCCACGCGTGTCATGACCCGCACCCTAGAGTAAGGGCACGAGACGTGGGTATGTCCAGCCTACGTCGCAGAATCGGCAGTAGAACACTGTATATAGGGTCTGTAAATACTACGACTAAAACAGATAAAGGTACCTGTACAGTATATACACTCCGAATGGAGGTGACATAGCAATACAGTCTCAATCACAAAGTAAAAACTAAGGTAGATAGCTTGGAAAGGAAAATAGGATAGATGAAAGCAGAAAATAGTTCAAGATCCACACAAGTCCAAAACTATGCACAACATCACAGAGTCACAGAATATAATATAAGTACAACAGTCTGAAAAGTATTAGCTGGCTCGCAGGCCAGATAAACCTAACTAAGCTACACTACTCAGGGTGAGCAAAGTCTAGTGGCTCGACTATCAAGCCATGGTCCAAGTCTACTCCATCTAAACTGTCCCCATAATAGGTCGGGCAATCAGCCTCAGAATTATCTATAAAATATCAACGGTATCCTGTCAGGAAAATGAGCAAGTACAAACACTAACAGCAGTTCCATATGAATTGATAAATTCTATAAGAAACGGTGTAATGAAATACAAGACAAAGATATAGGGCGACTTGGGAACCATTCGAAAGCCGAGTTACAACCCTTAAACCAAACAAGGACCGGAGTTGTAACCCTTCTTCCGAACAGGACTTAGTCTCCAATCAATGTACAGTATAAAGGCATGTAGAGCATATGAGTAATGAAATAATAGCATGGTGAGAAAAGTACTGGAAGTAAAGCTGAACTGAAAGTAAGATACGATAAATAATGTAAAATATGATTTGAACTATTAGAGCGATATGTGATCGGCTTTTAGGTAAGTGACAAGACAAGTTTTCTACTTGGCCCGACAATCCACGGTTATCTCACGAAAAGTCATGTCGGCCAACCTGGATAACAGGCGCACGGAGGTATCTGCTACACCCTACGTGAGGTGAGGGTGGCGCTAGCAAAATAGTGACAGGAGACGTTGATCACATAACACCTAATAATTTCTCCATCCTCGAATAGTATCACGGATCCGGACATGGCACATCATGGCACGGAATTCCATAAGAGGGTAGCAAGTCCTCTTAGAAATCGGTATCTATATAAGTACACAAAACACGAAATATCACATACTAATATACCAAGAAAGTCCAGGAATAACATCTCATGACAGGATCCGACGTATACTAGTCCGTGAACTATCGTGTCAAGAATCAAGTAAGACACTACAACTGAATCGGATATAGTAGATATCAAGACAATGAAAACTATCAGTGAAAGTACTCGCCTGTGGTCCTGAGCTGATAAGGTGAACAGACGCTCAGAGTAATCACAGAGCTAAAATGAGATACTATAAGTTAAACAGGGTTTCATAATGAAAAGAAAACTAATTTAAGTCATGATATGCAAGTCTAAGTCAAACTAGGTCAATCTAGGTCAAACCGGGTCAAACTAGGTCATACTAGGTCAAACTAGATCATACTAGGTCACTGGGAGTCAATCCAAGTCAAACTAGGTCAAACGAGATCAAAGGTTAACTTACAGTTAACTTTTGGTCAACTGGTCAACTCTGATCAACTCTAGGTCAAACAAGTCTAATGTTGACCAACTGTTGACTTTCAGTCAACTGGTCAACTCTGGTTTGGTTTCGGTCAAATCTAGTCACTTATAGGCTAAGTTTGACTCTCGGTTGACTTTTGTTGACTTTTTGTCAAAATGGTCAACCAAAGTCAAAACTAGTCTAGGAGCACTATATTTGACCATTACCAACCAAGGGAACCAAGTTCTATCCATACCTATAACCCTAACCCACTTACCCTTAATAAGGTACTCCCGATACCTTGCCCATTACAAAGGAAACCCCGCTAATTCTCAAGATACTAGCCTAGGCTTCCTAGGGTAGTTAGATACTATCCTATCTAAGGGTTACCTACCAAGATACATAGGTTTCCTAGATATGTAATCCATCATAGATTACATGTTGGGCATCTAACCGTTACCTTATCCTATACCCTCTTCACATCTACTAAACACTCACATACACAAACTCACTCACTCACTATGGTCACATATAGGCTCTCACACACACTAAGCTCACACACAAATATAGGCATAGGACAGGTTTTGATATTGGTTTGAAGGGCTCTTTTAAGACAGGAATTGGACAGGTTTTAGGGGACTGAATTGGCTAAATATAGGACTGAAATAGGGTGGTGAGTAGGCTAGGTTTAGGACAGCTATGTGGTGGTTTAGGGACTGGATTGGGGACTGGAATGGGACCAATACCTGGGCTGAATATAGGCTGTGTTTGGGACTGGAATATGGGACAAGTTGGGGTGTTCCTAGGCTGAACACAGGCTGGGTTTAAGGGACTGAAATGTGGACTATAGGGACAACTAATGGCTGATTTGGGACTACCATTAGCTGGGTTTAAGGACTGATTTAGGACAGCCTATAGGACAGGTTTTGGAGTGGTTTGGGGCTGCTTATAGCTAAGTTTAAGGACAGGTTTTGGGCTGTTTTAGGACATCTAGTAGCTGGTTTTAAGTGGCTGGAATGGGGACTAATAAGGACTGGGTTTGGGACTGAATATAGGTGTCACATTGGACTGAATTTAGGACAGATTTATAGGCTAATGTGTAGCTGAATCTAAGGGCTAATGAGGGGGTTAAATATAGGCTGAAATGGGGTTGAACAAGGACTGATTTGGGGTGATTTGGCTGATCCCGTGCCCCCCTCTCACTGCTATCACATAGCAGTAGGTTACTGCTACTACAAATTCAAAACACTCCCCTGTGTGGGGACTGTTCAACTCCAGGAATTAGTCCCCTGTGTGGGGACTGATGTACACTGCTCAGCAGTGTGCACTGCTGTGCCTACCTGCTGTCTCAACAGCAGTGTCCCCCTTGCATCACTCTCTAAATTCTTACTCTCTCTATCTCAAAACAAACCACACACAATTTATATTCCACACCAACCCAACTCCAAACCACATCCACCATTCTAATCCTTCTCTCCCCTCAATTCCTTGGCCGAAATCCTCCACACACATAAACACAATAAAATACACACATACACACTATTTATATCACATATATATATATATATAAGCCACAAATATATATATATATATATATATATATATATATATATATATATATTTATATATATATATATATATATATATATAGAGAGAGAGAGAGAGAGAGAATAACATATATATAACCAAATATATATACAATATATAGGTAAATAAATATGATACAATATGATACTTGAAGAAGACATTTCTAAACAATACAAATCTGAGATTTAACCTCTAATAAATCATTCACACTATATACATAATAAATACAAGTGTCCAAATAGGTTTTTCCCACCAGGACACAAACCTATACATAGGACACACCCAAAAGTTTCCAAATAGACACAAAATGGACACAAATGGAGACACAACCAAGGAGGTCATTCCTATGGGTCAAAAATCATCCTATATGCAAGAGAAAATGAAAAAGAGAAGAGATTTATACCTCCCGGTAGATCAAATCGAAGAAAAGCCTTCCCGATGCGACACCGACACGTAGGAATCCCGAATGGACACGAACGAGCTCCAACTCCTCCCAAACTTGGCTAGCTTCCTCCTCGGCTTGATTAGAGAAGAAAAAAAGAAGGTTGGGTGGAAGAATGAAGAGATTTGGTGGAGAAATCAATAGGAACTCTCTCTAGAAATTTGGGGAAGAACTAGAGAGAGGAAAATAAAGTGGAAAAAAATAACAAGAGTCTCTCTCCACTCCCTAGCTAGGGCCGGCCAAGTTTGGCTATGTTCCCCCTATTTACAAAGTCTAAAATACCCCTCACTAGCCTATTTAATTAAACATTAGGAAAGGGTTTAAGTCGAGGCTATTTTAGTCATTCTAAAAACTCTAATCTAACCAAACCCTATCCATAATAATTAGTCTAACCACTAACTAAAAATTAATATCATGTGGGCTATGGCTAACTAATGTGTGGGTTCCACTAGAGTCAAAACTACCCCGGGTTCCCGATACAAGTTGGATTGGGTTGAAATTCGAACCCGACTCAAATAACCCCAAAATAATATCATAATTAAATAAATAATTCCAAAATAATTCTGAGGTAGAAAAATGACTAAAATATCCCTGTTCATGAAAACTGAGGGTGACAACGCGCACGCCATCCCCGCAGTCTCCGCCGCCCCCGCAGCCCACGACGCCCCCTGCAGCCCACGACACCCACGACCACCGAGAGAGAGAGAGAGAGAGAGAGATTACCTTTAGGAGAGAGAGAGGAGAGGTCGCCGATCACCGCCGCGGGAGAGAGAGAGGAGAGTGAGGTCGCCGATCGCAGCTGGAGAGAGAGAGAGGAGAGAGAATGAAATTTGGGGGGAATAAAAAGTTCCCTCCGTCATTTCAATTTAAGCCTGGGCCCTTTATTTAGCGACGGACCAGCGACGGTTTGTATCCGTCGCTAGGCCGTCGCTAGTTTTGATACTTGCCGACGGAATATCCGTCGCTACGTAGTCGAAGAATTGTCCCGCCATTTCCCTTAATAATTCTCGCCAAATAATCGACTGCATGGCGACGGCTACTTATCCGTAGCTATATCTCCGACGCCCTAGCGACGGATGAGCAACCTTTTCTCTCCCTTAAAATAAAATAAAAATTGTATCAGCTTGTCGTCGGTACTCCGTCGACTATTTGCCGCAAATTCGTCGCTAATGCCGATGGAAATTATCCGTCGCTAATGTGTCGTCGCTAATTTACTGTATTTTGGGAGTGTCCCCTCGTCGGTAACGGCATCGGGTAGGAGAATCGGGGCATGGAAAGCTCTACGAGTCCTCCATTGTTTCGACAATGGTGAAGGGCTTGAGCTGCCTCTGACTGCATGTTTTCAAAAGCATGCTAGTTTAGTTTGACAACCAACGTCTCTTTCGTTGGTCCCACTAATGTCGTGCCGGATTGTGCCACTACCTTCTCGTCGATAAAGTAGAATCTCCCTACCAGTGTCGTCATTTTATTTTCGTAAAAAGGAAAATCATGGAAGCACTGGCGAGGTTTGTGTTTTCTTTTATATAAATAACTTCAAGATTTACATAAAGAATTCCTAATCGCGATGAATATTGTAGTTAAAACGAAACTCTAGGGTACAAAAAAGGATTCTAGGTAGTGTGTAAAGGTGGAGATCCGATCAACACATGATCTCTTTACTCCGTTGACCATCCGACATGGCTATGGGAGAACAATTGCCAAGTCTCCAGCTCTAAGCACAGTAGAAAAGAGATGGGAATAACACTTGCTAAGTGCTGAGCTCCAAACACTACAGAGAAGAGAATCTTCGAGCTCCAACACTACGGAGAATAAGTACTAGCACGACCTCGAGCTCCAACACTGTGGAGAAGAGGAACTTCGAGCTCCAAATGTTGTGGAGAAGAAGGGCAAGCAGCAAGCATACTTATTGGCTCAAGGACCAAAACTTTTGATCATTTGGGAGCACTAATGTGAGGCCATTTATAGCTATTTAGACTTCGGGATCAAATGTACTGATTTCACCTTCTTACGCACAGAATACTACTACTCGTAGGAGCTATGCACAGATGCTGGATTTGACATGAGTGTAAGCCAAAGCTAGAGAAAGAAGGCATTAAGCAAGAAGACTTGTTCATGGTGGGTGCTATCGTCGCCAAACTTCCTTCGGTTTGGATCAAAATCAAAACTAACTATACCACAAAAAGATGGAGGTCCAGCTATAGGATCTTCTGTACTAGATCCATACCAAAGACAAATCCATAGGACAATTAAAGATGGACACTCTATCCAAACAGTTTGCTTAGGCAAACATGGTACAATCCAGAGATTCCAAGGGGAAGCCGAAGGCTTCCTATAACATCAAAAATAAGGACTTCAATCATTTGAAGGTGAAGTCGGCTTCCTTCAAGCCAAAGCCCAAGAACGATGGCAGCATGTTTCAACTGTGGCAAGAAGGGTCACTTCAAGAAGGATTGCAAATCCAAACCTAAATAAAAAAAGAAATGTGACCTTAACTTGGTTGTTATGATTGTGTAGGTTGACTCATCTGGCGTAGACACTGACTGGTAGGTGGACATGAGTACATCTTGCGACGTGTGCTCAAAGAGGGACTTGTTCACTACATACAATCCTATGTTTGAGAAGGTATCTATGGCGAACAAGTCACAAGCTGAAGTTGTAGGGATCAGGACAGTGGTGCTAAAACTAACTTCGAAAAAGTCATTGACACTAGAGAATGTGAAGTACGTATCGGTGATTGCCAAGAACCTGATCTTATGAAGTTTGTTGTGCAATATGAGTTTGAGGATGGACATCAATACTGGTTAGATGATGATGTCATATAAAGGAGCACACTTCGAAAAAGCTTTCTATAACAAAGGGATTTTCAAACTACAGGTTGTAATTCTTTCTGAAAGTAGCATTATAGTTTCTTCTTCTGGTTGTTCTCTTAAGTTATGACATAATAGACTAGGACATGTCCATTGTAAAAAAAATTAACAAAATATCTTATCTAGGCCTTATCTCCAAAGTGGTAGTAAGAAATAAGAGATGTGTGATGCTTGTGCGCGGACGAAGATTATGAAGTCATTCATATGGGTGAACCAAAGCACAGATCTTCTAGAGTTGGTGTACTTAGATATCTGTGACTTTAAGCAATTCTTCACAAAGGTCGGTATGATGTATTTATTATTTTTGTCGATGACTTTTTGAAGTATGCGTTGGTCTATCTTCTTAAATCGAAAGACGAAGTGTTCGAGAAGTTCAAGAAATTCAAGGCTGAAGCTGAGCATCAAATCGAACAACAACTGAACAGATTTAGAAGTGATCGAGGCAGAGAATATTGTTCCCTTAAATTTGTATCGTTCTACAAAGAATATGGAATTGTCACTAAAACGGCTTCTCTATATTCTCCTCAATCAAATGGAGTAATAGAAAGAAAGAACATGACATTGATAGATATGATGAATTCTATGATGTTAAATGTGGATCTTTCGAACTGATTTTGGGGAGAGGCTGCGCTTAAGGCTACACTTATTCTCAATATATAGAGTGTCGTTCACCACATTTGACATCACTTCTCATGAACTCTGGTTCAAGGTCTGACCCAACTTGAATATTATTCGAGCGTGGGGGTGTATAGCTTATGTAAAGCTTTTGGATAAAGATTTAGAAGCTGGAAACATGGACTATGAAGACTATATTCTTGGGCAATACAGAAAAGGTGATGCTCGGTGGTTCCTTAATATAGAATCAAATCATATCATTGAATCTTGACATACAAAATTGTCTAAAGATAAGTTTGACAGACACAAGAATATCGTTCTCACAGATATTCTGGAGAACACTTCTAGCATAGAGAAGGCTAGTAATTCTAAAGAAGATGTAGTCAAAGAAGATATTGTCATTGAAGAGACAATATTTGAACCTGTACTCGTTGAGCTGTAATCAAATCTAGTAAGAAGTCTGAAGGACTTTGTAATTTTTTGTCACCGATCATGTTGAAGCAGATCCGTTTATCTATGATGAGATAATGAAGACCAAAGATGTTAACTTCTGGAAGGAGGCAATCCATGAATGTGATTGACTCCATAACATCCAATAATACTTGGGTATTGATTAATCTATCTGAAGGAGCAAAACCTATCAGATGCAAATGGATCTTCAAGAAAAAGATGAAGATAGACGGAACTATTGATAATTTCAAGGCTAGACTAGTAGCCAAGGGATATTCTCAGAAACAGAGAATTGATTACTTTGACACATATACTCCAGTTGTACGGATGACAACTATCAGGATGATGATTATTCTCACTGCTATTCACATGGTGGTAATTCATCAGATGGATGTCAAAACAATATTCCTGAATAGAGATCTGACTGAAGAGATTACATACATACAACCAAAAGAATCTGTCGTCACGGGTCTTGAAGACAAAGACTGCAAGCTGGTAAAATCTCTATACGGTCTAAAGTAAGCTCCTAAGATATGACACGAAAAGTTTGATAAGGACATCGGATCAAACAACACAGGGTCAGCGAGAGAGATAAGTGTATGTATACTAAGTTCGTTGATGGCAGAGGTGTAATAGTATCTATCTATGTCGACGACATATTAATCCTGAATACGGATCTAGAATGCATCATAGAGACAAAGAAGTTCCTCTCATCTAAGTTTAGTATGAAGGTCATAGGAGATGTTGATACTATCCTGGGGACAAAGATTATCTGAACGAAAGCTAGAATTGCTCTATCACAAGCTCACTACGTAGAGAAAATGCTCACACGCTATGGATATAAGGTTCTTCTAGGGATCGATACTTCTTATAGGTGTGATAAAAAACTGAAGCCAAATCAAGAAGAAAGCATTAGACAGTTGAAGTACTCTAGTGTCATTGGAAGGTTGATGCATGTTATGAGTGCCACCAGGCCAGATATAGCTTTTGTAGTAGGGATGCTGAGTGGGTTTATGAGCAATCAGGTGTAGAATACTGTAAATCTATGAAGTGAGTCATGAGATATCTCAAGAGGACTCAAAAGTATGCATTATACAACAGCGGGTTCCTATCAGTAGTGGAAGGTTTCAATGATGCAAGTTGGAGCTCATAAGAAAAGAGCGAAAGGTCCGCAAGAGGATACAACTTCTCTATGGTTGGGACTGCTATATCATAGAAGTCGAAGAAGTAGACTTTCCTCTCTCACTCATCAATAGAGTCTGAATTCTATGCTCTAGCAGCTGTTGCAAATGAAGTAGAATGGATTTAGAAGCTCATGTATGATCTTCCTCTTGTTGGTGTGTAGATTTCAGCCATTTAAATCTATTACAACAACCAAGCGATTGAAATGGTGGCATGAAATTATCTCTTCAATATCAAAAAGTGGACCGTGTGACTTCGTCATACAAAACTAAACGAGGGCATCAAAGATGGCGTTATTATAGTGGTTGATGTTCGGGGCCAGGAGAATCTGGTTTATCTGTTCAGAAAAGGCCTCAAGTGCCAACTGGTCGAGGACACAACATGAAAAATTGGCTTGAAATATTTATGATATTATGTCTTTATAATTCTACCATAAAATTTTTTGCTATTAGTTCAAAGAAAAATCAAATAGGCATCTTTTGTTTCAAGAAATGATCATTCACTTGGATAATATCTGGTACATAGGTTAGTCCTTGGGGACATTAATGTAATTGGATCCTTGAATCTTTGTAATATACTATTTGCTTTTAGTATAGAGCAAGTCTTGTTGAAGTATGGCTTTAAGCCTTAATGAGCATGCTTGCTTTGTAGGAAGCACGAGTAGCTCGACACTACAAGGGGCTAGTACCCCAATGCTGTAATGCCCCGCTCCGCACGACACATTACGCTGAGGCGTTGACCGAATTAAATGTATCGATGCGAATCGATACGAGAGTTGTATTGTCCCGAGCAACGTATCGAGCTAAGTCGATGCGAAGAGTTGCATTGTCCCAAAGTATGTATCGAGTTGAATCGATGCGAAGCGCTGCGTTGCCCCGAAGGACAAGTGCGTTGAGACGGCTCGAAGATTATAAGAAATCGAATCGACTAAGGCGCAAGTCTAAATCGATGCAAGTATTGACTTTAGTTGGTTTCATGTGCAGGCTATACGTTTATGCTGAAATATTAGAGGTCGGTATTCTGCCTTATTCAGTAAGGGGTTTGCAAAACCAAATCGTCGCCTCGCAACGGGCTGAGACTTGGGCACGGTAAACCAAATCGGACATATAATTCAATAAAGCACGAAGTGCTCGGATGGCTAAGTCAAGGAGAGTTGTCCATGCAACGAAGTTATGAAATTGAACCGTATCGGCTCGACGAAACAACAAGGCATATCGACTCAAGGTGGGGGGACATTGACTCTCTTTCCTACTCCTGTATGCCTAAGTAAAATATATATCATTGTATGCTGAGTTAACCTATCGACACCACGGGCATGGATCGATAGAGAGATAAACATAGTGCATGTCGATCACTAGATAGAACAATTAAAATGAATCGTACATCAAATGTACGAGACACTATGGAGCATTGAATATCGAAAGGCGAGCGCCTCGGTACGTAAGCCATAAGAACATGGGATAACTGTATCGACGAATGTCCCAATACATAAGTCATTTCGTACCCTCGTGCACGAGTTAGCATGCTAGAACATTGAAAGACTATATCGGTGCGAGTGCCTCAGCACACGAGCGATAGAACATTGAATACCTTATTAAAGCGTGCCTCAGTTGCACGAGTCGGAAGAATGGAACATAAGTACAATGCGTTGAATACTAAGGCGTACAATATGAAAATACGGCTTCGAGGCGTGCATTGAATGCACGATGCAAAAAAAGACGGCAAATGTGCGTACCTGTACAATACTTACAAAAGATGGCGTCGTTGCGACGAAGAGAACAGTTGTGGTACGGATGTGAATTAACTGTTGATGCGGCATGGTACCTTCGAAATGTTCGTGGCCTTCGGGGCGTTCATTGAGAAGATTGGGGCGTTGTGCCAATTGAAATAAATATAGACAAACTTGCTTGGTTGTATGAAAGATAAGATGTATTGCATGGTCAAATGGACTTAAAAAGATATTACCCGTGCACGGGTGTTATCTTCCCTCGAACGTTGATCACCAGGGCCCTGGGACCGTTCGGCCTATGAGGGATTGCGTTTACGGTATTGTTGGTACACTTTATTTAAACGGGTAGCGACCTTCTAGTGAATATGATAAGCCACTTGCTGCGATTATTTTGGTGGTCCTCTGATGTTTGGGTTAACACCCGCACAGAGTTATCATCGTCTTATGTTTCGATTTGAGAAATATAAGTCCATTCTAGCCAGGAAAGCTAGTGACCTTCATATAGTTAAGGGCGATGGGTTCAAAGTACAAGGTGTACATCCTGCACATACAGATCCTAAATAGAGGGCACTTATAACATGACATGGAAAGCTGATAGGCGTATTCACCTTGCGTCGGTGCAAGGGCGAGTGCGTCGATACTAGTAAGAAGTTAGGAAACAATACGGAATTGCTATTGGTTGCCTGTTTCCTTATGTGAATCGAATAACATGCTTGCCATGATAACATGCTTTACAGTCTTCGAATATGCCATGAACTCATCCTAAGGAGAACATAGAAAGAGAACTAAATTGTATGTTTGCATGAATCAATACAATACTAAATGTCGGTTTGTTAAGTGGGCCATTGATCAGTACAGCGAGGACGAAAGTACTAATCCTCCACTAGTTTGCTAGCAGGTTAAGGGATTGGTCTGCTAGTAGCGGAGCTTCGCTTGAACGCGTTGAGGCTTGGAATGCCGAAGTGTATTGAGGTGTGCGACCACATTGACGCTCGAACATGCAACATGATTGATGTGGCCGAGATATAGAAGGTATGATGTATGGAACGGTGAAATCCTTTGTGGGCAAGAGAGAACCTGAGTGTTGTAGCCAATCTAGCATATATTGTTCGGCTATCGAAAGCCTTTGTAATCTCATTTCAAATATCAATAAAGAAAATTGTTTCGTATACTCTGTTTTTCTTTCGTTGTTAAAATTCAATATCAAAGATAACCATTTGAGAACTTGTTATCTTGTCTTGCACGAGCGTAACTCCAGGCTCCTGCGGCATTACGTCCCCTACGAGGACGATGATTCGGGTGATTCTGGTTCGGGGCGTGACAAATTGGTATCAGAGCTCTAGGCTCAATTTCCTCTGGACGCTTGTTTCGTTTCAATTCCAAAGAGTTGCCCACCACCAATCGAATCACTCTTGACTCTACTCGATGCCGTACGGGATGTTCCATATAATAAGTCTAATAAAAATCATGTAATTTTGTCGCATATTGTTTTGGAAATTACATGATGTTTGCTGGAAAAGTCGTGAAAGGTTTGTTGTTGCAAGTGCAACAAGTTGCAAGATGTGAATTCAAAGATTTGTTGCCACGAGTGCAACACGTCGTAAATTATGGATTGAGATGTTCGTTGTTACAATGATCAATATAAGAAATGTTGGTTGCATCGATATAATAAAAGTCATGGAATGTGGCTGCAGCAATTGCCATGCGTTGATTGTAAATAAATACGTTGAAAAGAAAATAAAAGTTGATATTGAATGTGTCGAACGAATTAACATATTGATTTTGAATATGCGTTGCGATGAAAAGTGATAAGTCAATATCGAATGTGTTGAACGGATTTGAGCATTGACTTTGAATGTCGAAAATGAATTGTTGCACGAGGTGCAATAGATGTCAAAATAGAATTGTTACACAAGGTGCAATGAATATCGAAAATAAGTCATTGCACGATGTGTAACGCGTGTCAGAAGTAAAATTGTTGCACGTAGTATAAACCATAACAAAGTAATCGTTGCACAGAGTGCAAAAGAGACTTGAAATGAATTTTTGTACGAGATGCAACAGAAGGAACTGAAATCATAAATCGAGAGAAACGAAATCGGTTCGGCTGTGCACCGAGCTTGTGTTGGCAAATGAATACATTGGCCGAGTTATGTCGAATTTTGATTTTATCAAAGTTACGGTTGTGATCAGGCACGATCACTGCGAAAATCGTGAGTCTGAAGAGATTGTTGGTTTATACTAAGCATAATACGAGGAAAATGACTTGATTTCCGAGTGGTATACACCATACCACGTATGCGATAAATGACTCGATTCTGAGTGGTATATGATATACCACTTGTGCGATGAATTGCATCGACGCGTTGTGAGAATTGCGAAAGGTTTATCCACAACGGACGGGAGAGTACCGAGACTCGATTGGAAATTTGTATGACGGTATGTTGATGCAAGTATTCTTCGAAAATTAGTTGGGACGATAAGGCGAAACTTTAGAAGTAAGTTGGGTAGCGACGTCGAATGCAAGGCATTGCGGAGACTCGTGGTGATTGGATGCGCGACGGCTTGACGCGACGCGTAGAATTGATAGTTCCGATAAAACTTACGAAGTGAGAAATGCGATTTTGAATCGTGTCTCGTGCAGTGACTTTGTTGAATGAATCACGTATGTATTGAATATACGTATGCGATAAAATTTCGAGAACAGTTTCCAAAGATAAGTCCGATATAGTGTACGAGATGGCAAGCATAGGATTGAAATTTACCTGTTAGCTTTGTTCCAATTTGCTACGACTGGACTTGGTCGAAATACATATATCATCGGGACGCCTTGAATATAGGTACGGATCCAGATCAAGTTGTATACCAAATTCAAATTAAGCTGCATGAAGGACTCTGAAATGTTAGTAAAAAGCTTGCAAGATAGTGTGAAACCGAACAACATTGGTGGAACGAGATCGTGAAATGGTCTATAAAAATACTTAATTGGACTGTTGGTTTTGGTTCGAAGACGAACCTTGTTTAGAGTGGTATATTATGTAATGTCCGCTCCGCACGGCACATTACGTTGTAGCGTTGACTCAAAGAGTCACGTTGACCGAATCAAATATATCGATACGAATCGATACGAGAGTTGCGTTGTCCCGAGCAACGCATCGAGCTAAGTCGATACGAAGAGTTGCATTGTCCCAAAGTATGCATCGAGTTGAATCGATGCGAAGTGCTGCGTTGCCCTGAAGGATAAGTGCGTTGAGACGGCTCGAAGATTCTAAGAAATCGAATCGACCAAGGTGCAAGTCCGAATCGATGCAAGTATTGACTTTAGTTGGTTTCATATGCAGGCTATACGTTTATGCTGAAATATTAGAGGTCGACATTCTGCCTTATTCAGTAAGGGGTCCGCGAAACAAAATCGTCGTCTCGCAACGGGCTGAGACTTGGACACGATAAACCAAATCGGGCGTATAATTCAATGAAGCATGAAGTGCTCGGATGGCTAAGTCAAGGAGAGTTGGCCGTGCAACGAAGTTATGAAATCGAGCCGCATCGGCTCGACAAAATGACAAGGTGTATTGACTCAAGATGGGGGGACATTGACTCTCTTTCCTACTCTGCATGCCTAAGTAAAATATATATCATTGTATGCTGAGTTTACCTATCGATGCCACGGGCGTGGCTCGATAGAGAGATAAACATAGTGCGTGTCGAATACTAGATAGAACAACTAAAATGAATCGTACATCAAATGTACGAGACGATATGGAACATTGAATATCGAAAGGCGAACACCTCAGTGCACAAGCTATAAGAACATGGGATAACTGTATCGACAAGTGCCCCAATGCATAAGTCATTTCGTGCCCCCGCACACGAGTTAGCATGCTAGAACATTGAAAGACTATATCGGTGCGAGTGCCTCAAGGCACGAGCGATAGAACATTGAATACCTTATCGAGACGTACCTTAGTTGTACGAGTCGGAAGGATGGAACATAAGTACAATGCATTGAATACTAAGGCGTAGAATATAGAAACACGGCTTCGAGGCGTGCATTGAATGTACGATGCAAGAAAAGATGACGATTATGCGCAGCTGCACAATACTTACAAAAGATGGCGTCGTTGCGACGAGGAGAACAGTTGTGGCACGGATGTGACATAACTGTCGATACAGCATGGTGCCTTCGAAATGTTCGTGGCCTTCAGGGCATTCATTGAGAACATTGGGGCGTTGTGATAATTGAAATAAATATAGAAAAAGTTGCTTGGTTGTATGAAAGATAAGATACGTTGCATGGTCAAATGGATTTAAGACATATTGCCCGTGCACGGGGTTATCTTCCCTCGAACGTTGATCACCAGGGCTTTGGGACCGTTCGGCCTTTGAGGGATTGCATTTATGGTATTGTTGGTGGACTTCATTTAGACGGGTAGCGACCATCTAGTGAATGTGATAAGCCTCTTGCTACAATTATTTCGGTAGTCCTCTGATGTTGGATTAGCACCCTCACAGAGTTATCATCGTCTTATATTTCGATTTGAGAAATATAAGTCCATTCTAGCCCAGAAAGCTAGTGACCTTCATATAGTTAAGGGCGATGGGTTCAAAGTGCAAGGTGTACCTCCTGCACATATAGATCCTAAATAGTGGGCACTTATAACATGACAGGAAAAGCTGATAGGCATATTCAACTTACGTCGGTGCAAGGGCGAGTGCATCGATATTAGTATGAAGTCACGAAACAACACGAAATTGCTATTGCTTGCCTATTTCCTTATACGAATCGAATAACATGCTTGCCATGATAACATGCTTTACAGTCTTCGAATATGCCATGAACTCATCCTAAGAAGAACATAGAAAGAGAACTAAATTGTATGTTTGCATGAATCAATACAATATTAAATGTCGGTTTGTTAAGTGGGCTATTGATCAGTACAGCAAGGACGAAAGTACTAATCCCCCACTAGTTTGTTAGCAGGTTCAGGGATTGGTCTGCTCGCGGTGGAGCTTCGCTTGAACGCGTTGAGGCTTGGAATGCCGAAGCGTATTGAGGCGTGCAACTGCATTGACGTTCGAACATGCAACAGGATTGATGCAGCCGAGATATAGAAGGCATGATATATGGAACGGTAAAATCCTTTATGGGCAAGAGAGAACCTGAGTGTTGTAGTCAATCTGGCATATATTGTTTGGCTATCGAAAGCCTTCGTAATCTCATTTCAAATATCAATAAAGAGAATTGTTTCGTATACTCTATTTTTCTTTCGTTGTTAAAATTCAATATCAAAGATAATCATTTGAGAACTTGTCATCTTGCCTTGCACGAGCACAACTCCAGGCTCGTGCGGCATCATTTCCCCTGCGAGGACGATGATTCGGGTGATTTCGGGTCGGGGCGTGACATTTGCTATAGTGACGTGACACCACATGAGGTGAGATCTCGACTTTGGGTCATGTCACAATAGCGTAGCACCACATAGAGCTATGTAGTCTAATACTGAAAGATAAAAAGTAGTAGCACAATACTATAAAGAGGTTGCGACCTCATACTACAGTAGTATAACATCACCAAAGAGGTTGGACCTCGACTTTGGGCTATGTCATGGCGAAGTAGCACCGCAAGGAAGCAAAAGTCTTCATATTGGGGATTGTTAAACTATCTATGGAACTCAACTAAGTGTATGAACATAGATGTAGGCCATCTCTTAAGAGTAAGTTTTTAGATACCCAAGATACATTCACAGGTACCAATCAGCTTATGGCCGAGAGAGGAACAACCGATGATATTATGCGAATGGGAAAGATAGCAACTATGATACTGAATTCAAGCATAGTTTATTTTGTATTGTACTATTGTTTGATCCATGCGGAAATATTCAAGTCGTAAATGGCATCTATCCTAATGTATGATGTACAGTCATTATGAGGAACGTTCAACACATATATTGATATGTGTGGCAATTTTTGGGGTTTTGGAGGTTATAATCATGGAAATATAGTCCTATATTGCCTAGAACCCAAGTGTGCATCTTATATAATTCTTTACTTTGTATTGACATGTGCACATGGGGTATGGTATCCTATGTGGTTTGTAGGGTATTTTTTCTAGAGGGCAAGGATCAAGACACTATGGGAACAATCTTTGTTTTTGTCACTCATTCTTTGGGGATTTCTTATGGAAACAATCTTTATTTTTGTCACTCATTTTTTGGGATTTTCTCTTAGAGCCAAGTCCCGATGAAACTTAGCGACTCAGAGTCAAGCTCGGACAACGGGCACAAACTGGCGCTTTGATGGCGCACTTCGCATGTATGCATCAGGTACGAGTTGGCTCTTGTGCATATATGTTGTGTTCGTGCACGAGTTGCAACACAAGTTGTTGTAGGGGTTACACCGTTTGTGCGTTTTGCACAGGTGCATGATTTGTGCAGTACAGTGGTGCACGATTTTCTTGGATTGTGCGGGGGTGAGTTATGCGGTTGCAATCTGTACAGGTGCATGTGATGGCTGCACAAATTATGCGATCTATGTGCAGATTGCGCTGATTGGGTAGATTTAGCGGATAATCAGTTTAAACTGCTCCTTATCTTTTGGAGATTTGGTTTAAACTAATCCTTATCTTTTTTGTATTGACGGTGGCGACTGGATTGGGGTTTAGGGTTTTGTCCCTCCTTTAAATATACTCTTCTCTACCATCTTTTTGGATTGGGAAAAAAATACAACGAGAGAGAGACTCCTAGGAGACCATTCACAACAGCTACTACATATCCAGAAAGTGTTGTCCGACGTATTCGTCCGCCCAAGTTCATCACAAGGGTGACAGGAGCATTCCAGAAGTTTAACTATCTTTTGAACTTGCTGGTTTCTAAGAGCAGATCGTCGACATAGACGAATCTTGCTTTTGAACAACGGTGATATTCATTCATCACCCCAGCAAAAAGTTTTCTTTTTGTCTTCATCTTCTTCTTCTTGTATTTGTTCTATCTTGTTGTACCAACTGTGAGTGTAAACATAAGAACGATTTCTAGTTCCAGTGATTATTTGTTGCAAGATTTTAGTTTCTAAAGTCAGTATGTAATTTGATTACATAAGACCAATAAGGGCAGTAATCAACTTGCGTTCTTCTACGTTATACAAATTATGAGTCCATCTTTGTAACATCGGCAATAACATGATATTGATTTTGAGTTGATTATTGAGTTTATCTCGTTCATTCTAATTGATCTATTGTGTGAGCATTGAGGTACTAGCCCTTGTATCTGGATCGTTTGTTTGCTATCTGCATTTTCGTGTCTGTAGCATTATGCCTTGCCTCGAGTGCAAACTTATTATAGACGAACCTTATTGTATGCAAATTGGTAACAGTACAATGTTCTATTCGGAAGCACCATATAGCACAAGGAACAAAAAGCTTGTGAATATGATCCCAAATCAACAGAGACTAGTGGAACGATCAAGACGTCGGTAATGAAAATGACTGGGAGCTTAGCGAGAATCACACACCCGTACCATTCAAGGGAATAGGAATTTGTTTCAGCTTTACTCAGTGCATGGATCGAGCCATCAATCTTGTTCAAGACAATCGTACCAAAGCCACATAAAAACTAGCAGCAACAGGAATTATCAAATGAGAACTGTTAAAACTTTCACCATCCTAAAGAAATCTGCAAATACATAACACAATAAAAGTTTTATCAAGCAAAGCTATTGACAGGATACAACTAAGCATTCTGCCATCATAGCCGTGGGAGAATACAGACGCAACAAGTATTGCCAACTTCCAGAGTTCACTTGATACAGAAATAGAGCAAATTCTTGAATTATTACTATTCTACTTTAATTACTCCATGTTGAGAACTAATAAGGGATTTAGTCCTACATTGGAAAATGTAGTATGAAGAGGAGCTAGACTCCCTATAAGTAGTGGAGTAGCCAATCAATAAAAAATACAATAATTATTCTCTATATGGTATCAGAGCCATAACCACACAAAAAAAATTTCCCACCCCTTCCCCAGTCCGGCAAACCCCCCTGCCGCCGCCACCCCTGCTGCCCCCGACAGTTCCCCCCTGCCCCCTCCGACGCACCCCTGTCCTGCCCGATGCCCCCCTGCTGTCGCCGACGACCCCCCCTTTGCTGCCCCCAATGCCCCCCTGTCCCCTCTGATGCCCCCTTGTCCCCCCGACGAACCCCCCATGCTGCTGCCCACCCTTCCGACGCCCCCCTCCCTCTTTCGACCCCAACTGCTGTCAACCCCCCTTTTTTTTCAAAACAAAAAAACCCTAATTTGAGAGATAGATTATGTGGGCGGTTATTCGAAGACGGATGGACGTCAAATGCTTTATTTGCACCATTTGTTCCTAGATTACGCCCTCCGGAATAACAAAATGCTTTTTTTTCTCAATCTGCAAAATTAGGATCTACATGCGTGCGCCGGTGTTGGCCACGTTAACAGCGCATTCGTAATGTCTCTGTTGAAGACTTTACATAAAGACGATGACGACAACGACGAAGCCGACGAAGGTGACAACGACGACGACGAAGCCGATGAAGACGACGACGACGATGACTCACAGTTGAAGACGCCATGGATTCGATCAGTGGTAAACTGACAGCAGAAGAGATGACGGCCTTGGTTGATGATATTTTATCAAAAAGATTAACCGAGGCAACCCCACGTGTGATCCATACTGATGTGGATCCGTCACCCTACAAAATAGGGAAGCTGGACAAGCTGGAGACGAAGTTGGAAGGAACGTCCAACTACTTGAAATGGTCACGGCAGGCAATACAGACACTGAAGGGACGAGGCTTGGTTTACACACATACTCACTTACTCTTTACCTCTCTTTCTCTCTCTCTCTATATATATGTATGTGCCTATATATATAGCTTTCCTATATATATATCTATGTATATGAATATGTGAATAGTGATGCATATATATATATATGTGGGATGTACATATAGGTAGCCTATATGTTATGAGTGTACTACAATATATTAGATATATATATTGTTATGTGTATATGTGTTTGTGGTTTGGCTTTGGCATGATATAGCCTATAGCCTAGGGCTCTTAGCCTATGGTGTGTCTGTTTGCCTAGTGAGAGTTTAGTTAGACTTATTTAGTCTTGATTAGGCCTAGAATAGACTAGTTAGACTAGTATAAACTTGTTTGGTTTAGGTTTGACCTAGTTAACCTAGTTTGACTAGTCTAGTTGACTAGAGTTGACCAAATGTTGACTTTAGCATAGATTGACCCCAAACTTCATGTAGATACATTGTAGCAGTCTATTTCCTTATTTTAGACTTGTTGTGACTTGTACTGTTCTAATAGGAGTCAGACACCACTCTTCGGACAGTACTTTCATCTTAGATATTCAGATAGCAGGCGAGTATATTCTCTGATAGTTCTCTTATTTAATTGTCAATTATTGTACTTCAGTTATAGTTAGTTTTATGTGATTCTCTGTTACAACACGTATGGATATATCTGGATTCATGTATGCGACACACATACCATACTTATCTGGCCTCTATTACTGGAATTACTGGAATCATTCCGGAATCTATTTTTGGAATCATCATATTTTGGATGGACTCATCTCGATTCTCGTGTCGTATTCTGGATTCACTTGTACTTGCTGGGAGGAGAAATACTTGAGTAAGACATGTAGACATACCCCAATCTGGAATCTCCCAACTAGAATCTACTGGAATGATAGCCATCTCACACCCGGCCAGGTGTGTGATGTGCCGTATTACCTACAGCCGTTTACATGTCGATCTCGGTATTTTAAAACACACTGTTAGAGTATAGGCTGGACTCACCCTGGAATCATTGATCACTATGACTGGAATTATCTTATACTGGACTCATCTTGTACTGGAATCACCTGGTATCAGATTCATGTTGTCTGGATTTACTTGGGTTTTGCACTTGTTTACATTTACTACCTGGACTTATTATGTTACCTTAGTTCAGCTAGATTTATTTTACAGTCTTTATTGCCATCATTCTTCTCTTATTTTAGTTACTTTACTTTCCTTGTATCTTACTGCTTCTCTATACTATCACCTAAATATAAACTGCCATATTCATCAATAAAACTGTTTATAACTGCTTTATAGTTCTCTGTCATTACTTGGGTTTTCTTGATGAGATGTACTCGTTCCCGTCCTGATTGGACCTGTTGAAAATTTTACAGAGGACGAGGAGGAGGCCTGCCTAGATACTTTCTATGAGACAGCCTTAGAGGACACTTGCGATCCAGACTTCCAGTCGGATCCCTTAGCTGTAGAGACTGTTGCTTTATAGATTTCTTTATCATATTTCATAGTACTGGAGTTTGAGTTGTATATTTGGATCTGTATTATTTCTGGATGTTAGTGGAGTTTATCTAGACACTTAGTTTTTTCTCTATTTTATTTCCTGTGGATTTGGATCTTGCATCTTTTATATCATTCTATCTTTATCCTGTTCTACCTTAGATGTGATTGAGATATATTATGTTATGTCACCCCCATTCGGGGAGTGTAACTATTTATTACCTTAAACTGTTAGATGTTGTGACCTAGGACAGCGTTCTACCGTCGACACTGTGGCGTAGGCTGGACGTACCCACGTCTCGTGCCATTACTCTAGGGTGTGGGTCGTGACAGCTACGTCAATGGCCAAACCAAGGCACCAGATGATCCCTCTTCAAAGGAGTTTGTTATTTGGGAAATTGTCAACAATGTTGTGGCTGGATGGTTGACAGCCTCCTTGACCGACCAGGAGTCGGGCAATATAGAGGAGATGGAGGCTGCTGCTGATATATGGCAGACTTTGAAGGATGTGTACTCAGGCTCAGGCAATCCTATGCGGTCTTCCAACTGCAGGATGAACTTGATAGGGTGGCCCAGGACGACCGTACATCTCTGAGTATGCAGCACTATTGAAGAAGTACTAGTCTGATCTGGATCACTATGATCCTCTTGGGATGGAAGATGCACTAGTCGAACCAGCATTTACGAAATATTTCCAAAAGTTCTTAGATTATATTTCGCGATAACGGATGATGAAGTTCTAGAAAGGGTCTTAACCCTGTGTTTGAGCATAGACGAAATGTACTGCTAGCACAGCACATGCTTTCTACCTTAGAAGAAGCCATAGCTGCCATAGCACAAGAAGAGGCTCGATTGAAGTTGATGCCCAACAAGGGCTATTTCCAGGGGGAGTAAGCCGCTGTTAACAAGTCTGCCCTTGCCACCTTCAATCAGCCTCTCTGTGGCCGGTATTTGCCACAACTGTGGTGACTCAGGGCATTACATCAGATTTTGTCCAAAACCCCTACAAAATCAGTCGAGTGATCGTGGACGGGGCCGCGGAGGACGTCGAGGTAGTAGAGGCGGTTATGTTGGTAGAAGGGAAAATTATTCTGGAGGACACAAAGCTAATCTGGCAGAGAAAGGGAAAGAAAATTACCTGGCTGAGTTAACCCCTCTTGAGAAGGAGTTCCTTGCGAGGTTACGCAGCACGAAGCTGGGCTCGGACGGCAGTCATGGGGCGTCATCTACCTCGGGGGATCACATCACTTGCTTTGCCCAAACCAGCACAGGTATTCCTGCGCGTGCTCTTGCAGCTGCTGTCCACCAACCAGGTTGGATTATGGACTCTGAGGCATCTCGCCATGTCACGGGGTCCCGCGGTGAGTTCCAGGACTATACTCACCTACCGACGTCGGAGAGCATTCAGACTGCTGATGGTAACTCTAGCCCTGTCATGGGTAAAGGCACTGTCGCATGCACCCCTTCTCTCACTCTCACCAATGTCTTACATGCTCCCTCTTTTTCTGTCAATCTTCTTTCTATTAGTGCCATTATTCTTGATCTTAACTGTATTGTTTCCTTTGACATTCCTACGGTGACTTTTCAGGAGAAGGGGACAGGACGACGACTAGGGACTGGCATATGGCATAAGGGGCTGTGGTACTTGGACAGATCTGGACTGGACAAAGCATTGGCATCTCTGGTAGCAGACACACCACCGAAAGATTTACGGCGCAGTGTAGAAGATGAATTGCTACTCGACCACCAGCGTGTCGGTCATTCTTCTTTTAAAATTATTAGTCGAATGTATCCGTCCTTATACCAAAGGGCTAATAAAGAGAAGTTATTTTGTAATGCATATGAGTTGGGTAAACATACCAGAAGCACGTATGTGAGTTCAGGAAGTAGAAGTTCAGTTGTATTTGATATGATACATTCGGACGTATGGGGCCCTTGTCCTACAACCGGTATTAACGATTTTCGATGGTTCGTCACTTTTATTGATTGTTATACTCGCGTGACATGGGTCTACCTTATGAAGAATAAAAGTGACGTCTTTGAGGCGTTTCGAGACTTTCATCGCCGGGTAGAAACACAATATGGTACTAAAATTAAGTGCTTACGGTTTAACAATGGGTCGAAGTATACAAATAAGACGGTTGTTGAGTATTTATCCACTCATAGAATACTACACCAAACTTTATGTGCCTATACACCGACACAAAATGGTGTGGCCGAACGGAAGAACAGATACCTGCTAGAGGTCGCACGGACGATGATGCTGGCTATGAATGTCCCGAAACACTTATGGGGGCAGGCGGTGTTAACGGCCTCTTATCTCATCAACAGAATGCCATCTCAGGTATTGGACTGGAAGACACCGTTGGAGATGCTTACTGGTGCAACCATGTACACTGTTCCACCGAAAGTATTTGGGTGTGTATGTTTTGTCCAAGATAATAGGCCAGGAGTTGGCAAACTGGATCCTAGGGCGGTTAAATGTGTCTTTGTCGGATACACGGCAACTCAGAAGGGATACGCATGTTGGAGCCCAGTTGAGCGGAAGATGTTTGTAAGCATGGACGTTACATTCCGAGAACTGGAACCATATTATGGTTCGAATGACGGTTCAACGTTTGGTGACACACCTAACACAGAGGGTGTTAGATGTGAGGGGGAAAAAAATAAGCCCATCTGTGGTGGTCGGATCGGTTCCATGCCCGGTCGTGAAAAACTGGACAAAAGAGGGAGAAAGCAGTAACTCCGATACAGAAGATGAAGAAGATATATATGTTAAACAGGGAGAGCAGCAGACAATAGAAAAGGAGCTCCAAGTCTACAGAAGGAGACAACAGAAGTCCAGTACTGTGCCTGTACCGTGCCCTGTGCCTACTTTACCAAGTCCTTCGTCTACTCCTGCTCCAACTCTTGAAGATGTTGCCCCCGCACTGAATCAATCTGATTCTGATGCGGATCTCTCTGACTCTGATGGTATGATCTTTCCACCACCTATTGCTCACTTAAGGAGTTCTTCTCGCATCAATACGGGTAAGGCTCCTAGTCGTTTTGATGATTATGAATATGATATTGCCAACTACCTGTCTTATTCTAACATTTCTTCGAATTATCGATCCTTCATTGCATCATTAGACTCTACTTCGTTGCCCAAATGTTGGCAGGAAGCAAAAAAAGATCCAAGGTGGAAAGCTGCAATGATGGAAGAACTTAGGGCACTAGAAAAAAAATAAGACGTAGGAGTTGGTTCCATTACCCAAAGGGAAGAAAACTGTGGGATACAAATGGGTGTACACAGTAAAGAAGACGTCAGAAAAAAAAGTGGAACGATACAAGGCAAGGTTGGTTGCAAAAGGATACAAACAATCATAAGACATCGACTATGATGAGACGTTTGCTCCAGTAGCAAAAATGAGCACCGTAAGAACTCTGGTCTCCATTGCTGCAAACTATGGGTAGAAGCTATACCAGTTAGATGTGAAGAATGCTTTCTCCATGGGGACCTACAAGAAGAAGTGTACATGGAACTCCCGCCAGGGTGCTACGCTACAGAATCAGACGGAGGGACATCGCATGGAAAAGTGTGCAAACTAAAGAAGTTGCTATATGGACTCAAGCAATCTCCTCGAGCCTAGTTTGACAGATTCAGAAAGGCTGTTACAAGCATGGGATACCATTAAGCAAATGCAGATCATACGGTCTTTCTTCAGCATGCAAGAGGCCATATTACTATACTTGCTGTATATGTAGATGATATAGTAATCACAGGTAATGATGAAGTCGCGATCGCTGAGCTGAAGTCAAAACTTGTGAAGGAGTTTGAGGTGAAGGATTTAGGAGCGATGAGGTACTTTCTAGGTATCGAGGTGTGTGAAGGCGAACAAGGAATTGTTCTCTCACAGAGAAAATACGCACTAGATCTGCTGATGGAGACAGGGATACTGGGATGCAAAGCAGCAGTCACTCCAATTGACCAGAAGTGCAAGTTGGGAGCAGAAGCAGGAAAGCTAGTTGATCGTGAAAGATATCAATGACTTGTAGGAAGATTGATTTATCTGGGACACACTTGTCCTGATATCTCATTTGCGGTGAGTGTAGTAAGTCGCTACATGCATGATCCAAGAACGGGTCATATAGATGCAGTGTTTCAGATCTTAAGATATCTGAAAGGGACGACGGGAAAAGGGTTATGGTTCAAGAAAAATAGATGTATAGAAGTTGAGGGATACTGCGATGCAGACTGGGCGAGCTGCATAGACGATAGAAGGTCTACCACGGGATATTGTGTCTTTGTAGGAGGAAACTTGGTCTCATGGATAAGCAAGAAACAGTCAGTGATAGCATGGTCTACAGCTGAAGCAGAATACAGAGCAATGGCTTTAGGAGTGTCGGAGTTACTGTGGGTGAAAGCGTTGCTGACAGAGTTGAAGCTGGACAAGGGAGCACCGTTACGTCTTCTGAGCGATAGTCAAGCTGCAATAAGTATAGCTAACAATACAGTTCAGCACGACAGAACGAAGCACATTGAGATCAATCGATTCTTCATCAAAGAGAAGCTGGAACAAGGGATACTGAAGATTGATCATGTTCGCTCAGAAGAACAAGTTGCAGACTGTCTGACTAAGGGTCTTAGTTCATTAAGTCTGTCGAAGCTATGTAACAAGATGGGAATGATTAATATCTATCGCCCATCTTGAGGGGGGGTGTTGAGAACTAATAAGGGATTTATCCCACATTGAAAAATATAGTATGAAGAGGAGCTAGACTCCCTATAAGTAGTGGAGTAGCCAATCATTAAAAAATACAACAATTATTCTCTACACTCCACACCATAATACTTTTTCAAAGTACCGACGAACTCAAAGACCTTCTGAGAGTCATAGAGCGACTTGGAGACACTCTCCCTCTCCATGCACCTCTTCCCCCACGCAGCCAACTTGGGAACCTCCATCTCGAAACTGAAGTTGCCTTCTGTTTCGTAAGTATAAAACCAGGCAGTGAAAGGAACAAGCGTAATGTCCACAAAGCCAAACACCTCTCCACCAAAGAACTTCTTGTCACCGAGTTCCCCCTCCAAATGCTTCAGGATCTCGATAAATTCTTTCTTCGCATTTTCCTGGGCCTCGCCCTTGAGTTTCCACACCCTTGTACCGCACTCGTATATCTGGTATCAAGCCAATATTAGCCAAAATGTCATAAAGTTATTTACTGCAAATGTCAAGATGACCCAAAGTTGCACCGACTTCTTGAAGGAGGACCTGAATGAAAATCTCCATATTGTAAACCTGCTCTAGTATAGAACCCAATCCTTTACTGCAGATATTTAAAAACAACTTTGTTTTGGTCACAACAGACCTAGAAACTTTAGTTATAGGGGATTGCTCTCAGTGTTGCACTATAGTCTATAACAAGATGAAATATAGCAATTATATAATTCTAACATTAGAATTTAAGTAGCCCAGAAGTTGAAAGATAAGAGAGGTTTCTCAATAATTAAAGTTCAGAGATATACTGACTTCTTGAAACATCACTATCTTATCTTAACTTCATGGTGACTCTTCAAAGGCAAACCTTCCAATTTATCTATATATATATATTATTTACTCACGCACACACCCCTAAACTCTAAACGGTCTTGAGGCTCGAACCCTCCCCCCTCCTCTCTCCCTCTCTAATACGCCCACCCACCAGGCTGGAGGCCTGTTGCGCTCCCACTGGAGCAATGCTGCATTGGCAACCTTCCAATTTCTATAGAAAGACCCCATAGGTGCTGCTACTACCAGGAAGATTGACGGTTCTATCCTAGGAGATGACAACCGAAGGATTATCAGCACCAATAGTGGGGTTGAATCGTCTTAAAGCCAGAGAATCCAATTCTCACCTCGATCAAATTATTCACTCGATTACATCGAAATTCAGGTGATACAACAACAGTGGCTGTGTGGAGGCTTGGAAACAAGCAAAAATTACATCCTTGGTGCGCTTGAAATGCACTTTATAAGTGAATCTTAAAAGTAGCTGCAATAATTGAGAAATTACCTCCTTCTTGGAATGACTTCAAAGCCTAGGGAGATGAGTCTTGAAGATTTGATTGTTAGTAAGGATTGAAGAAGATAAATCTCCGGAAAAGGCACAAGATAGCTCTATGGAGTCCAAAGCAAACATTGTGGAGAATGGACATGGCACCTCACAAAGCAACTTTAAGAAATTTATAGGCAAGGTGTTTTGTGTTCAACAAGCAAGGACATTTGGTGGGGGGAAAAAAAGGCCCATAAAACCTCAAAAAGAAGAACGCTGAAGCTAACACAAGTGAGGAAGATAATCCACTGATGTATCCGAATTGAAGCTCTTAGCCCACCGTTACGGAAACAAACTTTAGTAGGAAATAATTCTAAATAATGGTAGGTGGATACTGGCGCCACTCAACACATTTGTTCCCATAGAAAGACGTTCTCTAGTTATTTACAGATAAACCATTGTGAGCAAGTAGTTCCGGAAAGTTGAAGGAAAAGGACCACTGGTTCTAGAAATAACATTGGCTAAGGAAGTTACTCTTAAAGATGTTCTACATGTACCAGACATAAGAATGAAAGAAAAAAAACTTCTCCAGATTGATCTACTTAGCAAAAATGACTTCAAATTGTGTTTGTGTCCGCAAGTTTTTACTCTCTAAGAATGTGATGTATGTTGGAAAAGGGTACCTTGATGAAGGGCTCTTTATATTTAATGCAATAACTGTTGTACCTACTACTACTAATAATAAAATTCATTCTTCTGCTTGTATGATTGAGTCACATTTTTTATGGCGTGGAAGGTTAGGCCATGTTAATTATGACACATAACTGAGATTGGTTAACATGTACCTATTACCTAAATTTAATATAGATCTCAATCATAAATGTGAATTTTTTGTAGAACCAAAACTAAGAAGAACATCATTCCATTCAATTGAAAGAAGTGCTGAGCCAATGGAACTCATTTATAGATGTGAAAAAAAATTTTATAGCTGTGATATAATATTTTATTAGTTCTAACGATGATTGCACTATATATTGTTGGAATTATTCAATAATTAAGGGGCCACACATGTAAAATTAATTGTGTTTAGGCTATCTAAATAATTAAGCCAAATTAAACTGGTCTATTTGGAAATTGGCTTAAGGGTATAATTGTCATGGAATTAATGTGTAGATACCGGATATAATTCTAATTTGATGAGGGCCCAAATTAGAAATGTCAAAACATATAAATATGTGTGTTATGATCCTCAACTTATACGGCCACCAAAAGAGAGGTTTTCTCTTGTTCTCTTATGCATCCCCATCAACAGAAAGAGAGGGACAAATGATTCGGATTCTTCTTTGTCATTAAGGGTCGTAGCAAGTTGGAAGATCGAACCCAATAAAGAGACTTTCGCTTCAAGATCCATCAAGTCTAGCAATGGATTCAGGTACGCTTCCGCAATTTAATTTATGTTCTTCATCTCATGAATCGACAGGGCACAATAAAATTTCTAACAAGTGGTATCAGAGCCTTCCTGTTTGATTTATGAGGTTGAAGTTTCAGAATCAATTTTTTGTTATTGTTCAGAAATCATATATCCTTCATTCTAATTTTAATTTAGGGTTCCAATGGTTCATAAAATAATATTAATGATACACGAATATTAGATCTACAGTTTCTCAATAACTGATTTCTTGATACAGGAATAAAATTTTGTTCCGGCCAGATCATGCTGGACATGTATCCAAACGATACATCCATAATTAATGGACTAGGATGGCACTTATATTTGTGTTGTTTGATCAAAATTGTTGGCAGTATTACACATGGTGGGTTACAATTTATGGTGGAATATAATTTATATATTTCCTTAGTGTTGTACTAGATGGCTAAATAAAGAGAACAACTATTGGGATCTTGTCTTCTACTTCTGAGTTGTTTTCGTACATAAACAACTGTTCCAACATGTTTGCACATCATAATTTATTTATTTTATTTTTTGCATACATGTTTCTCCATTGCTTACAAGTACATTGATTTGCTGTCAATCCTTCGTTGATTTGATCGCCATATTAAGAAAATCTTGATAGAATTCATAATTTATGTACAATAATGATCTCTCAGTTCATGCTTAAATATTGTAATGACCATGGTTTGTATTACGTATTTTTATATGCGTGTACGTATTTTGACTCGTATTGCATGTCTCCTGGCTTGGTTCGGCTTGTTTGGGTTGGCTTGGTTCAGCTTGGGTTGCTTATTGTTTCATCATGAACCAAGGGAAGAACCCTTACCTACCACCACCATTCCCATTTATTAGCCCAACTCTTTCTCTCTCTTCATTACTCTTCTTCTTCCCCCACTATTACTTTCCACCTACCAGGAAGGTCTAGGCAAGTGCATCTTGCTTCATGGAGGAACTCAAGATTTATTATTCCATTTTCTTTCTCACAACATTCTAAGACACTTTAGTACTTAGCATTTTTAATTTCCATGGCTCATTGCTTGTAGATCTAAGTTTATTTCATTTTCGGATTTCTTAAGTTTTGATATATTTAATCTTGTTATTATCAAGTTCTGATGGTTCTATGTTGTAGAGAATTTCATTCTACCCCATTTTGACCTGTGAAAGTTCGGATTTGGACTCTGGATGAAAATTTTATGAAGCTTGGAAGCCATGGCTTGCATGGTTCTTCTTCTCGGAATAATAGAGAAGAAGAATAGTTCCCTATCGCATGAACTTCCGTGGCCGCATGAACTTCCGTGGCCGCATAAATTTCTGTGGTCGCATGAATTTTCGTGGCCGCATGAACTTCCGTGGCGGCATGAATTTCTGCGGCCGCATGAACTTCCGCGGCCGCATGAACTTCCGTGGCCGCGTGAACTTCTCTTGATTCCCAGCCGCATGGCTCTCAGCCGCATGCGCCCTGCCCCCTGTGCCGCATGACTCCCCCCTGTTGTCCCTGCACCCCCTTTTGATTATTTAGTGCTACATATATGTTGGTGCCTTGTTAATTTAAATATGTTTCCTGACACGCTGGTGACCCGTTGTGGTGCACTTTTGACAAATAATATGACATGATAGTGGCCCAACGTGGCGCACTCCTAACAGTGAACATGACATAATATATCCCGAAGGCTGTTGCGACGGCTAGCATGTCATGACAAGATTGAATGGCCTGGACACCGTGGGTGGTTGTGTTTGTACAAATGAACCAGTAATGTTGCATCATGTCTAGGACATGGATCCCTGGGTACCACGGTCAGGGGTACCTAATGAAACTGACTAAGGCTAATAACTAGAATAATTCAGTAGTCATAAGAGATTTTTCTAGTTACAAGCTATCCTGTTATCCCGGCCACCATTGTTGGACTTGTAGCCTGCCGACGAGTAGGGCACAAGTCTAGATTCACTGATACATAGAAAAGAACGAGGTACTGCTTAATGAATCCAAGTCACCTGGATAACCTGGATTAGCTGCAGGGCTTGTGGCTGGAGGAACATCTCACTGCATATTGTTAGTAACTAAGGCTTGTGATAACCCTAGTTAGCTAATGTAGAAAGACGTAGTCACTGATTGGCCAAGAGCGATTGCATGGTGTAGTTTCAGTGCTCGATTATTGCAGGCTTGATCAAATGATTGTCACTTTTAACAATAAAGATCAGAGGCTAAGTTCTGTTCAGGCGAAGGGTTACAACCCCGGTCCTTGTTTGGTTTAAGGGTTGTAACCTGGCTCGCGGAGCAGTTCTGAGTCCTCTCTTCATTTATTGTCTTATTGCACCCCACGTCATGCTTGTTATGTTTCACCTTACCAACAAGATTTGAAGACGGAGTTCTATTCAGGTAAAGGGTTACAACCCCGGTCCTTGTTTGGTTTAAGGGTTGTAATCTGGCTACTTGAATGGTTCCTTCGTACTCTATTATGACTGTTGTGATTCTTTTATTATCAAGCTCTTTTGTAACTGCTTTTAGTACTTTTTTCTGATGTGATGGTTTTAGTTCTTAAGTGAAGCCTCCTTTGTGGCACTTGCTCTTTCTGGGATCTAACCCAGCTGGTTTTGTATGGCCAAATTTTGGAGCAGCTCCAGAGGATCTACCGACTTTCCAGCCCGATGGTGACTACCAGACGTAACCAGGAAAATGAGTGGGTTTATTTTTGGCACTACTCTATTGTAAAATTCTCATTTTGTAGCGTTTAGCCGACGAACATCTGTTAGCTCGTATTGCATACCTTATTACTGTTTGCCTACGGGCTGTAACGTGATTGACAGATCCTAGGATTGATCATGTATGACTAAACTCTTGCTAGTCCTCACATTTTGTAATGACCAGCTTCATGATCAGCTGAATATGTAATGTTTGGGACGCCTTACTATTGTATATTTGGTGATCTTACATCTTATAACTTTACTTGCTTGCTTGAGATTGAGACATTTAGGCTTGTTATTGACCATAGGAGACTGATGGATTGTAGTTAAACCCTCATATATCTAGACAGCCGTGATCGTATAGTGAGGTGGATTCCATTTCATTATACGTAGCTGGCTATGTATGCCCCCGCTCTCCAGTATTCTGGGTCTGGGGCATTACATGGTTTAAGTAGTGGCCCATACAGGTCTTGTAAATCAAGATATGTGAGGGTTTACCAAACTCAATCAACACTCGTCCTTGATCTCTGCTCGTAGCTTCTAATTCCTGAGATTCTCGACCTGATCACATGCTTGTATCGTTGATCTGTCTTGGTCCTTCCTTATTGTTCCCTATGTCGTCTTCTTCAGCAGCATTGTTCCTGGTCCTATCGATCAGCAAGGCGAAGCACCTCCCGTGGACCAGTAGCAACCAGAAGATCAGGCCCAGCACTGAGGAGTAGCCTCCCGGGTCGTGCCTTCCGGAGATCCAGAACCCCCGGTACAGCCAGCCCAGCCCATAAGACAGGATGATGGAACCTTGGTTGAACTTATCAGGGAGTTGTTTGCATCGCAGGATCGTCGAGGAGATGTCTTGCATTAGGCAGTGGTAGATGCTCTTTGCAGAGGTAGACATCATGGGAACAGTGCAGCAAACAGTTTCAAGCGCCTGAACCCTCCATTCTTCGATGACAGCGAAGATGCTATCGCTGCTGATGCATGACTTTAGGACACAGAGGTGATATTGGAGGCAGCATAGACCCCAGAAGTTGAGAAGGTGGCCATAGTGCGCTTGCAGTTATTGGATCTAGCCTGCAGCTGGTAGACAGCACATGCCGTTGGACTAGTGACGCCTATTGCCTGGACAGTATTTCGTGAGAGATTCCAGACCAAGTACTTCGATGCTGTAGCTCGGTACGATCTACAGACAAGGTTCACCAATTTGAAGCAGATGGACAGGACGGTCGATGGATATGTGGCCGAATTTTCCAGGCTTAGTGGGTTTGCTCCCACCTTGGTGGCGATCGAGTTCGATAGAGCCCAGCGGTTTTAGCAGGGACTCCACCTAGAGATTTTGCTGGCGGTAGAGCAGTTTGCGCATCAGACTTTTGATGCGGTATTGAGGGCAGCTAGGAGGCATGAGTATACCTCCCAGAGGATTGTGGACATGACCGGAGGTCGAAAGCGATCTCACGGCCAGATGAATCAGTCGTCAGCCCCAGCCCCGACAGCTAGGGCTTTGACCATTGGAGCTCCGAGAAGGACAGCTTCAGTTACGTCGGTTCAACATTCAACCCCGACGTATCCTCAGCCGCAGAAGCAGAAGCAGTCTTCCCCCATGGGCTGCTCTTATTGTGGGAAGCCTGGACATGTTGTTTCAGAATGTCGCAAGGCTCGAGGATTGTGTTTGCTTTGTGGAGCGCCGGACCACAAGGTAGGGTCCTGCCTGTTCAGGCCTGACTCATCACCAGCCATGACCAGTTCATCAGATAGGGGACCAGCCCCTGTACCAGTCCAGCATCAGTTTTCATTCCCGAGGCCGTTGTCGACACAGATCCAGGCTTTTCAGCAGCAAAGGCCTCAGCAGTATGCCCAGGCACAAGTTCAGAATAGGCAGAGATGATTCCAGCAGAGAGGACCGACACCCAGTGGACATGGTCAAGTATTGGCTTTAACCATGAGAGAAGAAGGAGTGGCACCAGGTGAGATAGTGGCATGTACTATTCTCGTCAACACCTTTCTCGCTTTAGTGTTATTTGACTCTGGTGCATCGTATTCATTTATGTCTACACGATTCGTGACACGGATAGGACTGGAGCCCGAGTCATTATCAGTAAGACTCAATATACTTACTGGTAACGAACTTGTGGGCGTTGATAGGGTTTTTTCTCATGTCGGATCGTAGTTAGCGGTAGAGAATTCTCCGCTAGATTGATAGAATTTCCGATGGCCGATTATGATGTGGTCTTAGGAATAGATTGGCTGAGGGACCAATATGCTAGGATAGACTGCCATATCGGCAGAGTTGTTTTTAGCATTCTAGGCGAGCCGAAGTTTTCTTTTTCTCGAGGCAAAGTTGAACCTTCTCTTCCAATATTGCGGATGGCCGTAGCAGTAGTGCAGTTACCCCGGATAGTCGAAGAATTTCTAGATGTTTTTTCGGAAGAGCTTCCAGGAATACCGCCAGAGCGAGAGATCGAGTTTACTATCGACTTGATTCCCGGGACAGCACCAGTGTCAGAGAGAGTCTACAGGATGGCGCCGTCAGAGTTGGAGGTATTGTACAAGATGATTGAAGAACTCAGAACCAAGGGATTCTTCATGCTAGTGGATCACCTTGGGGAGTCCCGATGCTTCTTGTAAAAAAGAAGGATGGTACATCCAGATTATGTATTGACTATCGTACCTTGAACTCAGTAACAATCAAGAACCGATATCCTCTCCCAAGGATAGATGACTTGTTTGATCAACTCAGAGGAGCGGTAGTATTCTCAAAGATTGATTTACGTCCAGGATACCACCAGATCAGAGTCAGAGAGAAGGACATTCCGAAGACAGCTTTCAGATCTAGATATGTGCATTGGGAATTCCTTGTTATGCCCTTTGGAGCGACTTGCGCCGATTGTATTCATGGAACTCATGAATCGTATCTTCATGCCTTATTTGGATCAGTTCGTGATCGTGTTCATAGACGATATCTTGGTCTACAGCAAGAGTGAAGCAGAGCATGAGCAGCAACTTAGAGTTGTCCTCCAGATTCTTCGAGAGCACCAATTGTATGCCAAGTTCAATAAATGCGAGTTTTGGCTCGATCGTATTTCATACTTGGGTCATATCATCACCATAGGGGGAGTAGAAGTGTATCTCCAGAAGATCGTGGCTATCGAAACATGGCCAGTGCCCAGCACAGTCGCAGAAGTTCACAGTTTTCTTGGATTGGCCGGCTACTACCGGAGATTTGTTTCAGACTTTGTCCAGATTTCAGTGCCATTGACGCAGTTAACCCGCAAGGATGTGTAGTTTGCTTGGACAGCAGAATGTTAGGATTCTTTTGAGAAGCTGAAGCGAGGCTTGATGACGACGTCCATTCTCACACTTCCAGATGGGACCGGAGGATTTTTAGTATATTGTGATGCTTCAGACAGAGGTTTAGGATATGTTTTGATGCAGCATGGGAAGGTAATAGCTTATGCGTCACGACAACTTCGTGAACATGAGAGAAATTATCCAACCTATGACTTGGAGCTGGCAGCCGTGGTGTTTGCACTAAAGCTTTGGAGATACTACTTTTGTGGAGATAGGATAGAGATTTTCACCGACCACAAGAGCCTGAAGTATATGTTCACTCAGAAGGATCTTAACATACGTCAGAGAAGATCGCTAGAGCTGCTTGTGGATTATGATGTCAACCTGCAGTATCATCCTGTAAAGGCCAACGTTGTTGCAGATGCATTAAGAAGGAGAGCCGGAGTTTATTTTTTGACAGCGCAACCAGAGTTGTTAGCAGATCTTCATAAGATGGGTATAAATGTTGTCCTTTCTACTAATGTGGCATTGATGGCCATCATGCAAGTACAGTCCAGTATAGTTGAGAGGATCAAGATAGCTCAGTCCTCCGATTCTAAGCTTCAGTGGCTTAGAGCAGAATGTGAAGCAGGACGATGACCAGAATTATGCATTCATGAAGACGGTACACTTCGACATGGTAAGCGTCTTTGTGTACCCAGTGGAGATATCAGACAAGAGGTCATGGAGGAAGCCCACAGTTCTCAGTATTTGATTCATCTCGGTGGCACGAAGATGTACCATGATATCCGTCAGCACTTTTGGTGGAATGGCATGAAGAGGGAGATAGCTCGGTTTGTCTCTCGGTGTTTGGTTTGCCAACAAGTCAAGGCTGAACATCAGAGACCAGCTGGACTTCTTCAGCCCTTGCCGATTCCAGAATGGAAGTGGGAGCATATAACTATGGATTTTGTGACTGGATTACCTCGATCCCTAACCAGTAGAGATGTTATTTGGGTTATAGTTGAAAGGCTCACGAAGGTGGCTCACTTTCTTCCATTCAGAGTTGGTCAGTCGACGGCTCAGCTAGCAGAGATGTACCTCAGTCAGATAGTCAGACTTCATGGAGTACCAGTCAGTATCACTTCGGACAGAGATTCAAGGTTTACGTCGCACTTTTGGCGTAGTCTGCAAGAGAGTTTGGAAACTCACCTCTAGTTTAGCTCAGCTTATCATCCGCAGACAGATGGTCAGTCGAAACGCACGATCCAGACTCTTGAGGATATGTTGAGATCTTGTACCCTCGACTTTGATGGTTCGTAGGAAGATCACCTACACCTGGCGGAGTTCTCGTACAACAACAGTTTCCAAGCTAGTATCCAGATGGTACCGTTCGAGGCACTGTATGGAAGGAAGTGCAGATCCCCACTAGTATGGGACTATGTTGGAGAGAGGCAGATGCTTGGTCCAGATATGATCACTCAGACAGTTGAGGTAGTCAGGAGAGTCAGAGATCATCTTCGCGTTGCACAAGATCGTCAGCGCCATTAGGCCGATTCTTATCGATATCCCCTTGAATTTTTTGTCGGCGACCATGTATTCCCGAGGATCTCGCCTAACCGTGGCGTCATTCATTTCGGCGTACGAGGAAAGCTTAGTCCTAGGTATATAGGGCCGTTCGATATTCTGGAACGAGTAAGAGATGTGTCCTATCGTCTCGCTCTTCCGACATCTCTGAGTGAGGTACATGACGTATTCCATGTATTCCAACTACGACAGTATATCCCGGACCCAAGTCATATCCTGGATCATTCAGAATTGGTTGTTGGTACCAACCTTTCGTATGAGGAGAGGCCCATATCCATATTGGACCAAAAAGAGAAGATACTCAAGAACAAGACTATCAAGTTAGTCCGTGTAGCTTGGGGTCATCACACCTTGGGTGAGTCAATGTGGGAGCGTGAGGATGATATCCGATCGCGATATCCTGACCTGTTTGACTCGTGAGGTATAATATCTTTCTTATGCCTCATGCTTTCGATTCCTTGCTTGCATGAATAATTGTTTGATTCCTTGACTAGTATAGCTTGCCTGTGATTAGTATAGCTTGTCCATGCATCTCTAGTCTCTTGATTAAATTTTGAGGATGGAATTCTTTTAAGGTGGGTAGAGTTGTAATGACCATGGTTCGTATTACGTATTTTTATATGCGTGTACGTATTTTGACTCGTATTGCATGTCTCCTGACTTGGTTTGACTTGTTTGGGTTGGCTTGGTTCGGCTTGGGTTGCTTATTGGTTCATCATGAACCAAGGGGAGAACCCTTACCTACCACCACCATCCCCATTTATTAGCCCAACTCTTTATCTCTCTTCATTACTCTTCTTCTTCCTCCACCATTACTCTCCACCTACTAGGAATGTCTAGGCAAGTGCATCTTGCTTCATGGAGGAACTTAAGATTTATTATTCCATTTTCTTCCTCACAACATTCTAAGACACTTTAGTACTTAGCATTTTTTATTTCTATGGCTCATTGCTTGTAGATCTAAGTTTATTTTATTTTTGGATTTCTTGGGTTTTGATCTATTTAATCTTGTTATTATCAAGTTTTGAGGATTCTATGTTGTAGAGAATTTTATTCTGCCCCATTTTGACCTATGGAAGTTCGGATTTGGACTCTGGATAAAGGTTTTATGAAGCTTGGAAGCCATGGCTTGCATGGTTCTTCTTCTCGGAATAATAGAGAAGAAGAACAGTTCCCTGCCGCATGAACTTCTGTGGCCGCATGAATTTCTGTGGCCGCATAAATTTCTGTGGCCGCATGAACTTCCGTGGCCGTATGAACTTCCGTGGCTGCATGAATTTCCGTGGCCGCATGAACTTCCGTGGCCGCATGAACTTCCATGGACGCATGAACTTCCGTGGCCGCATGAACTTCCGTGGCCGCATGAACTTTCCTTGATTCCCAGCCGCATGGCTCTCAGCCGCATGCGCCCTACGCCCTGTGCCGCATGACTCCCCCCTGCCGTCCCTGCACCCTCTTTTGATTATTTAATGCTACATATATGTTGGTGTCTTGTTAATTTAAATATATTTCCTGACACGCTGGTGACCCGTTGTGGTGCACTTTTGACAAATGACATGACATGATAGTGGCCCGACGTGGCGCACTCATAACAGTGAACATGACATGATATATCCTGAAGGTTGTTACGACGGCTAGCATGTCATGACAAGATTGAATGGCCTGGACACCGTGGCTGGTTGTGTTTGTACAAATGAACCAGTAATGTTGCATCATGTCTAGAACAGGGATCCCTGAGTACCATGGTCAGGGGTACCTACTGAAACTGACTAAGGCTAATAACTAGAATAATTCAGTAGTCATGAGAGATTTTTCCAGTTACAGGCGATCCCGTTATAGGGCACAAGTCTAGATTCACTGATACATGAAAAAGAACAAGGCACTGCTTAATGAATCCAAGTCGCCTGGATAACCTGGATTACCTGCAGGGCTTGTGGCTGAAGGAACATCTCACTGCATATTGCTAGTAACTAAGGCTTGTGATAACCCAAGTTAGCTAATGTAGAAAGCCGTAGTCACTGATTGGCCGAGAGCGATTGCATGGTGTAGTTTCAGTGCTCGATTATTGCAGGCTTGATCAAATGATTGTCACTTTTAACAATAAAGATCAGAGGCTAAGTTCAGTTCAGGTGAAGGGTTACAACCCCGATCTTTGTTTGGTTTAAGGGTTGTAACCTAGCTCTCGGAGCAGTTCTGAGTCCTCTCTTCGTTTATTATCTTATTGTACCCCACGTCATGCTTGTTATGTTTTACCTTACCAACAAGATTTGGAGACAGAGTTCTATTCAGGTGAAGGGTTACAACCCCGGTCCTTGTTTGGTTTAAGGGTTGTGATCTGGCTACTTGAATGGTTCCCTCGTACTCTATTATGACTGTTGTTATTCTTCTATTATCAAACTCTTTTGTAACTGCTTTTAGTACTTATTTCCGATGTGCTGGTTTTAGTTCTTAAGTGAAGCCTCCTTTGTGGCACTTTCTCTTTCTGGGATCTGACCCAGATGGTTTTGTATGGCCAGATTTTAGAGCAGCTCCAGAGGATCTATCGACTTTCCAGTCCGATGGTGACCACCAGGCGTAACCAGGAAAACGAGTGGATTTATTTTTGGCTCTCCTACTCTATTGTAAAATTCTTATTTTGAGGCGTTTAGCTGGCGAGCATCTGTTAGCTCGTATTGCATACCTTATTACTGTCTGCCTACGGGCTGTAACGTGATTGACAGATCCTAGGGTTGATCATGTATGACTAAACTCTTGATAGTCCTCATATTTTGTAATGACTAGCTTCATGATCAGCTGAATATGTAATGTTTGGGACGCCTTACTATTGTATATTTGGTGATCTTACATCTTGTAACTTTACTTGCTTGCTTAAGATTGAGACATTTAGGCTTGTTATTGACAATAGGAGACTGATGGATTGTAGTTAAACCCTCATATATCTAGACAGCCGTGGCCATATAGTGAGGTGGATTCCATTTCATTATACGTAGCTAGCTATGTATGCCCCCGCTCTCCAGTATTCTGGGTCTGGGGCGTTACAAATATTAGATATGGACGCATGTGATAATGACCGTAGAAATTCTCCATTATATTAAATATGCATGAATATGCTTATTGCTGGACATGTGATAATATGAAATGTCAGTTAGATTCTAATTACTCATGCTGATAGATATTTGGTGTTACTCAATTTAGAGTGTTTTCCAATCTAAGTTGATCATTGGAGGACAAATTGGAATCAAATATAGACAATTTTATGTTTGGCATAAATTTAGTTTCCAATATAGTTATGTTCTAAGTCATATATTTGATGTAATCTATTGACGTACATATCTTCAGCAGATTATTTTAATATAATCTTTATGGGTTATTTGAAGCAATCTATTGGTCCATATCTTCAATAAAATATTACATGAATTTTATTATGTTGACAATGCTCAGTTTATTCAAATTAAGAATATTTGTTTGAATCATGTAAAAAGATTCACATGCTTATGATTATCTTATTTGAGTTGTAATATTTTAATTATACATGTACATAAAATTTTGGACGTGATTCGGTTTTGTAAAATTTAGTCAACATTCAAAAAAAAAATTTTGGGTGCCTTTTGTGATTAGCAATAGTCGTCTAATATTCTAAATAGACCCATTGAAACAAGATATCGCCAAAGTGACATCTCTAGCGTAGATAGTCTATGAGAGATGTTAGATGTTTGTGTATGTAAATTTATGCGAGTATTAGCCGGCCCAAAGGAAGGTTAATACTTGGCCGAATTGCACACATACTTGTGGTGATAAATGTCTGACGATTATACGGTTTACATGTGAATAATAATCCGATCCACAGATAGGCTTATTATTTGACATGACTTATTGTCAACGTTTGATCATTACACCAAGAATACCACTTGTAGTTAATATCACTGTCCAAAGACTTGATATTAATGATGCACTAGGTATCTTGAGATGGGGTTCACCATTATTTGAGTTTGTTTGACTATATTTTACGCTTTGGTTATTTGTTAGAGCATGTTTGTTTTTTGTTGCTTTGTTCTCTTACAGTTAATGTTGTTAAAATATCTGCCAATAAGATTTTAATTTTTATGTTTAATGGGATAAACTTTAAGGGCAAAAAAAATGATACAGTAGCTGCTAAGGGTCCAGATCAAAAGAAACAACAATATAAAACTAAGGGTTGTTCTTTTGTAATAAAACAGGACACATAAGGAAGAAATGTACAAAGTACTATACATGGCGTATAAAGAAAAGTACATTTCTAAATTTGATCTGTCCTGAGGTTAATTTAGATTTAGTACCAAGAAACTCATGGTTGTTAGATTCTTGTGGGACTACCCACATTAATGTTCTAGGCAAGGTTGCCTGAGTTACCGAAAGTCAATTGATGGTGAAAGATACAGTGGGTGACGGCAATTCGGTAGAAATAAAAGCAATAGGACATTTTAGGTTATTTTTAGGAACCGACTATTATTTGGATTTGATAGACACTTTTATTGTACCGTCTTTTAGACGAAATTCAGTTTCAATTTTCTTAATGGACAAATCTGGTTATCATTGTTCATTTAGAAACAATAAGTTTAGTCTATATTTAAATTTAAATATTATTGGTAACGGTTCCCTTAAGGTTTATGATAACCTATATTCAGTTGAAACTATTGCATCTTATAATGAAACCTTGCAAGTCAAGTCATGTGGTACTAAACGCAAAATTAACAATATATATTTTTAGCCTCATTATGACATAAATATTAGGTCACTTCTCTAGAAATCGAGTTGAACGATTTGTATCTGATGAGATTTGGATTCTATTGACTTTATAGACTTTAATGTTTATATTGAATGTGTAATGGGAAGACAGACCAAAGTTAAATTATAAGCAGCTACTTTATTGGTTATGCTACAGATCAAGGGGTTGATAATTATACAATCCCAAACTAAGAAATATTTTTTTTTGGAGACGAGAAGTGTAATATGTTTTTGAGGATGTTGAGTTTGGGAAAGAAATAAAGTCCGAATCATTATCTATGAGAAGGAATCGATTACAATTTCTACTATCACTTTTGATGATGTGCAGGATTCTATACCTGTCATGATCAAGAAGTGAATTCGGAGTCTCAATAAGACAATGTCGAATTACTTTTATAAGCCGTTGTTGAGATACCTTAACAACGACAACGTAGCGGCACCCCATTCAAGATAAGGTAATTATTCCTAAGGAAAAAACTCAACAACCTCAAGAACCAGTAATATTAAGATGGTCCACCAGAGAAAGGAGAAATATAATTTTGGATAATATTCTCATATTTCTCTAGGAACGTGAGGAAGACTGTGGATACTGGAAGATGATCTAATCAACTTCCGTCAGGCCATGGAAAGTTCTAGTTCTCAAAGTGGATTGATACAATAAATAAGGAGTATAAGTTCATGCAAGACAATAAAGTTTAAGAACTTGTCCCATTACCAAAAGGTATGAAATCTATTGGTTGCAAATGGACATTTAGAACCAAGAAGGATTCAAAGGGTCATGTGGAGAAGTATAAAGTATGTCTTGTAACTAGTAACTTTACTCAATATTTTGGGATTGATTTTAAAGAGTTTTTCTCTTCGGTATCTTTGAAAAACTCCTTTAAAACAATCATAGCACATGTTTTACATTTTGATCTTGAGTTACATCAAATGGATGTCAAAACGGTGTTTCTCAATGGTAACATTGACAAAATTATTTATATGGTGCAGCCAAAAAACTTTGTGTCGAAAGATCCAAATAATATGGTTTGCAAATTGACAAAATCTATTTATACACTCAAGCAAGCTTCTCGTCAGTGGTACTATAAATTTTACCAAGTTGTTACCTCGTTTGGTTTTGACGTTAACGTTGTTGAAGATTGTGTGTATCACAAATTCAGTGGGAGTAAAATTATTTTTTTTGTTTTGTATGTTGATGACATACTGCTTGCCACAAATGATATAGGCATATTGCATGACACTAAGAAATTTCTATCAAATAACTTTGAGATAAAAGATCTTGGTGACGCCTCTTTTGTATTAGGAATTCAAATACACCGAGATCGTTCTCGAGGTATTCTTGGATTATCACAAAAGAGCTATATCGATAAAGTGCTTAAAAGATTTGGCATACAGGAATACAAATCAGGTGACACCCCAGTCGCTAAAGGAGAAAAGTTCAGTCTCAATTAGTGCCCTAAAGAATAGCCATGAAATTAAGAAAATATAATAGATTTTTCCTTCATGATCAGTTGTAGGGAGTCTAATGTATGCTCAAGTATGTACGCGTCAGGATATTGCGTACATATTTGGATGTTAGGCAGATATTTAAGCAAATATGGATGGATCATTGGGTAGCAGCCAAACTACTTAAGTAATTAATAGGGAACAAGAAATTATATGCTTTTTGTAGGCGATCGAATAATTCAGGAGATCATAAGGTATTCCGACTCCGATTTTGTTGGATGTCAACACAGTAGGAGATCTACATCAGGTTATGCTGACTAATGGAGATATATTTTGGATGGGTGTCAAACATGCACTCATAATTTCTTTCACTACTGCAGCAAGGTTTATAACATGCTGTGGGGCATCTATTCAGGGAATATGGTTACAAAATTTTGTCACAAGGCTGTTCCTACAGTACAGTGTTGAAAGACCACTTAAATTATTGTGTGACAATAAATCAGCTGTAATGTATTCCAATAACAACAGAAACTTGTATAAGTCAAGGATATTGACATATTCTAGTTGTGAAGGAAAGTATTCAGAATGGTTAAAGTGTCCATATAGCACATTATGATAAACTCCATTTTAGCGGATCCGCTCACAGAAGCATTATCACCCAGGGTCTTTCATGAGCATACTGTTCATATGGGTGTTATCTCAATCAAGTATATGACAATATAGTGAGAGTTTGTATTTTATATATTTGGGTGCTATTTGGTTTTAGACACATTTATGTATTAAAGTATTTTGGATATTTTTCTGATCAGATATATGAAAATTCAGTTCATTCTGTTTTCATTATGTTAAAGTATTGATCTCATTAAAGTTATGGAGGACCAGTTGAAAATAGACATGTATTGATCACATTGCGTATAATTTCCATACTATGCATTCATGATTGATCTATGTCGTTTAGCTATATTGGTATATGTGACCATTGATGGTTTAGTTACGCTATATGTGACTAAGGCCGCTTTGATCCTATGTTGATATGGTTAATGGACGAGATTGTCCGAATATACCCTAAGGATTAAGATAGCAATTTATGAGCTCACTAAGGTTAACACAATTATAAGGTTACATATGTGGCCCAGTGGGAGATTATTGGAATTATTTAATAATTAAGGGACCACACATGTAAAATTAATTGTGTTTAGGCTATCTAAATAATTAAGCCAAATTAAAGTGGTCTATTTGGAAATTGGCTTAAGGATATAATTGTCATGGAATTAATGCGTAGATATCGGAGATAATTCTAATTTGATGAGGGGCCAAATTAGAAATATTAAAACATATAAATATATGTGTTCATTAGGGTTATGGTCCCCAACTTATACGGCCACCAAAAAAGAGATTTTCGCCTTTTCTCTTCTGCATCCCCATCAACTGAAAGAGAGGGACAAAGGATTCAGATTCTTCTTTATCATTAAGGGTTGTAGCAAGTTGCAAGATCGAACCCAATAAAGCGACATTCGATTCAAGATCCATCAAGTCTAGCAATGGATTCAGGTACGCTTCCGTAATTTAATTTATGTTCTTCATCTCATGAATCGACAGGGCACAATAAAATTTCTAACATATATTGCTATGTGTATTTGTTTAAGAGGAAAGATAAAGCCTTGGAGAGTTTCATACACTATAAAAGTGAAGTTGAGAATCAACTAAGCAAAGAGATTAGGTCCTTAGAAGCGATAATAATGGTGAATGTTAATCACCCTTTGGAGAATTCTGTTCACAACTTTGAATTATTCATCAAACTACGGCTTTGTATTCTTCTCAATAAAATGCTATTGTTGAACACAAGAATTGTACCTTAAAGGTAATGCTGAATGTTCTTATTGATAAGTTCTACATTACCCCAAAATTTGTGGGGTAGACCTTGCTCTCCGCTCATTACATTCTCAACAAACATCTCATAGGATTTTTGGAAAAGTCCCCTTATGAATTAAGGAAAGGTCATGCACCTTCCTATAAATACTTAAAAGTGTAGGGGCGTCTTGCCAAAGTAATGGTACCTATACCTAAAAATGTTAAGATAGGACCTAAAACAATCAATTGCATATTCATTGGTTACACATATAATAGTAGTACTCGTTTCTTTGTCACATTCCTAATTTACACACACAATTGTTGAATCCATGAATGCTTCATTTTTGAAGAGGTATTTTCATACAAAGATGGAATAATAATGAATCCGCTCAAAAGGACCTATGACACTACTACAAGTAATAAACAAGTGTGCCTAAATAAAAATGCTATCGAGAAGGAGAATGATGCACTGAAACAGTTAAAATGTCTAATTCATTTGGTCCTGATTTTCTTTGTTAGAAGACGAGCCTTAGAACTACAAAGAATCCATGGCTTCTCCGAAAGCTCCACTTTGAAAAGAGGCTATTAGGAGTGAAACCGAATCCATCTTGCAAAATCACAGTAGATCTTCTTCCTAGTTTTAAACCTTTCGGTTATAAATGGATCTTCAAAAGGAAGTTGAAACCATATGGGTCAATAGACAAATACAAGGCTACACTTGTTATTAAAGGCTATAGACATTAGACAAAAGAAGACCTATATTACTTCGACACTTATTTACAAGAATAAAATCCATTATAATGTTAATTGCTATAGCAGTATATAGTCTTGAGATATATCAAATGAATGTTAAAACAACATTTTTAAATGGTGAATTAGAAGAGGAAATATATGGAACACCGAAGGGTTCATTGTCCCTTGTCCCTGGACAAGAAAAGAGTGTGGAAGTTTGTCAAATATCTGTATGGACTAAAACAAGCCCCAGACCAATGACATGAGAAATTTGACAAAGTATTAAAGTAATGACGTGAAATGGGTTCAAAAGGAATGAGTGTGATAAATGTGTTTATACTAAGAACACTCGAGAAGGGTATGTCATTGCATCTCTTTATATATGCGATATTCTAATAATACGTAGCAATAATGAAATAATAAAAGCTGCCAAAAAAATGTTAACCAACAAGTTTGACATGAAAGATTTAGGGTTGCTGATGTCATATTAGGATTTAGGAATTAAAATTTCTAAGATATCATGGATATGTATAACTCAATCTTATGTTGAGAATATACTTGAAAGATTTATAAAGATGACTACAATATTGCAAAAACTCTTGTGGATCTAGATCTTCATTTGTCTAAGAATACACAAACATGCATATTGTAATTAGAGTTCTCTCGAATGATTGGAAGTTTATGCATCCTACTAATTGCACACGTTGTCATATAGCTTACTTAGTAAGTACATTTAGTAGGTATAATCTAAGACATAACCCTTGGAAGGCAATAATTAGGATGTTCAGGTATTTAAGATATACCATAGATTACATACATTATACAAAGTATCCAATTGCTTAGAAGGATATAGTGATACCAATTGGATATCGGATTCTAAGGACTCAAAATCCACAAGTGTATATGTCTTACTTTAGGTGGTACAAATTGTCTTGAAAATCTTCAGAACAAACATGTATTGTGAGATCCATTATATATGGATCAGAACTTATATCTTTAAACAAATCAGAGGAAGAAGACGAGCGGCTTTGTTATTTCTTAGAGAATATTCCAGTTTGGCATAAACCTGTGCTATATGTATTTATTGTGATAGTCAATCAGTAATTGGAAGGGCACATAGCACCATTTTGTAAGCGCAAGTGTCGTCATTTACGTCGAAGGCATAATATATCATTAAACAATTGCCCTATAATGGGTAATAACATTATATTATATCCAAAAAAGAATTAGTGGATCCATTTACTAAAGCATTTCGAAGAGAGCAAGTAAAAAAGTCATCTAGGGGAAGGGGCTTAAAGCCTATATCTATTGAATCACCTTAATGGAAATCCAATCTAGTTGATTGGAGATCCCAAGATGTAGGTTCAAAAGGGACAAGTGAATTTTTGTATGGTTCACAAGTAGCACTGCAGAGATAAATTCTCATATCTATTTCTATAATGGCAGTTTGTTGTGAGGAGTTGTTGGGAGCCTCGAAAGAATCTCAATAGAAGAATCCTCCCTTTCTAACATTTCTGTTGTGTTTTGTCTGACTAAATCCAGTATACTAATATCAATTATATCCAACAAAGATAACCTTACATATCCAATATATGTTGTGTGAGTACTGTGAGGAGCTATTGGGAGCCTCTCTCTCCAAAGAAGAATCCTCTCTTTCTTTCTAACATTAAGACAACCCAAACCTCTATTGTAGCTTTTCCTTGACATGTAGAGAGCTTGCTCTCAATATATGCCTAGTTTTTAGTCCCACGTCGAAAATGCACCATGAAGTGTATCTCAATATATACATGGTGTGGTGTTGAGGTATGCACATGGGGTGGTGACCCTAAGGAGTGAAACATGTGGGTGATTTTACCATGGGGTAAGGATAAGACTCCATATTAAAGCATTAATGCTTTTTGTCATGCTCTTGGAATTTATTCCTGAGCTAAACCCCGTAGGGGCTTAGCGACTCGGACTCGGGCTCGGGCTCATGAGACGTAATGTGGATATGGCATTTTGTTGGCACACTTTGCACTTGCTGATGGAGTGGGTGGGGTTCCCAACCTATGTGGAGAATACCCCGGAGTGCGACGAGCGCCATCCGTGTGTTGGATAAGCTCGGGGAGTGCATCGATCGCCTATTTTGGAACATATATGGTAAGCAAATATATGATTGGATTTTCATATTTACTTTGATCATATATTTATGATTGGATCTTTCATATAGTTGCTTTCCATATAAATGGACTTCCAATTATGGCAAGCCAATTATGATTGGATTTCTATTAAATATATGATTGATTCATTGGAAGTTTCCATATATATTGACCTTCCATATATAGATTACCAAGGGCTTATAAAAGGTTAATGCATGCAAGTTGAAAAATATCTCAAAAAGAAAAAAAAAGTGCTTTACAATATTTGAGAGAGAGAGAGAGAGAATTAAGGACTATTGTGAAGGAGAGATCGCTTTGAATAATTTTTCGACATCTCTTGTTCTTCGAAGTCCGCAATCAAATTTTCTGCTTTCAAGTGAGTTATGGTAATCCATGTTAGATCAGGAGGAGCTTGTAGAGGATATATTCTCTGTATTCTATTAGTAGAGGTCCTTCAGGATCGGGCTCCGATTGTCTCGTGGTTTTCCCGCAAGTCTTTTCACGTCAAAAATCTTTGTGTCTGCGATTGTATTTGGTATTTTTGGTTTGTGTGCTTTTGTTCGGTTCTCTTACAGGACTTTCTGGTTTGGGGGCACGGTTTTCGCACTTTGTTCCCAACAGAGTGGTATCAGAGCCAGGTTCTAGAGAGGTGTCAGAAGTTGACAGTCAAATCAGAAAGTAGAGATGGACGCGAAGCCGGTGTGTATAGTAAACCTGAACGGTACTAAATATCATTATTGGCAGAGCAAGATGAAGGATTTGATGTTTGTCAAGAAGCTACATCTTCCAGTATTTGCGTCCGAGAAGCCTAGTGACAAATCCGATGAGGACTGAAACTTCGAGAATATACAGGTGTGTGGGTACATGCGGCAATTCATTGACGAAAACATGTACAACCACGTTGCCAATATTGAGCATATGAAGACGTTGTGGAATAAGCTGGAATCTTTGTACGCAAAAAAGACCGCGATAAACAAACTGTTCCTGATCCGGATGATGATGGATCTGCGGTACAAAGATGGTGTGTCCAGTACCAATTACTTGAGTGAGTTCCAGGGCATGGTGGACCAGCTATCCTCGATAGGAGTCAAGTTCGACGATGAGGTTCAGGGACTTCGGTTGCTATGTACATTGCCAGACTTGTGGGAGACCGTACAAGTAACTATGATATCTTCTGCTCCAGAAGGCGTAGTCATTATGGAGTTTGCCAAGAACGGGGTACTGAATGAAGAGATGCAGAGACATTCTCAGGGCACTTCATCCACATCCCACCACTCGTAGGCGCTAATTTCAGAGAACCGTGGAAGGGACAAAAGCAGGGATCTAGGTGGTGGCAGAGACAAGAGCAGGGACAAGTCCAATGGTCGGTACGAGGACTCAGAGTATTACCATTGTGGCAAGAAGGGCCAAATTAAGCGAAGCTGTTTTGCTTCGAAGAGAGAGAAGAAGGGCGACAAAGGAAAGCAAAGTGAGAATACTATAGTGACGGCCTCGACACATGGAGGTGATGTGATCGTCGCAGGTGATGAGGTTGTCATGAACCTCGCCTACAATGATAATTCTTGGCTGGTGGACTCAGGTGCATCAATGCACGTATCTCACAACAGGGCACTATTTGCTACTTACACGACAGGCGACTGTGGAGTGTTGAAGATAGGAAATAGAGATGTGTCGAAGGCGGTTGCCAATAGATTTATGCATTTGAGGACAAAGACGGATGCAGTTCTTGTTCTCAAAGATGTCCGTCATGTCCTTGATATCCGTTTTAACCTTGTGTCGGTTGGAAGGTTAGATGACGAGTATTTTTTCAATCTCTTCAGGAACAGTCAGTGACCAGAGGTTCGATGGTGATTGCCAGAGAAAGCAAGAAGTTCGGACTCTACTATATGGAGGGGAGCACACAGGGGCACATGAGGTAAACACAGTCAGTGATGCGTCTACCGAATTGTGGCATAGGCGGCTCAGCCATATCAGCGAGAAGGGGATGAGATATTTGGTGAACAGAAAGGTGATTCCAGGGCTAAAGTCTACAAAATTGGAGAGATGCACGCACTGTTTGGCGGGAAAGCAAAATAGGATATCTTTCCAAAGTCACCCATGTTCGAGGAAGCCGACGTTGCTCGAGTTGATTCACTCAGATGTCTGCGGTCCTATGAAGGTAAAATTCATTGGTGGTGCTTCTTATTTTGCAACATTTATTGATGATTATTCCAGGAAGGTTTGGGTCTATGCCTTAAAGACCAAGGATCAGGTGTTGCCCACTTTTAAAGAGTTTCAGGCCTCTGTTGAAAGGAAGACGGGTAAGAAGTTGTTATGTATTCAGTCTGAACAATAGCAGCGAATACATTGGTCCCTTTGATTCTTATTGCAGAAAGCAAGGGATGCAATACCAGAAGACTCCTCCAAAGACACTATAGCTCAATGGTGTAGCAGAGCGCAAGAATATGACACTGATGGAGAGAGTATGGTGTTTGCTATCAGAAGTAAACTTGTCATACAACTATTGGGGTGAAGCACTTTACATAGCTGATTATATTATTAATTTATCTCCTAGTGCTCCTTTTGCAGGGTGATGTGCCTGATAAAGTATGGTACGACAAAGAGCCATCATACAATCACCTGCAAGTATTTGGTTGTAAGTCCTTTGTACATGTATCGAAGGACGAAAGATCCAAACTTGAGCCAAAAAACGAGGCGATACGTCTTTGTCGGCTGCGGTCGAGAAGAGTTTGGCTATAGACTCTACGATCTTGTAAGAAGAAAGCTCTGCAGAAGCAGAGACGTGGTATTCATCGAGGATCAGACCATTACCAATACTCAGGATTCCGAGATGCCTTTTAAGGCTGAGGAATTTCTCGAGTTAGAGTCATTTCGCTTCGAGCAGTTCCCACAGAACATCATAGAGAATCCAGTTATGGGAGAGCCAGTACATGGAGTTGCTCCCAACCTTGATCATCTGCCTGCCGATGGTGGTCAAGGTAACCCTTAGGAGGATGAGCATGCCGGGGAGGTAGTTCTTAAAGGGGAGGAGGTTGTTGATATACAGCCAGCACCAGTGGTTCCGTTGAGGAGGAGCGACAGAGCGCGTCGACCATCTATAAGATACTTGCCAGATGAGTATGTGCTATTGACTGACGTGGGAGAGCCTGAAAGTTTTAAGAGGCTATGGATGACGAACATATGTAGGAGTGGATGGAGGCTATGCAGGAAGAGATGAGTTCCTTATAGGCCAACTCCACTTATGATCTGGTGCGGTTGCCAAAGGACAATAAGGCTTTGCAAAATTGATGGGTGTTTAGAGTAAAGAAGATAGATGATGCTACTCGCCCTCTATACAAAGCAAAGCTGTAGTTAAAGGCTACGGTCAGTGGAAGGGCATAGATTATGATGAGATCTTTTCGCCAGTGGTCAATCAGTCGTCTATTCGGGCGGTGCTAGCATTGGCTGCCAGTTTCGACTTAGAGATTGAGCAGATGGACGTGAAGACGACATTCCTCTACGGTGATCTTGAAGAGTTGTACATGGAGCAACCAGAAAAATTTTATGAGAAGGACAAGTCATACTTGGTTTGCTGGTTGAGAAAGAGCTTGTATGGTTTGAAGGAGGCTCCGAGACAGTGGTACATGAAGTTCAAGTCGTTTATAGGAGAGCATGGTTATGCATGGACGATGTCAGATCACTGTGTATTCATCATGTACTTTGTCGAGGATGATTTTATTATTTTACTGTTCTATATTGATGATATGCTACTAGTAGGTCAGAAAGCCACTAGGATAGCGGAGTTGAAGTGCCAACTGGGCGCGACCTTCTCCATGAAAGATTTGGATGCAGCAAAGACTATTCTTGGGATGGAGATCAGCCGAAAGAGAGTCCAAGATTCTATACTTGTCCTAAAAGAAGTATATTCACCGGGTACTTGAACTTTTCGGGATGGACGGGTCGAAGAAAGTGAGTAACCCCTTTGCAGCTCACTTTAAGTTCACTGAGGAGCAGTGTCCATCTACCAAAGATGAGAAGAAAGATATGGAGCTGGTTCCATATGCTTCAGCTGTGGGGAGTATCATGTATGCTATGGTGTGTACGAGGTCAGACATCGTCCATGCAGTTGGCACAGTTAGCAGGTATCTTTGATCTTTCCAATCCTGGAAGGGTACATTGGAGTACGGTCAAGTGGATTCTACGGTACCTTCAGGGCACTGCCAATTGGAGACTTTTCTTTGGTGGTGACGAGCTGAAATTGGTCGGGTATAGTGACTCTTATATGGCTAGAGATGTAGACACAAGGCGTTCGACTTCGGATTATATGATGATATTTGCTGGTGGAGCAGTATCGTGTCAGTCGCGGTTGCAGAAGTGTGTTGCCATGTCGACGACAGAGGAAGAGTACATTACGGCGACGGAGGCTTGGAAAAAGTTGCTGTGGATGAAGAAGTTGCTACAGGAAGTGGGGCTAAAGTAAGAGCAGTATACTTTGCTTTGTTATAGCCAGAGTGTCATTCAGCTTGTGAGGAAGTAGACATTTCATATTCGGTCCAAGCACATTAAGACTCGATATCATTGGATACGGGATGTGGTTGAGAAGAAGGATGCGACGTTTAAGAAGATCCATACTGATGACAATGGAGCGGACATGCTCATGAAGGTTCTACCAAGGGAGAAGTTTGAGTACTGTAGGCGGATCATCGGGATGACAAGTTCCTCCATCTAGTTGTAAAGGAGGAGATTTGTTGGAGTGGGTGGGGTTCTCAATCTATGTGGAGAATACCCCTGAGTACAACGAGTGCCATTCGTATGTCGGAGAAGCTCGGGGAGTGCATCGATCACCTATTTTGGAACATATATGGTAAAAAAATATATGATTGGATTTCCATATTTACTTTGATCATATATTTATGATTGGATCATTCATATAGTAGCTTTTCATATAATTGGACTTCCAATTATGGCAAGCTAATTATGATTAGATTTCCATTAAATATATGATTGATACATATTAGAAGTTTCCATATATATTGGCCTTCCATGTATAGATTACCAAGGGCTTATAAAAGGTTGATGCATGCAAGTTGAAAAACATCTCAAAAAGAAAACAAGAGTACTTTACAATATTTGAGAGAGAGAGAGGATTGAGGACTATTGTGAAGTAGAGATCGCTTCAAATAATTTTTGACATCTCTTGTTCTTCGGAGTCCGTAATCAAAATTTCTTCTTTCAAGTGACTTGTGGTGATCCGTGTTGGATCAGAATGAGCTTGTAGAGGGTATATTCTATTTATTCCAATAGTGGAGGTTCTTCAGGGTTGGACTCCGATCGTCCCGTGGTTTTTTCTGTAAGGATTTTCCACGTCAAAATTTTGTGTCTGCGATTGTGTTTGGCATTTTTGATTTGTGTACTTTTGCTAGGTTATCTCGCAGGACTTTCTGGTTTGGAGAAACAGTTTTTGCGCTTTGTTCCCAACACTTGCATCATCGCTAGGCGTATAGTGCGCTTTCGTTGCGCGAGCCTCTGCGTTGTTGATCGTGCGGCTAGTTAGAACGGACCATTTGTGCGACCAAATGGCACGACGGTTGGCACGACATTTTGCTGACAGTGCATGCAGTACGCGTTGTACGCATGTGCGCGAGTGCATGGGGGCGCAGTTGGCACTAATTGCTGTAGAGCGCACTGTCATGTCTGACCACGATCTGAATAGTTATAAAACATTTGAAAATGGTTCCTCCTTTCATGCAACATGTCCTGAACGTTTCGTATACTGGATCGTCATTGTGCGCACCTATATAAGTTCCTCTCTTCTCTCTTATTTGCACGAGTTCTTTACGAATTTTAGAGAGCAGAGAAGAGAAAAATTCAGAGAGAGTTCTGTCTAATCCAAGGAGTCAGAAGAGCATTTTGATAGAGTGTTCCGCAATTCGTCTTCGAACTTGCTGGTTCCTGGGAGCTGATCCGAGGAGGCAGAAGAGCATTTCGACAAAAGTACTTTATATATATATATATATATATATATATGGGAATACATATATTTTATAAATATATTTATGTATATATGTATAGTACTCTTCAATGTATGTATATATATCTATATACTCAAAATTATATATACACATGTATTCTATATATAGGCATCGTGTGGAGCGTTATAGAGCTTCACGCAAATGAGTCTGCTTTTGTCCATGTATTTTCCTATCATCGCTTCCACACATGGATGATCTATGGCATTACCGTAAGGATGCGTAAAGGTGGTAGCTGTGGCTCGCTTTCGTGCGTACAACATTGTGTCCTACGAAGCATGGTACATTTCCTAAAAAAATGTCCATCAGGGATTGAAGTTCAATCGACATGGATTTGAAGGCTTTTTCATTGAAAAGCATTATGTTACACGCATGAACTCTATATAGCAGAAAGTATTTCTTTGCAGAAATGTTTATTAGAGTCTGAAGTGAGATTGGCTTCGACTCTAGAGCTTTTACATCGGGAAGCTCATTTGCGATTGACCTTGCTGTTAGCACCAATTCTCCCACGTAGATGTTGTTGAGCGTGGAGATTGTGCGGATCAGCACTGTCTTGGGTCTGTTTTCCTAAATTACTATACAAAGTGTATGTGGTATTGTTTGGATGCTCGTCGGCTAATCGATCGGTATCATATTGTTTTCCTTTCCAGTAATCAGTGAGACTTGCGCTTAAATCATTACGAGCGTGTCGTAACTCTTTCTTCTTAAGCGGTGCTCTTATTTTTCCTAGTAATTTATGTTGGTGCTTTCTTTACATGGAGAGAGCTTGCTCTCAACATGCCTTATAAAAGTTTAGTCCCACATCGAAAATGCACCATGAGTTATCTCAACATATATACTTGGTTGTGTTGTTGAGAGATGCATATGGGGTGGTGAACCTAAGGAGGGAACCATGTGTGTGATTTTACTCGGCGATAAGAATAAGGCTCCAAGGATTAAGCATTAATGCTTTTGTCATTCTTTTGGATTAATTCTATTTGGAGCTAAGCCCCAAAGGGGCTTAGCGACTCGGACTCGGACTCGGGCTCGGGCTCGGACTCGGGCTCATAGGCTCATGGACTCGTACCAGGCTGACTGTGCAGACTATAAGTCAGTTATGGAAAGACTGATTCAATGCGATTAATTCAGATCCACTTTTGTGGGATTTAATTCAATCTTTCCATAAGATTTGAATTAATTTTGTTGCCATCTTTGTGGGATTTAATTCAATCTTTCCATAAGATTTGAATTAATTTCGTTGCTATCTTTGTAGGATTTGAATTAATTTCGTTGCCATCTTTGTGGGATTTGATTCAATCTTTCCAAAAGATTTGAATTAATTTCGTTGCCATCTTTGTGGGACTTAATTCAATCTTTCCATAAGATTTGAATTAATTTCATTACTATCTTTGTGGGATTTAATTCAATCTTTCCATAACTAAAAAGGCGGTTAGGGTTTCCACCCTCTCTCTATATATACTCTCTGCTGGCCTCCTTTGTAAGGTACTACGAATTTTATAAGTCAGAAAAAAAGAGAGAGGGAGCTGCTGCCGCCATTGCAAGTCCATCCGAGGAGTCAGAACAGAGGTAAATTCGAGCGTTCCACAAGTTTTTCAACTTGCTGGTTCCTGGAAGCAATTCGTGTGGGGCGAATCTTGCTTTGAGCATCGGTATTTTGACACCCAGCAACTTTTCTTCATCTCTTCTTTCTCTAGATTATTGTAACTCGTTCTGTCCCAATTGTAACACGTTTGCCAGGAAGAACGAGAGATCTTCTCTTCTCTATTAATCCCTTCTTCATATTGTAATCTGGCTATTTGGTTTTTTGTAACATTGTAGATCTTGAGTTTGATCACTGCAAAGTTTTTTGTGTGACATCTCAGATCTCGATTACATCAGTTTTCCATCTTTGGTCAAGCCCCGGGACTAACAATCTCAAAGCAAGATCCTTGTAGATGGAAAATATTAATGCTTCGCTCGTCCAATCGGACTACTGCAAGTTGGAAAAGTTCGATGGAGAACATTATCAAGTCTGGAAGATGAAGGTTTATCTAACTCTTCAACTCAAAGACGTTGATCATCTACTGTTGGAGGAAGAACCTTCTGTTCCAGACACTGGGTCAACTGCCGCAATCAATGCGGCTACCAAACTCCAGGCCAAATGGAGAAGGAAAAATAGCATCTACAGGCTTCTCATCCTGAATGCTATGGAGGATTCTCTGGCAGAATCCTACTCGAAAAAGGAATTTGCCAGAGACATATGGGAGTCTGTGGAAAAACTGTATGAAGAAGACAGGAACAGGAGCAAGATGTTTGTGGTTGAAAAATATCACAAATTTCTCTTTGAGGACGAGAAGTCTATGTTGCCACAGGTGAAGGAATTTCTGAAGCTGCGTCAGAAACTGGAAGACGAAGAGATGCCCCTTCCCGACAAGTTTGTCGTTGGAGGGATCGTCTCAAAACTTCCTGCTGGATGGAGTACCTTCTATGCAAGGATGCTCAGAAATAAGCTAGACATTAGCTTGGGAGATCTACTTCAAGAGATCCATGTTGAGGACGAGATGCGTTCCCAACAGAAGATAGAGACTCTGTCCAAACAGTTGGCTAAGGCCAATCTAGTGCAGACGAGAGATCCCAAGGGGAAGCAGGTGGCTCCTCATCACAAGAAAAAGGACTTCACCAATCTAAAAGTGAAGGGTCCTTCATTCAAGCAACATAAGTCCAAGTCCCAAGTGACTTGTTTTAATTGTGGCAAGAAAGGCCACTACAAGAGTGAATGCAGATCCAAGCCTAAACTATCAAAGAAAGGTGAGCCTAGTAAGGTTTCATTAGTTTCTAACATTGTTGCTATGATCGCACAAGTCACAACTGTGGGGGTTGAATCTGACTGGTGGATAGACACTGGTGCGACTTGCCATGTCTATTCTGGCAAGGAATGGTTCGTCATGTACCAGCCGATATATGAGAAGGTTGTCATAGCGAACCAGGCCCAAGCTGAAGTTCTAGGGATCGGGACTGTGGAGCTGAAACTCACTTCTGGGAACACTATGACGCTTCAAGGTGTGAAGCATGTTCCGATGATTGCCAAGAACCTGATCTCTGGGAGCCTACTCTGCAACGCATGCTTGAGGATGGACATCAATGCTGGTCAAATGGTGATATCCAAGATGGGAACATACTTCGGAAAGGCTTATCAAACCGAAGGAATGTTTAAAATTCAGCTTGTCAACCAGTTTGATAACATTAATGCAGTTGCATTTTCTGATTATTCTCTTGAGTTGTGGCATAATAGACTAGGACATGTTCATTGTAAAAGAATTAACAAAATGTCTAGTCTAGGACTTATCTCCAAATGTGGGGGTAAGGTGGAGAAGTGTGAAGTATGTGCTCAGACGAAGATCACAAGGAAACCCCTTTCATCGGGTCAATCGAAGCACAGATCTTCTGGAGTTAATACACTCCGATATCTGTGACTTCAAATATTTCTTCACGAAGGCCGGGATGAAGTATTTCATAACCTTCATCGACGACTTCTCAAAATATGCGTTCGTCTACTTGCCCAAGACTAAAGCCGAAGCTTTCGAGAAGTTCAGAGAGTTCAGGGCCGAAGCTGAACGACAGACTGGACAACAACTCAAGAGGTTGAGAAGTGATCGAGGTGGGGAGTACAGGTCTCATGACTTCGCATCGTTCTGCAAAGAACATGGAATCATATACGAGACTACTGCTCCATATTCTCCTCAATCCAACGGAGTAGCAGAGAGGAAGAACCGAACATTAACAGAAATGATGAATTCAATGCTGCTTACTACAGGTCTTCCAAAATGCTACTGGGGAGAAGCTACATTAACGGCCACTTTCATTCTGAATAGAATGTCATATACAACTTCGGACGTAACTCCCCATGAACTCTGGTTCAAAGTCAGACCAAACTTGAATGTCATTCGAGTGTGGGGGTGTCTGGCATATGTGAAGCTCCTAGATCTGAAGATTCAGAAGCTGGGGACAAGGACTACGAAGGCGATCTTCTTGGGGTATGCCGAGAAGAGTGATGCTCAGAGATTTTTTGATATTAAGTCAAATCATATCATCGAATCTCGCGATGCTGAATACTTTGAAAACAAGTTTGCAAAAGACAAAAACATTATTCTTTCGGATATTCCGGAAAATGATGTAGATGCAAATGAGACTGAAATCTCATATGGGCCAGTAGTCCAAGAAGAAGCTGTTGTTAATGAAACAACTCTTATACTAGAACTCGCAGAGCCGTCAGCAAAACGAGCGAGGAGACCTAAAGACTTCGGAGATGACTTTATCACCTATCATGTGGAATCAGATCCGCTTACCTATGATGAGGCGATGAAGACCAGAGATGCTATCTTCTGGAAGGAGGCAGTGAATGATGAGTTTGACTCTATCACCTCCAATAACACATGGGTGTTCGTAGATATACCTGAAGGAGAAAAACCTATCGGATGTAAATGGATCTTCAAGAAGAAGATGAAGGCAGATGGAACTATTGACAAGTTCAAGGCCAGGCTGGTAGCCAAGGGATTTTCTCAGAAACAGGGGATAGACTACTTTGACACATACGCTCCAGTAGCTCGGATGACCACCATCAGGATGTTAATCGCTCTAGCAGCTATACATAAGTTGGTGATACATCAGATGGATATAAAGATAGCATTTCTGAATGGGGAGCTGACCGAAGAGATTTACATGCAACAGCCAGATGGATTTGTCGTCAAAGGTCTTGAAGACAAAGTCTGCAAGTTGGTGAAATCATTGTATGGTTTGAAGCAAGCTCCCAAGATGTGGCATAAGAAGTTTGACAACGTTATTAGGTCAAACGGCTACAGAGTCAGCGAGACGGACAAATGTGTTTACACAAAGTTCGCTGATGGAAGAGGAGTCATCGTTTGTTTGTACGTGGACGATATGCTAATCCTAGGGACAGATATAGGCTGTGTCACGGAGACAAAGAAGTTCCTCTCAACCAAGTTCAGTATGAAGGACTTGGGGGATGCAGATGTCATCTTGGGCATAAAGATCATCCGGACAGATACTAGAGTAGCGCTATCACAATCTCACTACATTGAGAAGATGCTCACACGCTATGGGTATAAGAATCTTCCAGGGATCGATACGCCATACAGGTGTGATCAGAAGCTGAAGCCAAACTCGAAGGAAAGCGTCAAGCGCAGCTGGAGTATTCTAGCATTATCGGAAATTTGATATACGCAACCACTGCCACAAGGTCTGACATAGCTTTCGCCGTGGGAATGCTGAGTCGGTTCACAAGCAACCCAGGGGTTAAGCACTGGAAAGCTATAAAGCGGGTGATGAGATATTTTAAGAAGACTCAGACATATGCACTGTACTACAACGGGTATCCGACAGTAGTAGAAGGCTTCAGTGATGCTAGCTGGTGTTTAGAGGTGGAAAGCGAGAGATCAACATGTGGATATGTCTTTTCCTTGGGTGGAGCTGCTATATCGTGGAAGTCGAAGAAGCAGACTATACTCTCTTGTTCCTCCATGGAATCTGAATTCTATGCACTTAAAACTGCAGCAGATGAAGCAGAATGGCTTCGGAAGCTCATGTATGATCTTCCAGTGGTTAGGGATCAGATACCGGCGATACCGATATATTGTGACAACCAGGCGACTGCGGCGTCGGCATCAAATGACCTCTTCAACAGAAAGAAAAGGACTGTGCGGTTGAAGCACAGGGCAGTACACGATCTTATCAAAAGAGATGAAATTGCAGTGATTGATGTTCGGAGTCAGGAGAACCTGGCAAATCCGTTCAAAAAGGGCCTCAAGCGCCAGTTGGTCGATGACACAGTTGTAAAATGGGCTTGAAGGCATTCTGATAGTGTGTCTTTGTAATCCTACCATAAAGTTTTATGCTATTAGTTCAAAGAGAAATCTACTAGGCATCTAACTTTTGGTTCAAAGGAGGATCACTGACTAGAAAACTATTAGGTAACAGTGGATACTTGTTCTCTGTAACATGGAAGAGATACGGACCCATAACCACTGTTGTCTACTATGTATTTACTGCAGAAAAAATAGATCCTGTGGAAGGTTGGCTTAAACGCCTTAATGAGTTCTCAGGCAGAGTGAATGCCTGGTGTGCTTTACAAGAAGCACGGTAGAGCAGCACTACAAGGAGTGAAACTCCATGCTACAGTGGGGTGACTCCACCATGAGGTTCCCAGGTCTGGGTTAATGCCTCGGCTTTGCAAGCCAAGTCATAGCGGCGTAGCACCGCAAATAGGCAGGTAGCCTAATGATGTATGACGTAATTAAAGAGTTGTAGACAGCACTACAAAGGGGAGGATGGCCCCATGTTATAGTGGTATGACACCACGATGAGGTACCCAGGTAGGGATAAAGCCTCGGCCTTGCAAGCCATGTCGTTGCGGCGTAACACCGCAATGAAGCCTTAGGCTTCATGCTGAGTAGATTGGCACTACAAAGAGGCTGAGACCTCATGCTACAGTAGTATGACACTACGATGAGGTTTCCAGGTAGGGGTAATGCCTCGGCTTTAGGCCATGTCATAGCGGCGTAGCACCGCAAGGAAGTACAAGGCTTCATGCCATGTCTCTTTAATAAAGAACTCACCTATAGTGTATAGAAAGAGATATCAGGCTGTCTCTTGAGGGTAAACTTGTAGACGCCCAAAATTATACACTGAAACTAGGCTGGCACAGGGCCTTTAATGTGCAGCCAGAAGCACATGTAACTACACTTTGTGAGTGGAAAAGGATTACAATTGTGGTACAGAATTCAAGGCGTAGTCCATTCTTGTATCACGTTGTTATTTAACCCATGCGGGAAGATTCAAGTCGTCAGCGACATCTATCTTAATGCAAAATGGACAGTTACTGTAGGGAACGCTCAACCCTGGACACATATATATGTTGTGATATGTGGGGGATTGTTGGTGCTTTCTTTACATGCAGAGAGCTTGCTCTCAACATGCCTTGTAAAAGTTTAGTCCCACATCAAAAATGCACCATGAGTTATCTCAACATATATACTTGGTTGTGTTGTTGAGAGATGCACATGGGGTGGTGACCCTAAGGAGGGAACCATGTGGGTGATTTTACTAAGAGGTAAGAATAAGGCTCCAAGGATTAAGCATTAATGCTTTTGTCATTCTCTTGGATTAATTCCATTTGGAGCTAAGCCCCAAAGGGGCTTAGCGACTCAGAATCAGACTCGGGCTCGGACTCGGGCTCATTGGCTCATGGACTCGCACCAGGCTGACTGTGCAGACTACAAGTCAGTTATGGAAAGACTGATTCAATGCGAATAATTCAGATCCACTTTTTGTGGGATTTAATTCAATCTTTCCATAAGATTTGAATTAATTTCGTTGCTATCTTTGTGGGATTTGAATTAATTTCGTTGCCATCTTTGTGGGATTTGATTCAATCTTTTCATAAAATTTGAATTAATTTCGTTGCCATCTTTGTGGGACTTAATTCAATCTTTCCATAAGATTTAAATTAATTTCATTGCTATCTTTGTGGGATTTAATTCAATCTTTCTATAACTAAAAAGGCGGTTAGGGTTTCCACCCTCTCTCTATATATACTCTCTTCTGGCCTCCTTTGTGAGGTACTACGAATTTTATAAGTCAGAAAAAGAGAGGGAGAGGGAGCTGCTGCCGCCATTGTAAGTCCATCCGAGGAGTCAGAACAAAGGTGACTTTGAGCGTTCCACAAGTTCTTCAACTTGCTGGTTCCTGGAAGCAATTCGTGTGGGGCGAATCTTGCTTTGAGCATCGGTGTTTTGACACCCCAGCAACTTTTCTTTATCTCTTCTTTTTCTAGATTATTGTAACTCATTCTGTCCCAATTGTAACACGTTTGCAAGGAAGAACGAGAGATCTTATCTTCTCTATTAATCTCTCCTTCATATTGTAATCTGGCTATTTGGTTTTTTGTATCATCGTAGATCTTGAGTTTGATCACTGCAAAGTTTTTTGTGTGACATCTCAAATCTCGATTGCATCAGTTTTCCATCTTTGGTCAAGCCCCTGGACTAACAATTTATTCACTAGGATGTAGATAGGAAGCGTTGGAGCAACGTTACCTACGAGGGAGTCCTCATTGCAATAGGCGAGCATGCTCATCTTCTTACCCGTAACGACGTCGGGATAGGAGAATTGGGGCTTGGAAAGCTCTACGAGTCCTCCGTTGTTTTGACAATGGTGAAGGGCTTGAGCTGCCCTCTGACTGCATGTCTTCAAAAGCATGCTGGTTTAGTTTGACAACCAACATCTCATGAGTTGGTCCCATTAATGTCGTATCGGATTGTACCACCACCTTCTCGTCGATAAAGTAGAATCTCCCTACCAGTATCTTCATTTTATTTTCGTAAAAAAAATCATGGCTGCACTGGCGAGGTTTGTGTTTTTCTTTTATATAAATAACATCAAGATTTACACAATGACTTCCTATTGGGAAGACTTTTGCAGTTACAATGAATTCCTAGTGGGTGCATTGACTGTCTTAGATCAGCAATATATATAAGACATAAATATAGGGGCGGACGCAGGAATTCAAGAGAGGCGGGTCGGACTTAAACATAAAGAGTGTAAAAATAAAATCACATTCTAAAAAACACATGATAATTTTCAAAACACATACATGTGTTTATTAAATAATGTCTTACAAAACAAAAGATAACTAATCTCAGATGATTTTTGCACTGATTTTTAGCACTAACCCTGATTTTGTACTGATTCTCACATCTAAATGTACTAACCCTGATTTTTGTACTGATTTTTTGCATAAAAATCGATATTTTGCACTGATTTTTACACTAATTTTTTGTACTGATAATCAATAATCTTTGCATCCTGGAGTAAATAAATTAATAATCAATGTTTTGTACTGGTTTTTACACTCATTTTTATACTGAAAATCAATAACCTAATTTTTAAGTGCCCTGATTTTTGTCCTGATTTTTGCTATAACTTACCCTAATTTTTGCCTTAAAATTCCTAAAAAAATGTGGTTTCTTACCCTGATTTTTGCTAAAACTTAAAAGTAGTAAGTTTAGGGATTTTAATTTGAGAGTGAAAGAATATGATAAAGAGAGAGGGAAGAGAGTCAAAGATGTACCTCCTCCTCTTCTTCTTCTTCGTTGGATGTTTTTGTTCTTCTTTTTCTCCCTTTATTCTTTTTCTTTGGAAGACTTCCTTTTCTTCTTTTCTTCTTACTTCTTACAGGCCAGAGCGGCTGGCTCTGCTGCAACCTTGCGTGAGTCATGAGTGGCTGAGAGTAGTTCCTTTTCTTTTTTTTTAGAATTGAGTGGGGTCACTGCCAGTGCTGCTGGCTCTGCTGCAACCTTGCTGGCTGAGTGCATTCATTTGCTTTAAAAAAATTTGAAACTGAGTGGGGTCACTTGACCCCACTTGACCCAAGCTGGGTCCGCCCCTAAAATACAGTAACCCCTCCCTCTATGTTTCATAAGTATGACATGGACCACCACTATTTTAAAAATAATTGTACGAACCATCTTCCTGTTTTGTATTGGCAAATGTTAAAGGCCACCCCCTTTTACTAAGGGACACTAATTTAAAGCTTTTAAAAAATTACAAGTTTGCCATTTTAAAAACACTAAAGGGCCACCCCACTTCTGTCAATTGAGGACTGCAGGGCTTGCATGCAGTCCAAAGTGAAGACAGGACTGCAGTGCTGGCCTGCAGTCCTCAATTGACAGAATTAATTTTTTTACCTACAGTGACTGCAGGACTTGTCTGTAGTCCAAAGTGAAGTGAGGACTACAGTGCTGGCCTGCAGTCCTCTGAGCTTCTCGACCCAGGCCTGGCGGAGGACGGCGTGGGTCTGAATGTGGACCCCCTCGATGGCGTCGACGAGGATGAGGGCGTCGTCGATGAGGCGGGCGGCAATGGAATTTTCTTTCTCTCCATGTGGCAAGGGTTAAGTGAATGAATGAATTTGGTTAGGGATAAGAGGGGTTCGGTTGACCAGCAGTTCACCTGTTCTCTTCATGAGACCCCCTTCCTTCTCTTCACTACATTGAAAAGCTTCCCCGCTCTTTTCCAAAAAAAGAAAATATAATATCATTTTTTTATTTTCAGAGAGAGAAAATTGAGCGAGCACTGCACTCTCTCTCTATAGGCTCTGATAATGCAAGAACCGGCGACAAGATCGATCGCGTCGAACAGCAAGAGGTCTTCCAGCTCGGCCCCACCGGTGGAGGTCAAGGAAGGCACGGAGTACAATTCTTCAGCTCCTCTCTCTGATTTTTCTCTAATTTATTTTTTTAATTTTTTCATAGGATTTGCTGGATCTTCTGAAGTGCGGGGAAGATCGGTCGGCGAGGGTGGCGATGGGGGCTGTTTGCCTGCAGTCCTCTTTTTTGTTTTCTTTTTTGTTTTTGTTTTTTTTTCTTTGGTTCCTCTTGGTGGCCCTTAGTAAATTATTTTACATTAGGTTGCTCTTAGTAAAAATTTGATAGGGTCATGGTTACCCTTAGTAAAAAGGGGGTGGCCTTTAACATTTGCCTTTGTGTTTTATATTTAAGATAAGAAAAGTTAGCGTTAGAAGTTTATTACACATAAGAATGGTCCGTGTAATTAATTTCAAATAAGAGTACGTAATCCCTTTAATAAGTATGAAAGATAGGAATATGTTAACATAAATTGTCCTATAAATATATAACATACCTTTTTGTCGATGAAATCAGCCCAGAACCTGGCCTGGGCACAAGCATGAGGGTCCTTGGGGAGGATCGCTGGTTCGTCGGTCCACACCTCGTCGATGTACTCATTGATTATGAGCGACTCGCAAATGGTCTGGCCATCGTGGAAGAGGACGGGGATCTTCTTGTGGATTGGGTTTGACTTGAGAAGCAGCTCGCTCTTGTCGAACAGGTTCTCCTACTTGTACTCGTACTCGATTCCCTTCTCAGCCAGCGCGATCCGACACCACTGGCCGAAGGGGCTAACCCAAAAATCAAGAAGTACTAGCCCTTTCTCTTCTGCCATTAAAATTTTGGCTGGCATGAACAATGTCATGGTGAGCGAGCTTATATTATAGGATTTTATATGGGCACAACCAAATATGATCATGGCTAGCCCAAATTTTTTTGTTTTTCACAAGGCTAGCCCAAATTTTTGATCATGGCTATCCCAAATTCCTCCCCCCAAACCCATTTTTTTCTCCTTCATTTGCAAAATCCCTTCTCTCTTTTCCAAAATCCTCACCCCTCTCTTCTTCTTCTTCCTCTTCTCCTCTACCTCTCATCAATCCCCAACATCTTCCTCTTCTCATCCACAACTCCTAAATTCCCAACATCTTCCACTTCTCCTCCACCATCCTCCTCTTTTGAAGAAATTAATTCAAGCACACAAATTCTTTCTCAATTTATTTCCAAAACCCTAGAAATTAATTTGAAAAATTCAAGCATCAATTATATTGTTTATTTCAATTCTTTTTAGCCTATTTGAATGAATTAAACTACATACGGAGTAGAAATTATCTATTTAAATTAAACCCAAGTATGAACGAATGAGAAAACTCTGCGTCGACAAGGACTGCCCAATTTTCTGGCAGTCCGACAAACTGAATGGACTGCCAGAAGAATGGGCAGTCCAACTCACAGCATGTATAACTTTGGACTGCCTATTCTTCTCGCAGTCCAACATACAGACTGGACTGTCAGATAGTTAGGCAGTCCAAAGTTACACATGTTGTGAGTTGGACTGCCCATTCTTCTGACTGTCTAACATACAGTAAGGACTACCAAAAAAATGGACAGTCCAACATACACTTTGCTTCTATCTCACTCACTCGAGGCAACCCGTAGAGTGGGATGCATGCATACTCCAAAAACTTATGGTCAAAGTTACTATTGAGCAATTCTCATCGCCTCGAGAAGTACACTATTGCAAATTATCCTATGAGTTGATCATTCTTGTGTATCAGAACCTGGTGAGTGCGTGCAGAGTTGTTGAGCAAATGTTGATAAATCTTAGACAAGAGCAAATGTTGATAATCTTTGGCTGCTGTATGCATGCAGCTTATGACTGGATTACTATCTAGGCCAAGGTTAAGGTTATAGCGCTTTGGTGTTTGGTGAGAGAGATTTGTGAGCTGTCCACAGCATGTGAAACAAAGGACTGCCATTTTTTTGGCAGTCCTTACTGTATGTTGGACTGCCAGAAGAATGGGCAGTCCAACTCACAGCATGTGTAACTTTGGACTGCCTATTCTTCTGGCAGTCCAACATATAGACTGGACTGCCAGATAGTTGGGCAGTCCAAAGTTACACATGTTGTGAGTTGGACTGCCCATTCTTTTGGCAGTCCAACATACCGTAAGGATTGCTAGAAAAATGGGTAGTCCTTTATTTCACATGCTGTGACTTAGGACTGCCCAGTTTTCTGGCAGTCCATTCTGTTTATAGGACTGCCAGAAAATTGGGCAGTCTTTGTTTACACTTGTTGAACAACAATATTATGGTTTCCACAAATATTAGATGTTTGTGCATTAGAGGAGCCTTTGGGTGCCATCAAAATTGAAAATGAGAAAAAAATTAGGGTTTAATTTTTGGATGTTTTCTTATCATTTTCTTCTTCTTCGTCGATTGAAAATCGAAATTCAAAATGGGAAGAAAGGTAGGGTTTAAACCCCCATTATACTTTGAGATAGTGAGAATGAGTTAAAAAAGAAAATTAGGGTTTAAACCCCATCAGAATTCTTATTTTTGTTATTTTTGTTCTTCTTCTTCTTCTTCCTCTTTTTCTTTTTCTTGTTCTTGTTCTTCTTCTTCTTCTTGGATGAGTTGAGGAGGAAGAAGAACAAAATTAGAAAACTTTTTATACCAAAGAGTGGGATAGCCATGATCACTTTCTTCAATGGCAAACTTATAAATAAACCAAAAAAATGGGCTAGCCATGATAAGATTTGGATGTGCCCATATAATTAGCCATATTATAATATCAATTATGCAATTTGGCTCCCAAAAATTTGGGTGATTCATCTCCCATTATATGGCATCTAACGTGGCAAGTGACATGATAGCTGACATGTTATATTTTAACCCAAAAGATTAATTACCCAATTTTTTTGTTAATGTTAATGATAATTTTAATTTAATGTTAATGTTAATATTAACTTTAATGTTAATGTTAAAATTAATGTTCATGTTAATTTATGTCTATGTTAATATTAATATTAATGTTAATGTTATGCTAATTTTAATTTAATATTAAATTTAATTTTAATGTTAAAGTTAATATTAATGTTAATGTTAATTATAATATTAATGTTAATTTTAATATTAATGTTAATGTTAATATTAATTTTAATATTAATGTTAATTTGATATTGATGTTAACTTTAATACTAGTTTTAATGTTTAATTTTGTCATGTCAACTGTCATGTCATCAGTCATGTCATATGCCACATAATAGGAGATGGTATCACCCAAATTTTTTGGGAGCCAAATATCATTTTTGTTATAATATAGTAGTTGCTACTGACTACCTGCTGAAGCAAGCGACTGCTGACGTTTGAAAAAAAATGATTGTCACATAGGAATGGCAAGCTTTTATTTTAAAAATACTTCTCCAATGTAAATGTAGAATTAATCATGATGTTGACATGACAATGACATGGCAAGGACAATGTGAAATTGGTTGTCTAGATCTAGACAATGCACTTCAATGACTTTTTCTTCACATCATCAATTATGAATATAAATATTTATAAAAAATGAAGAAGTGGAGGAGTTGTCTTGGAAGTTGAAAAAAATACTTTTTATTATTTTTTTCAATACTTTTGTATTGAAGAACACTTTTTTTTATGTTATTGTCTTGTGTGAATATTATCTTGCCGCATAGAAAAGATATTATCTTGTAGCTCATGCCACATAGGAATCACAACACAAAACAAGACAATAGAGTTGGAGATACTCTTATTGTTGGGTGACAAACAAATGAATCAAACATGTTCAACCAATTGGTAGGTGACAGATGAAAGTGGACGTTAGAAAAGTTAGCAGATACATATATAAAAATATTATTTTGGTCATTATTTTCAAGAAAGTATATATTACTTAAACTTATCACTTTCCTTTGAGAACAAAATCAGGACCGGGTTTGAAGGAATGTAATGGGTAGGACCCTTACTTTCATATGCCTCCAAACAAAAATTATATTTATATATTTATTTTTATATAATAACATTTAAAAAGTTAGTAATGTTATTAAACTTTTGGCTTATATTTGATTAAGTGTTTGTTACAAACACTATTCACTATTCTACAAATCCAATTATTCTAGAAAGGTTATATTATAAAACAAATAATAGTTCCTATCTCCTAAAAGACCGTAATTTCTTATTCTTTGTTTCAATAAAACACAAACAAACCATCTTGAAACATTTTATCTTCTTTCTTTCGTCAATTTTTTTCCTTCACTTTTAGAAACTGAAAAAGCGATATAATGAAGCATGGAATTTATTTATCACTAAAGTGCCAAAGTGAATGTCTTAAGGTATTAAGGTATATAGTTATGTATATATAGTAGACAACTTGATCGATGCCTGATTAACTGTTGTTTATAATGTAAATATTTAATTTCTAAATTTTTATAGTGGAGAAAAAAAATGATAGACCGCCTTTTATTTTTTGCGTCAAACCTAGTCTTCCTTGATGAATCTCAGCTCTGGGCCTGAACAAAACCAATATACTGCAACACTAGGAAAATGCCTACCTGCCTAATTATTTGCTTTTATCCTGATTTTAACTTGTTCTGTTGTGGTTATGATATATTGGAACTTGTAAGCAAAATTATTTTTTATTTATTTTATATAATTTTTATTTATTAGATTATATTTTATTAATCATTATTACTATAGATGTACTTTTCGTAGCTTTAATTTTTGGAGCACAAAAAATGCCAATCTTTCGAAACATCCTTCATGAGTTTTGAAATAAACAAGTTTATCGTCAATTTGATATATCATGTCCCATCTAAACTTGTTCTCCAACATTCTTTTGATTTCGCACAACTATTTGTCAACTTAGGCCATTTTGACCGTTTATCGTAATTATAAACCTAACTTTCAACTTAAGTTCAAGACTCGACATAAATCAAAACCATTTGACCCAATATATGATTTTGCCCCATTTTAAACCTACTACGCACATGCTTAGGGTGTGCCATTAATCTAGTTCTCATGTGCTGTTTATTTGTAAATGGCACATGAGACCTATTATTTGACTTTTCGGATACAATTTTACTAGAAAATGTATTTGGTCCCTAACTGTCGGAGTCCAGTCTGGATTTGGTAAGAGCAAATTTTGGAGCCCAAATATGGTAAAAGATTTAATTTGATATGATTTAAAAATTTACATTAAATATCTGATTTAATTAGATTTATAAATTTGTATCAAATATTTAATTTGACCATATTTGGATGTCCATAATTGGCGATGGAATATAATCTGCACCGTTGGTTGTTGGTGGACGGCCAGATCTGATGGTGGACTACTTTTATGGTTTTTAACCCTAAAATTAGATTTTTTTAATCTTATTTGAGGGTGGAGGCACAAAGTGTCACGCCCCGGTCCCGTAGGACCGATCGTCCTCGCTAAGGCGTGATACCGCATGAGCCTAGGTTGCGCTCACATAAGACGGGTTCCATAACGGCCGATTACAGGCTAAGCGATAAGGTCGTCTTACAGAAGTCCCAAGCAGAAATATTGAACAATAAATGCAACATGAGTATACAAAATGAGAACCCTTTATTTATATTGAAACGAAGATTACAATACGGCACGTGGCCAAGATTACAATCACTCAGTCTCACTTTTCTCATAATACAAGTCATTATGCTCTCTCTCATCTCTCGATACAAGCTTCAAGGCTTCATCTTGCGAAGGCTTCAGAAGGCGATGTCTATACATTATGTCCCGTATAAGTCCAGACTCCATGCAGTCGCATACCTTAAAACATCAAGGAACTCTGTGCCTCGACGCATCCAAGCGATCTCTGCGCCAATCGATCTTCTACCTGTGCCTGCACATGAAACTGTGTGGGTGTCAGTACTCAACTGTACTGGTGGAGTGAGCTCCTCGCCCACCCATACAAAACTAACATGTTTATTTACTTTATGCAATATAATCTCTTTATGATTGTCTTTCTATTATTGCCTTAGGATCGATTTTAGGATATAGACTCTTTGCCTATTTGTGTATCTAGACCATCACCGTGCCTCGCACCGATAACTTACTTATCAATGTGCCTCTAGACCATTCTCGTGCTTGCAACATTAAGTATCGACTCGTACTTGCCCTTCTGACTTGTACTTTGGAACGCAACATGTTTCGTGCCATCGACTTGGTCCATACTTTAAATATCGAGGCCGTGCCTCACAATTCAACGTGACATGACCAAACTTTGCCTTACGGCCTTTCCTGACTTAACTTGAGACGACTCAATCCCGACTTGTGGAACTTGTATTGACGACTCAAACACGATGCCACATTCGTGCCGAAGCACATGTCCTTGCTATAGCCAAATCTTAGGCTCCATAATGATGTTGCAACCGTGCACACCTTCTTAACTCAATTCATGTCGTGCTTGTACTTTCTTTGATTCGACTGATACCGTGCATACGGATTGCCGCTTGGCACACTAACTCATTTGTATGAAAAGTCACTAGCAATGACAAGCTATCTTGGACTATAGCTGGGTTAGACGGTGACCCTTTTGTGCATGGATAGCGAACCCTATACAAAAATTTCTAAATCTCCCGTGCCAACTCATTGCTAGCGCATGCCGATTCATGATTGGTGCTTGCAATAACTAGTTGCTCCTGGGCCGATTCATTATTTGCATGTTAGGAACTACACCTTGTGCACAAGTTGTCCATGACCATGCAATGGTGCCTACCTAACTCACCATATGACTCAAATCATGTTCTTCTTTATTCATGACCATGCTTCCATACTTTTTGAGAGACTCCCAAGCTACGGGACCGGTTTTGGTGAAAAACGGTCGTGTGAACTTTTCTATTCTTTTGAAACCCAGGAAATGACTACTACATAGCCTTCTAACTTAACTTGAACAAAACGTGTTCCATAGACCGTAGCATACTTATCCTTGAACCAATCGTGGCTCGTTCCTTTGACCAACTTGTGTTCTATGCGACACTATCGCCCAAGTCATACTTTATATGACGAGCCTTGAGATCATGGGACTATGTGACTTTGATAACCGCAAAAAACATAGGACAGCGCTGGCTATGACTTCGATAGCCCAAAAAAACTATTGCTTAACTCAATCCTAAAACAACTTAACCCGTGGGACGAGCAAAGGCTATGCCGAGCCTTGTACCGTAGAATAGTGCATTGAGACTTGTGGGACACTTTTGCTATGCCAAGCATTGGACGATAGGACCGTGTATGCTTTATCAAGCATTTACACGTACGACGCCTATGACTTAGGCTAAGTTCATATCTTTGAGGCAACTTAAACCAACTTTCTGAGTGTCATTTTGAAAGCACGCCGTACAACGATTCTAAGCCATTATGGGACCTTTTCATATTCTAAATCATTCAGACCCAACTTGGGATTATTCTCTTAGCTATGTAGATTCGTCTCTTTTATTATCAAGCCTACTTATGCAGTTGAAAACTTTTGTTTTATTAATGTGAAGGCCAAGCTGTGGCAAGTTACCGAAGCCACCCACCTGAGCGAGGAGTTGCCTCGACGTATGTAACACCCAGTTTTCCAGATGAGGGTAATTTTGAAATTTTGTAATTATATTTATTATTTATTGATAATTATTTCATATTATGATTTTGGGTGATTTTTAATCATTTTTAAACTATTTAAAATTATGACTTGTGATTTTGATATTTTACTATTGTTTGGTTTTAATTTCGAGGAATTTGTCACCCCCACTTTTCAGGAATAGGGGTATTTTTGTCATTTTGTATTTTTGAAATATTTTTGAAATTTATTTTATTATTTATGATATTGTTTTGGAGTTATTTGAGTCGGGTTCAAATTTCAGCTCAATCCGACTTGAAACGGGGACCCGGGGGTAGTGTTGACTTTAGTAGACCCACACATTAGTTAGCCATGGCCCACATGATAGAAATATTTTAGTTAGAGGTTAGACTAATTATTATAGATAAGGTTAGTATGATTAGAGACTTTAGAATGACTAATTTAGCCCCAACCAATTAGCCCTTTCCTAATACTAATAGAATAGGTTAGTGGGGGCATTTTGGACCTTACCATAATAGGACAAATAGCCCCATATGGCCAACCACTTTGGGAGAGGATAGGCTCAAGTTCATTTCATTATTCTCGTCCACACTCTCTCTCTTGTTCTTCCCCAAATTTCTAGAGAGCAATCCCTAGCAATTTCTCCACCAAATCCTTCCATTTCGCCACCAAATCTTCTTCTTTCCTTCTCTATTCTAGCCAAGGAGGAAGCTACCCAAGTTTGGGAGGATTCGGAGCTCGTTCGTGTCCTTTTGGAATCTCTACGTGTCGGTGTCGCTCGGGGAAGGCTTTTCTTCGATTCGATCTACCGGAAGGTATAAATCCCTTCTTCTTTTCATTTCCTCATGCATATAGGTCTATTTTGAACCCATAGGAATGACCCCCATGGTTGTATCTCCATTTGTGTCCATTTCGTGTCCATTTGGAGGTCATAGGAGTGTCCTTTGTGTTGTGGTTGTGTCCATGTGGGAAAACCCCAAATTTGGACACACTATGTGTTGTTGTTATGTATGAATGAATTATTACATGTTTAATCTCATATTTTTGTATTAGAGATGTGTTCTATAGTGTCTCATATATATTAGTGTAGAGAGTGAGTTCTTGATATATTATGTTATATACTTGTGTTCTTTTGTCTCAAACTACCCAAATTCGTCATAATTTTTATCCACATTTTTAGTAGCAATAGCAACTTAGAAATGTCATAACTTTTAGCTTAAAACTCCGATTTATCTCCTGCTTTTTTTAAAGAAACCGTATCGAAGTTAGATTTCCAAATATATATTTTAATAAGCCAAATTCTTTCTATAAATTTCTGTAGAATTATTTGAGTGTCAACTGTATGAAAGACGAACGCGTTTCGGTATTTTTGCGATTTCGGGAGCTTCCGGACACGAAAATGCAATCCGTTTGAAGTTTCGGAAAGCTAACACGAAGTACTACAACATACTTTAATCCTAGAATTTAGTGAATGCCCAATTGGTACAGTATTGGTTTTAAGTAAAAGAGTGACTATACGATATATGCATTTTGTGTAACCTTTGAGCCTATTTAGTATGGATATTAAATGAATATAGAGTATGTAATGCATGATATGTTAGATGAATGAAATGATATATATATGATATATATCCTCTTTACATTAATGTATATATATGGTTGAATGCAAGCATGTAGGAATGCAATTAATGTAATATATGTAAGCAATGCATAAATGCATGAATGAAAGAATGATATACAATGCATGCATGAAAGTATATAATGAAAGCTAGATATAAATGCAAGGTATATATGTAATGATAGATATGAATGCATAATGTATAAATATTATAAATACAATATCAGATTTCATATGTAGACATAGAACCAATGCATAGCTGATATTTAGATTGAATGTTAGTTCATTTTAGGTTGTTCGAATACTGAACTGTCCATGTAAGCTTTGAAGAACAGTATGGCAACTCTAGAGGGGGGTGAATAGAGTTTATATAGAAAAATAGCCAATTAAAAATAACTCTTTTACCAACAATAAATAATCAGAGTAAAGTGCGGAAAATAAATGAAGAGCAGAAGAGCATACGCAAACACAGCAATTTTAACCTGGTTTCCCTCGTGGAGGACTAGTCCAGGCCTGAGAACTCTAGCTCAGAATTAAATCCACTATTTGTGAAATAGTAGTTTACAACCCGTGTCTTTTCTTCAGAAGAGCACGTCAACTTCTAACAGATGATCGCAGTGGCGATTTGTTTGGAATTGTCCAAGCGACTTCTTCGACTCTTGCACAAGAATCCTAACTAAAAGATGCTGAGCACTCGACACTTAGGAGGCTTGTGGCTAGTAGATGGGAAGGGTATGGCTTACTTGAGCTTATAAGAGAGAAGAGAAAAGAAGATTGGATGGATTGGAATGAGAGAATTCATGCCCTATTTATAGTGTTTTTATATGCAGAATTCGGCCAGAATTCGGGTAGGAGAATTCAAAAATTTGGCCGTTGGACAACTAGCAACCAGCTAACCCTAAAATTAGGGTTCCTGATTTCTAGAGGACAGAGTTCGGCCCGAACTCTGTGTGGAGGCAGAGTTCGGCCCGAACTCTGTCTCCAGAGCACAGAGTGGTTCTAAGGGGATTTTTGGGCAGTGTTTGGTTCAGTGGAGCTTGGGATTTTGGGTAGGCTGTAGACTAAGTGTCAAGAGCTCAGCAAGACTCAGAGTACACAAGTCTAGACTCAATGAAAATATAAAATACAGACTCGAAAACACACTGAGAGCCGGAGACTGAGCTGTCGTCTGTCTTGAACTGTTATGCAGACGTCGTGTGTCGTATTGAATTAATACAGATATTATTTAGTCAATGTAGTCAATATTTGGTTGACTGTGACTTTGTGTCAACAATCTCTCCCATATTGATAATTGACAAAATAATATATGTATATTCAATATTCATACCTGGACACAGTTGATTATAGCAACATAGCTCCCCCATACTTGATGCCGAGCTAGAATGTAATAGCTCCCCCGTAATCAGTGAATGGTGCTGAGCTAGAAGCAATAGCTCTCCCCTAAATAGTGCATGGAAACCTGTATAATATCTCCCAAAAAGCACAAACAAGCACAGAAATACGAAAAGATAGGATCTGATACCAAACAAGTATATCCAGCCATATATATCCAGGCAGAATATACATAGTTCTCCCCCTTTTGGCAGTTAGCAATATAGACTGCAGATGAATGAATAATAAAAGAAAACTGCAGTAGACAATTAATAGTAATACAACCACACCAAGCAGAGAAGAAACAGTATAGAAATAATCAAAAGAAGTACTAGCATAAAGTGTCATAACCAAATGTCAAACACACAACCAGAGTTTAAAAGCATCCAAGTACATAAAACTGAAACTAACTAACTAGAAATGAAAATGCAATAACTAAGATCATCATCAGTAGCAGCAGCAGCAGATAGTAGCCAATCTCCATCATGGAGCACGAGATGGTCCAGGAGTGTCAGAACGTCTGGGATCCACAAAAGCAGCACCCGGATCCAGGTAACGCATGACCCACGGATCATCAATGCGATATCCCTTACGATCGGGATCCCGCTGCATGGGAATGGCCATAGTAGGATGATGGGACATGGAGTACCGAATATCATGCAGCGAGTTGCAGAGTGCACTCATCTGCAGGGTAGTGCGGTAGTCCATCTGAGCCCACCGATCGGCCTCTAAGTCGAAACGATCCCGGAGCATGGTCTGGATGGAGTCAAGAGTGGCAAGTGGAGGTGGTGCAGCCTGACCAAAAGGAGGGGGGTCAGACTCCGCATCATTAGAATGCTCAGAAGCCTCAGGAGAGGCGACAACTGCCTGAGTACGTCGTGCCTTGGACAGGAAAGTAGGAGCAGGCAAGAACGGACAGATATCAAGTGGTATGTTAAATGCACGAAAGATCATAGGAACGTACAAAGGATAAACCAGAGCTCGTGGTTTCTTCATACAGTGAATCATCCAGTCCATCATTGTACGTGGAAGATTGAAAGAAATTCCAAAGTGAAGATGATAAAGAGTAGATATCTCAAGATAAGTGATGTCATCATGGGAACCTGTTTTGGGTAGAATGGTGTTAGAGATAATCCAATGAAGATCAGAAAAATATGGGTTGAGATATTTAGCCATGAGCTTGCGAGGACGTGTGTATGGAGTACACAAATCGTCCTTGAAGCACTCAAGGGAAATTCCGTCGAGAAAACGGAACGAGCGAGCGTCAACTAGCTTTTCCCAAGAATTGGGCTCTTGAAGATCAAGATATTCGGCTAAGTCAAAGTCATCAAAAGATATATTGATACCTGCAACTCGTGAATAAATATGGAGATCATCAAAGGTCATGTTGCAGTAGAACATTTGGACAGCATGACGATAGATAGCAGAAGTGGAAGTGATAAGCTCATCAAAACAGAGGTCATGAAATAAAGCATCATATTGAGAGAAGATAGAAAAATTAATAGGATGTCCTATGAATATCTGACGATTCCGATAGTCACTAAACCAGTTGTTTGAGGCATCTAGTGAGACAAATAATCGGTTGTCATAGGTAGAAGGATTTCGAGGACGAGGTGGGTTGAACAATGGATGAGGTGGTTGAAGTTGTTCAATGATCTGTTCATTCGTTGGAGGAGAATCCGAAGAGGAAACACTCTCAGTTCGAATCCTCTTTCCATGATTGAACAAGCGAGGAGCCATAAAAGAACTTGATAGTGTGAAGTATAGAAGACAAGAATGATACCTCAAATAATCAATAAACAGTGGAAGAGAATGATGAGAAACTCCTTTCCCTTGATTTTGAGGAGTAATGGAGCACTCTAGATCAAAAACTAGGGTTAGGGTTTGAAGGAAAGAGTTTGGAGAGGTGAGGAAGGAGGCAATAGTGAAGGAGAGAGAAGAAAACCCGAAATATAATAGAGGGTTTTCTTTGGTCGGAAGAAATTCTGACCGTATGATCTAAAATGATCCAACGGCAGAGGCTGATCCCGACTCTGGAACAATTGGACTGAACTCGGCCCGAACTCTGTTGGGGACAGAGTTCGGCCCGAGTTCTGGATTAGTGGTCCAGAACAGAAAACAGGCTGAAAAGATAAAAAAATGGTTAAGTGTTGAAGATAAAAGTTTAATAAATTCAATGAAGTACATAGAGAGGTACTCAAAAGTCAGAATGAACTTTAGAATGTAATAATTAGACAGTATTAAGTCGAAACAAACCATATAATAAACAAGGAAATATATTGTAATTCAATATTTCAAATTTGCCATGGGTTAGCTGCAGGGGCCGGATCCCAGCTAGCGGTAGTCCTGAGGACTAGTGCACCGTGTCACTTAGGCTTTTACGCCTTGTTGTCAGAAGGACCCTTTCGGCTTGTACCCATACCAAATTTGTCGTAAAAGAATCAAAATATACTCGATATTTACGCAGGTGAGTCTCAACTTATAACTGCTTCATCCAAAATTCCGAGTTCACGACAAAGGAAATTGAAGCGCTCTTCGGATAATGGCTTAGTAAAGAAATCTGCTAGCTGATGATCAGTGTCAATAAACTCTAAGTTAATCGTGCCATTTTGCTGATGATCACGCAAAAAGTGGTGTCTGATCTCAATGTGTTTAGTGCGTGAGTGACAGACAGGGTTCTTAGTCAAATTAATGGCACTAGTATTGTCACAGAATATAGGAATATGCATAAAAGATAACTTATAGTCTTCAAGGGTTTGCTTCATCCACAGAATTTGTGCACAACAACGCCCAGCTGCTATGTATTCAGCTTCTGTTGTGGATAGTGCGACAGAGTTCTGCTTCTTGCTAAACCAGGAGACTAAAGCTTTTCCTAATAAATGACACGTGCCGCTCGTACTTTTACGGTCGACCTTGCATCCAGCGAAGTCAGCATCGGAATAACCAATAAGATCAAATGATGTTGACTTGGGATACCATAGGCCCACTGTAACCGTACCCTTGAGGTATCGAAAGATACGCTTAACTGCGGTCATGTGTGATTCCTTAGGATTAGCTTGATATCTAGCACATAGGCAAACACTGAACATGATATCGGGACGACTAGCAGTTAAATAAAGTAAGCTGCCTATCATACCTCGATACTTACGTTGATCAACGGGTTTGTCGCTCTCATCTGGTTCGAGTTTGGTTGAAGTAGCCATTGGCGTGTTGATTGGTTTGACGTTGTCAAGATCGAACTTCTTCAGCATGTCCTTGGTATACTTCGATTGGCAGATGAAAGTTCCATTAGCCATTTGTTTCACTTGCAGACTAAGAAAGTAGTTGAGCTCTCCCATCATGCTCATCTCAAATTCTGTCTGCATACACTTGGCAAATTCTTGACAGAGGGTTTCATCAGTAGAACCAAAAATAATATCATCAACATAAATTTGAATCAACAGAATAGTGTCTTTAAAAGATTTTATAAACAGTGTAGTGTCAATTTTCCCTTTTGAAAAACCTTTCTCAAGTAAGAATCTACTTAGCCATTCATACCAAGCTCTGGGGGCTTGTTTGAGGCCATAAAGCGCTTTCTTTAGCTTGAACACGTGGTCGGGAAATTTGTGATTTTCAAAGCCAGGAGGTTGTTTCACATAAACTTCCTCCTTAATAAAACCATTCAAGAAAGCACTTTTTACATCCATTTGAAATAATTTAAAGTTTTGAAAATTAGCAAAAGCACAAAGCATCCGAATGGATTCTAGTCTAGCAACAGGAGCATACGTCTCATCGTAGTCGATACCTTCCTCTTGGTTGTATCCTTGAGCTACTAGACGAGCTCTGTTACGTGTCACTAAACCATCTTTATTTACTTTGTTTCTAAAAATCCATTTAGTACCAATTATCGAGTGATTAACCGGTCTAGGAACGAGTTCTCATACTTGGCTTCTCTCGAATTGGTTGAGTTCTTCTTGCATAGCAAAAATCCAAAATTCATCATTAAAAGCTTCAGAAATGTTTTTAGGCTCTACTTGTGAAATGAAGGCAGTACTAGCAACGGAGTCTCTTAGTGATGATCTAGTAGTTACTCCACGTGAAACTTCTCCTATAACTAAATTTTCTGGATGAGAAGGTTTGAAAGAGAATTTCTTAGGCAAACCCTCCAGAGAATTAGTTTCGGTTGAAGTATTCATTGGAGTAGAAGTTGATGGCTCAACGTCATCATCAAGAGTACTTACTGCACTGTTGTCTTCATCAAAAGTCACATTTGTTGACTCTTCCACAATAAGTGAGCGTTTATTAAAAACTCTATATCCCTTACTCTTGGCGGCATAACCAAGAAAGATACCATCGTCAGCTTTGGCATCAAATTTGCCTAAGTTGTCTTTGGTGTTAAGGATAAAACATCTACAACCAAAAACTTTAAAATAAGAAACATTGGGGGTTCTCCCAAACCAAAGCTCATAGGGTATTTTCTTCGTAATGGGACGAATTAGCACCCTATTCAAAATGTGGCATGCTGTACTGACAGCTTCTGCCCAAAAGTATTTCGAAAGTGAAAATTTATTCAACATGACTCTGGCCATATCGCCGAGAGTTCTATTCTTCCGCTCCACAACACCATTTTGTTGAGGAGTTCTAGGACAAGAAAATTCATGATCAAAACCATTTGCATTACAAAAATTTTCAAAATCATAATTTACGAATTTGCCTCCATGATCACTTAGGATTCGAGTAATCATGTAGCCTTTTTCGTTTTGAACTTTCTTCACAAAAACTTTGAAAACAGAAATAGCATCGCTCTTATTAGCGAGAAAGAAAACCCAAGTAAATCTTGAAAAATCATCAACAATAACAAATGCATAAAGTTTGCCACCAAGGCTAGCTATTCTACTAGGACCAAATAAATCCATATGAAGTAATTGTAAGGGTCTAGTAGTACTTACAGAGTTGATGGAATGACACGAGGATTTAGTTGCCTTGTTTAGTTCACATTCGGCACATACCGTATCCTTTTTGAATATGATGTCAGGCAATCCTCTCACTAGCTTCTTGGTAGAAAGCCTGGATATAGCATCCATGTTGGCGTGACCAAGATGCTGGTGCCAAAGTAGTCGTTCGTCTATGTGGGCATATAGACATCTACCTGCATTGTTAGTATTTACAGAAAGATAGAAAATATAGATTGTTGTCCTTTCTTTTCCCTTCAAAAGCAATGTCTTCTGTTGACCTATCATAGATGTAGCAACTATTTTGTCCAAAGTTAATATCATATCCATGATCAGCAAGATGACTAATGCTGAGCAGGTTATGCTTTAACTCGGTCACTAGGCAGACATCCTTTATTACAGGAGAAGGAGGATGACCAATGATACCATTACCTATTATGTGCCCTTTGAGATTGTTACTGAAGGATACGTATCCTTCTCTCTTCATCGATAGTGATGCAAAAAGATTTGCGTCTCCCGTCATATGTCGCGAGCATCCACTATCGAGAATCCACTTACTTTCAGTTGAAGAGGGAAGGTCCACCTACATCAAGAGTAGATGTGACCTTTGGTACCCGAGTTCTTGAGGGTCCTGAAAAGTTAGTCTTTGGAAACCAAGTATATATCTTTTTATCTACAAGTCTTCTAAATTTGCACTGTGGTAAGATGTGTCCATGTAATCCACAGTAAGTACAGATAGCATTCTTATTTATACTAGGAGTATGAGAATAATATCTATAAGCAACAGGATGAGGATGGTCATGATGTGAAGAGTTGGCATGGTGATGATGATTATGCACAGAATGAGTGGCATGGTGATGGTGTCTATGAGGCATATCATGATGGTATTGTCTATGATGTGTGACATGCTGATATTGTCTATATGGCATGGCATGATGATTTTGTCTATATGGCATGACATGATGATTTTGTCTATATGGCATTGCATGATGATTTTGTCTATATGGCATGGCATGATGATTTCTATGTGTGGAGTGATGTTGATTGTGTCTTTGTGCATGATGATTGTGTACTGAGTGAGAATTGTTCTTACGTGCACGTGGTTTGTGAAAGTTTGTGTATATAAATGCATGGTTATGTGCTGCATGAGAATGACGTGGTTGACTAGCATGAGTGGTGTTATGCCCATGTGATTGGGTTTGAGGTTGAACAACCTGTTTACCCAATTTGGTTTCTAATCTTTTAGAAACAGCTTGCAGTTCATCAACCTTAATATTTAAGCCATATATCTTAGTCATGGAAATCTTGTGTCTACTCTTTTCTTCAGCAAGCAACGGGTTGAGTGTAGTGATTTCTTGAGTTTGTTGCTCAATACGTGCTTCAGCATCATGTAAGCTTAATTTAAGCTTGGATACTTCATCAGTGTTATTAGTGGGTGTCGTGTTTCTAACATTATCAAGAAGTAAAGAAACTCTTTGTATCTCATCTTCAAGACTTTTGATTTTGTCCTTGGCATGTTTGTATTTACCGATGACCTTTTTGTGATCATCGAGTAAATCAGTGAAAGCATCGCCAAGTTCATCAAAAGAGAAGTCATCTAGAGTTTCGTTAGATACCTTGTTGGAAGTTGCCATTAGGCACACATTAGCTGTATCTTGAGGAGAGTCCTTTTCTTCCTCGGAGTCACTCGCTTCACTTTCATGCCAAATGCCTGTGTTGGCATATTTCCTTGATGAGTTCCTTTTGTATGGCTTCTCATGGCGGTTGCTCTTCTTCAGGAATGGGCAGTCTTTTCGGACATGTCCAGTTTTCTTGCAACCGTACAAGTTGGCTCTTCTTTATCGTCTTCTTGAGATTCCTTCTTCTTTCGATTGAAGCGAAAGAATTTCCTGAAGTTGTGAACCATGAGAGCTTGGTCTTCATCATCCGAATTATCTTCTTCGGTCTCATCATGATTAGCTCTTCGTTGATGAGCTTTGAGTGCGATCTCCCTGGTCTTCGGAGCGGGCTCTTCGAAGTCCTTGAGGTCAAGCTCGTGAGTCATGAGTTTACCCATCAAGGTCTCCATTGACATTGTTGTGAGATCGTTCCCTTCTATGATGGCTGTCACCTTAGGGTTCCAAATCTTTGGTAGCCCTCTGAGCAACTTACGAATCTTCTCGTGGTTTGAGTACTGCTTTCCAAGCGAGGATAGAGGATTGATGATGTCGAGGAATCTTGTGAACATTTGAGTGATCGTCTCACTTGGCTTCATCTTGAAGGCTTCGTATTCTTGAGTGAGACGGCTTATTTTAGATTCCTTGACCTGTGTGGTTCCTTCATGCGTCACTTCTAGAAGTCTCCATACTTCATGAGCAGTGGTGCATGTAGAGACCCTGTTGAACTCATTCCTGTCTATAGCACAGAATAAAGCATTAGTAGCCCTAGCATCTAGACTTGCCTGTTTCTTCTCCTCGACAGAATATTTGTCGTGTGGTTTCTCAATGAGGTCACCATCGACAACTATCCTGGCGGGCTTTTTGTAACCGTCAGTGACGACAGTCTACAGGTCAAAGTCTAGAGACTTAAGATAGAAGCTCATCCTTGTTTTCCAATATGTATAGTTAGTTCCATCAAATAGGGGAGGCCTATGAGTGGACTGACCTTCACCATGATTGGAAATCAAGGATTGTGTGGTTGCCATGGATCAACTCTTAGGATGTTAGTCCTTATAAAGAGAACAGAGCTCTGATACCAATTGAAGAACAGTATGGCAACTCTAGAGGGGGGTGAATAGAGTTTATATAGAAAAATAGCCAATTAAAAATAACTCTTTCACCAACAATAAATAATCAGAGTAAAGTGCGGAAAATAAATAAAGAGCAGAAGAGCATACGCAAACACAACGATTTTAACCTGGTTTCCCTCGTGGAGGACTAGTCCAGGCCTGAGAACTCTAGCTCAGGATTAAATCCACTATTTGTGAAATAGTAGTTTACAACCCGTGCCTTTTCTTCAGAAGAGCACGTCAACTTCTAACAGATGATCGCAGTGGCAATTTGCTTGGAATTGTCCAAGCGACTTCTTCGACTCTTGCACAAGAATCCTAACTGAGAGATGCTGAGCACTCGACACTTAGGAGGCTTGTGGCTAGTAGATGGGAAGGGTATGGCTTACTTGAGCTTATAAGAGAGAAGAGAAAAGAAGATTGGATGGATTGGAATGAGAGAATTCATGCCCTATTTATAGTGTTTTTATAGGGAGAATTCGGCCAGAATTCGGGTAGGAGAATTCAAAATTTTGGCCGTTGGACAACTAGCAACCAGCTAACCCTAAAATTAGGGTTCCTGATTTCTAGGGGACAGAGTTCGGCCCGAACTCTGTGTGGAGGCAGAGTTCGGCCCGAACTCTGTCTCCAGAGCACAGAGTGGTTCTAAGGGGATTTTTGGGCAGTGTTTGGTTTAGTGGAGCTTGGGATTTTGGGTAGGCTGTAGACTAAGTGTCAATAGCTCAGCAAGACTCAGAGTACACAAGTCTAGACTCAATGAAAATATAAAATACAGACTCGAAAACACACTGAGAGCCGGAGACTGAGCTGTCGTCTGTCTTGAACTGTTATGCAGACGTCGTGTGTCATATTGAATTAATACAGATATTATTTAGTCAATGTAGTCAATATTTGGTTGACTGTGACTTTGTGTCAACAAGCTTATATACCTTCCTTTTCCTATTGCCAAGCCAATTTCTGTTTTCAATATAGTAGAATATCTATGAATGTAATGTTAACCTTCAACCCCTTAATTCGAAATGTTAGTTAATTTCTGTATTAGACAATGTATGAGCTGTATGCATATGGGATGTTGGCTTAATGGCAGATTTCAGATAACATGGTTCATTTTATGTGGTTAGTTACACCAGTTTATGGGATAGCTCACTTTAGTTTATATGTAAATGTGGAACTAAACTGAGAATGAACTTCATCCTCTGCACAAGGATACCCCACTCTATATCAACCACCATGCCATGTAACCCTTCTCTAAATGATTGCTATAATATATATAGATTTATGTAATGTATAGATGCATGTTAGTTATAACTTAAATAGTCTCTACTCTAATGTATATAGATGTATACTTGTAGCCATGCATGTTAAGTATAATACATGTGTAATGTAGATGGTTAAGCCTTGTGCCATGTGTAGTGTAAACTCATAACTAGTGTTGATTTCTCTTTTCATGTACACCTCCATGTTCACACATACACATAGCTTTACATGTTAGTTCTTTTCTCTTATATATATATATATATATATATATATATATATATATATATATATATATAATGTTGAATATGCATGAATGTGATGTATCTTGATATGTGACTTGTGTTGGCTTGTATAGCCTTGGATTTGTATGGTGTGTACTAGCTAGGGTAGACTGGTTAGGCCTAGTGAGACATTATTGAGTCTATGTTGACCCAGTTGACCTAGCTTTGACTAGATAGTTGACTAGAGTTGACCAAGTGTTGACTTTAGCCTAGTTTGACCTAGACAGCATGTAGATGCATTGTAGCAGTCTATTTCCTTATTTTAGACATGCTGTAACTTATGTTGCTCTGATTAGGAGACAGATACCTCTCCTCAGGCAGTACACCCTCTTCGGACATTCAGTTATCAGGCGAGTACATTCTCTGACCGTTTCATATTTGTCTGGATTTACATTCTTGCTCTAGATTACTGTACTTGATGCTGACACGATTGTTATCACGGATTGGTACTATATGGATCTTCTTTTGAGATATTATTCCCTTATATTCACTAAATACATATTGTGATGTGTATTTCACTTACATATTATATTTATTGAATACCCATATCCTTGTATACTCATTGTGCATATTGTACTCTCATTATCAATGAGTCCCAGGGATAGACCATTGTACACTATTGTATAACATTGTACAACTATTGTATAACATTGTACATCTATTGTATAATATTGTACATCTATTGTATAACATTGTACACTATTGTATAAGATAACGTAACTGGAGTAGATCCTTGTGTATTGATTGGGAAGGGGGAGTAGAATTGGTTATGTAATCAAATCCTATTGTACAACATTGTATAACTATTGTATATGTCTATTGTACACCCACGTACAATGGAGTTACCATTGCATTGTCCTAGACCGTTTACATAACCATATTGTACTCTAAATCACAGTTGGCTTACAGTTCTTACTTATCATATATAGATCTTTCCTGTTATCAAATCTCTACTGTTTTTCATATACATTCTTCTTTCAGCATTTCATGTACCTTACTCTATTGCATGCTTTATATTTCCTAACTTGATATGAACTGCGTGAGATGTTTTGTGCTCGCTCCCGTCCTGACTGGACCTGTTAAAATTTTTACAGAGGATGATGAGGAACCCTGCACCCCTTACTTGAAGCTTACCTAGATGACACTTGCGACCTGGACCCCTGGGAAGGTTCAGGCAGCTGCTCAGGATGATATCTTGTATAGTGTAGATAGCTTAAACTGTCATCTTTTTTCCTGTTTAGCAGTTGTCTTTATTTTCAGAGTTATATATTTTAGAGATGTTGAGACTTTGTTATTTCTTTCTGTTGTACCTCAGTTGAGGATTTCTTATCTATTTCCATCGTGCTACATTCTTTCTTAGATTGTGATTGAGTTGTACCTCTGTGTTGGCCTCCTTTTGGGAGTATATTCATGTTATGTAGTTATAGTTCATGACCTAGAACAGCGTTCTATCGTCGACACTGTGGTGTAGGCTGGGCGCTGTTACGTACTTGTACCCTCACGATGGGTGCGGGTCGTGACAACGTAGTAGGACTTCAAACAGCCGTTGTATGGCTAAGTTCGAAGGCTGTTGGCATTTCGATTCCTCCGATTGAGCTGAGCAGGATGGGGCATTACATTATACACCACTCAAAAAAGTTTTGTCCTCAAAACTTACTGAGTACATTTATCGACTAATAAATTGATTCAATATCCAATGGTTCTTGCACATACGGTTAAGTTAAACCACCCGGTTCAATCATTATTCAAGTTTATTTTGAATCCAACGATCACAGTACCATCAATATTTTCTTTACAACACACAATCAAAAAAATTCTCGATACCCTTCTATTTTTTAGTCTCACTTGAATTGAACATATCACTTAGTTGGATCGTGCACATATTAAGGGCGTCCCCAAAATACATGTATTTCAACCAAGCCTCGTGATAGAGAATCTGCCATTTCCACTCGAGTCGGATCGTGCATATATTCGGACGTCCCTGAAATATATGCATTTTAGCCAAGCCTCGTGAGTGTGGTTTTCATATAATTGAATCATTCTATCTACCAGTTCCAATATCCCATCCTATCGATCCTCAAGACTTTTTCAAGAATACTTTGGCAACTCTTACTAGGGTCAATTGCACAATTTTTATCTCTCTGCACATGGACGTCTGCCTAACAGCTAGGCTATCTTTCCAGGCTAAGGTCAACCATCAGTATTGGAATCACCATTCCCAAACAATAATATCAATACTGACCCTAATCCTAAGGTCAAACCAAAGTTGATAGTATGAAATTTTTCTACACAAGTTCGCATCACTCTAATTTTTAAACTTTAAGCATAGATTCCTCCTATTCGCATTTGTAGAGTTCAGTCTAGGGGTCCGAGTCATTCGGCAAAGCATCCTACGGTAAACTCACATGCTCAGTCAATTTTATGGCACATCTATATTGTACATCCAAACTAGCAATTTTGTATAGTCTATCTCTTCATATATGTTTGATATAATCTACCTATCCATCCTATCCAAGTTAAGCACGTTACGACACGATTTGTCACGACACCATAATTCTTATTCCATATTCCCTAAGTCGTTTATCACAATTCATGTAATCAATCACAAGGTCGTCTAATATAACAATATGTTACATCATAATCTCCCACAAGTCTGATTATACACGGTAGATATGAAATCACCATGCTAACGCTCATGCAGGATAATCATCCTTATCGGGGCGTAACTTTTGCTTCGAGTCTAGACTAATTCATTCTCAATATGCAGATTGGATCTAGTCAATCGTCAAATTTACTTAATCATCAATCACAAGTCCGACCAATCCTCGAATTCACCTTTGCATCAAACCACAAGTCGAAGCAATCCAAATTGCCAAGCCCTGATCTTCCGAGTTCGTTCATTCTCGCTGGATATGAATCACCATGTCAGCGCTCACGCGGAACGATCGCCCCAAATCCGATGTGACGAATATGCGAGGCTGAAGTTGCGCTCGTACAAGACAAGATCGTCGATGTTGTGGTTATCACCGAACAATCAAGACACTTTCCTTTCATCCAAACATTCATTTCTATCAAAATTCCAAGCATATCATCCATAAAAACAATAACATTTTATACGATCATCATTCTTCGAATTAGAGTACCCCTGAGTTATGTACATCGATCTTTGATATACCTCAATACCATCGATGATGAACATAACTTGAGGATCTTCATTTGTAAGAAATTTTGAGTCCTGCAACTGATGCTGTCATCCGAATTGGATATACCATAATCTCCTCGATATTCAAGATCAAAATTCTATCATTTGTCCCCGAACTAGTCACATGATTAATTATTTCAAATCCATAATCACGTATGTTCATCCGTTTATCTTAAGTCATCGAGCATCTTATTTCTTCAATTCGTATCATTATATGCTAACTCAAATCATCGAGCAACATCTATCCTAAACTCTTAGAGTCACTTTTGTAACTTCAAAATCAAGCTTTTTCATCCACGCTATCTTTACATCGTGCTAACTTTTTATATACGATTCATATCAATTTTCTCGATCGGGCCATTCGTTTGTTAGACCTTAACTTTTTCTTGATTCCATCTACCTACTCGATCATTTTGCATTTTACATTAAGCGCTATCCCAATATGATGCGCATTGTTTTCCTCATTCACTCGAATCAAAGTCATACTAGTTATCACGTCACGACTAGCTTGACACACTCTTTCTATGGCTTTACATAGTCGTCGCTTGCTGATAGACTCGTTGGCATCCCGTATCCTCAATCGATCGACATTCCCGAGCTATACACCACTCAGGGATAAATTTATTCCACAAATCCTCGAAACAAGTTCCGAATCACAACCGATTACTTCGAATCTCCATTCGAACTATTCCTCAACATCCAAGTACATTTTATCTATATCACATCGACGATAACAACGTTTGATGGCATCTCTATGATTAGTCACCCATTCTATGAATCAAGTCAAACTCATTCCCTTTTCGAGACGATTCGCATCCCGTACATAACTTTTTTATGGTCGACACAATTCTTGGTGTATATGCCCAGCCCGACTTAGCTAACCGCGCCTTATGTGGAACCAATTTTAAGTTCAATGAAATTTCTTAAGTGCAATTTTTACAAAATATATAGACTTATTGTATGGATATCCCGTGGGATATTTAAGAGAGAGCACCAATGTATCAATCATGACAACAATATCAGAGTTTGCGGAACAAATATCGGAGTTAAAGAATTCAATCGAAAGTCCAAGGACGTAAATTCGTGCTCTGATACCATTATGTCATGCCCCGGTCCCATAGGACCGATCGTCCTTGCTAAGACGTTATGCAGCGTGAGACTAGTTTGCGCTCATGTAAGGCGGGTTTCATAACGGCCAATTACAGGCTAAGCGACGGGATCGTCGCACAGAAGTCCTAAGCAAAACATAGAATAATAAAGGCAACATGAGTATACAAAATGAGAACTCTTTATTTATACAGAAATGAAGATTACAATGTTGCACGTGGCCATGATTACAATCACTCAGTCTCACTCTTCTTATAATACAAGTCACTCGGCTCTCTCTTATCTCTTGATACAAGCTTCAAGGCTTCAAGTTGCGGAGGCTTCAGAAGGCGATGTCCATATATTATGTCCTGTATAAGTCCAGACTCTATGTAGCCGCACGCCTGAAATGCCAAGGAACTCCGTGCCTCGACGCATCCAAGCGAGTTCTGCGCCAATCGATCTTCTACATGTGCTTGCACATGAAACTATGTGGGTGTCATTACTCGACTATATTGGTGGAGTGAGCTCCTCCTCCATCCATACAAAACCAACACGTTCATTTACTTTATACAATATAATCCCTTTATGATTGTCTTTCTATTCTTGCCTTAGGATCGATTTTAGGACATAGACTCTTAGCCAATTTGTGTCTCTAGACCATCACCGTGCCTCGCACCGATAATTTACTTATCAATGTGCCTCTAGACCATTCTCGTGCTTACAATATCAAGTATCGACTCGTACTTACCCTTTTGACTCATACTTTGGGATGCAACATGTTTCGTGCCATCGACTTGGTCTGTACTTCAAATATCGAGGCCGTGCCTCACAGTTCAACGTGACATGACCAAACTTTGCCTTATGGCCCTTCCTGACTTAACTTGAGACGACTCAATCCCGACCTGTGGAACTTGTGTTGACGACTCAAACACGATGCCATATTTGTACCAAAGCACGTGTCCTTGCTATAGCCAAATCTTACGATCCATAATAGCGTTGCAACCGTGCACACCTTCTTAACTCAATTCATGTCATGCTTGTACTTTCTTTGATTTGATCGATACTGTACATACGGACTGTCGCTTAGAACACTGACTCATCTATATGGAAGGTCACTAGCAATGTCAAGCTATCTTGGACTATAACTGGGTTAGATGGCGACCCTTTTGCGCATGGGTTACGAGCCTTATGCAAAAGTTCCCGAATCACCTGTGCCAATTCATTGCTGGCGCGCGTCAATTCATGTTTGGCGCGTGCTATAACTCGTTCCTCCCCGGCCGATTCATTGCTGGCACGTTAGAAACTACATCGTGTGCACAAGTTGTCCATGACCATGCAATGGTGCCTACCTAACTCACCATATGACTCAAATCATGTTCTTTTTTATTCATGACCATGCTTTCCATACTTCCTGAGAGACTTCCAAGCTACGTGACCGGTCTCGATGACAAACCGTCACGTGAACTTTCTATTCTTTTGAAACCCAGGGAACAGCTACTGCATAGCCTTCCAACTTAACTTGAACAAAACGTGATCCATAAACCATGTCATACTTATCCTTGAACCAACCGTAGCTCGTGCCTTAGACCAACTTGTGTTCTATGCGATACTACCGCCCAAGTCATACTTTATATGATGAGCCTTAAGATCGTGAGACTATATAACTTTGACAACCACAAAAAACATGGGACAATGCTTGCTATGACTTTGATAGCCCAGTAAAACTCTTGCCTAACTTGTCATGACTTGTACCCTGTTTAGGGGCACGAGCACATGGGTACATCCAGCCTACGCTGCAGCATCGACAGTAAAATGCTGTAAGGGTCATCGAGAACATATAGTATCTAAGACACAATAATATAACCTGTCATCTCCGCAAGGAGGAATATAATCACAACTCAATCACATAAATCTAAGGGAGATAAGCACAAAATGATAATGATAAAGATGGAAATAGATAGACTGAAATAAATACGGAGTCACAAACACCAGTTCAGAATTTAAAGACATAGAACAATCCCAAATAAGTTCTATGGACCTAATGTATCAAGCTAGAATACAAATCCAGACAAAATATAGCTAATCTAAGTCGCAACAGGCGGTGCGTTCTCTACGTGCACCGGATCCACATGCATGTCCTGGTCGTAGACTCCATCTATGCAAAACCCGTAGTAGGTCGAGTAATCTGCATCTAAGTCCTCTGAAAGACAACGGGGATTATCATGTCAGGATACGAGCAAGTACAAACGCCAATAGCAGTTCCATGTGAATCGACAAATACTATAAGAGACAATTATAATGAAATACCAGATAAAATGTCAAACTGGAAGTAAAAATAGCAAAGTGGACTGGATATCATGTTAGGGTGAGATGTAAGGTAAAACTGGAATATAAATAGTGAAAAGTAATTTGAGGAATGATGTAAATATAAAAAAAAGTGCCATGAGATATTAGAGTGTTATGTGATCGGCTTGGGTCAGGATCAGGCTGTTCCATTTGACCAGTTATCACAGAAAATGCATATATAGGGTCAAGCCGGCCAACCTGTAAAGCGAGCACAAGAAATCTAGGATCTGGCTACACCCTACGTACAATGAGGGTGGAGCCAGCACAGGAATAAGTGACATAATGGGTACTGATCACATAACCTCTAATAACTCCCCAAATCTCCCGAATAGTATAATGGATCCAACCATGATATGTCATGACACAGGATTTAAAAGCAGGGGGCCAACCCACTCCCAAATCAATCTCTATACAAGTATAGAAAACAAGATCGAACAATGTACTCATATACTAGATAAACCAGGAATAACATCTCATGACGAGATCCAACATATACTAGTCAGTGTATCCTCGTATGAGTATCATGTAAAACACTACAACTGAATTAGATACAGTAGATATCAAAGCAATGAAAGCTATCAGAGAATGTACTCGTCTGCTGTCCTGGGCTGAGAAAATCGAAACTACAAACCACTCAATGAGCCACGAACGGTCAACTCGCACAACAGTCTCCTAATTCTGAAACATACATTACCAACGTTCTCAGAATAGTCAAATTAGCTAGAATAGTCTACCTATAAGTCCAATTCTGGACACATGGGCAAAATGGTAACTTTGGACAAAATCGATGTCCGCCGTTGGACCCGTTTTATACCGAAATGCGTGCCAGTATCTACGATCTCTGAAGTCATCAAACTATATGTCTATGGATCTGGTTTGACAAGAAGAACCCAATCGTATGTCCAAAGTTAGATTCCGGTGGGCCGTGCACAATTTTGTCGGTTGGATCGGATCGTGGGCCCGCCAAAATAGCATTTCGGTTGACCTTCTCAGATTCAGACCAAACATGGCATACATGACCGAAAAATAATACGGTCCTATTGGCGCCAGTTTTGTCTTGATATGATGAACGTGCACAAAGTAACTAACAAAGTTGCAAAAAGACCGATACGGTGAATTTTGACAGATACGCATCAAATTCGTCGTACAAACGCAATCAATTCAAATTTTGTCAAAGCCCACACGTTCGCGAAGTTGATACGCACCTTTCGATACTTTCGGTTCAAGACTACGTCGCCCGGTTTGTCAGGGTGCACGCCATATCGGTGGTTTTTTCTAAAATTCAGTTTTCAAAAATAGATTTTTCTCATTTTTGGAAATTGATTTTCGTGATGCACGGTTGATGAAATCAGAAACTAAAAGATGAGTTTTAATATCGTATATGTTGTCTATAATGTTGTTCAAATGGTTTTTCAAGACTCGCAATGTGCTGGTCGCAAATCGATCGCCAACTTAGGATTTCGGGACAACCTTACGGTCCAGTTTTGCATGGTTTTTCGACAACTTCGTGTCGATTTTCTGGACAAAAGGGTTAGCTATTCCCAAAATCCATCTTATGGGATTCCTAGAGGTACATATAGGCAACATGTAGAAATTTATGGATCTCGATTTGGTCGAGTGTACGCATAGAAACAAGACGAAGAAGAGAGGTACCTGGAAATAGGTGATGCTGCTGTTGACGCGTGCAAGCGCGTGCACGGCCGGTCCAGGCGGTTGCTGGTAGCCTCCGGCGGTCGTGGTGGTCGCCCAGGTAGTCGACGGCGAGGTTGGGGTGTGCTCTGGGTTGGGGTGGCGGCGTAGTATTTTTTGAAAAAAATCTCTCTCTCTCTCGTACTATATAAGTATACAAAGTATATGGGGTTCGGCTGTGAGCTTAAATGGGGGGTCGGGATTTGCTTGCTATAAGGGCTTGGTTGGGCTCGGGTGTGTGTTTGTTTGATTGTTTTATCTTATTTTATTGTTTGTTTGTTTGATTATTCTTTTATTAACTATTCCTCTCTCTCTCTCTCTCTCTCTCTCTATATATATATATATATATATATTATATATATATATATATATATATATATATATATATATATTGTGGAAACCCTCACCATTTATTAAAAAGGCTCAAAACCAAGCCAGTCCAAGTATACAAGACCCCAAATGACAAAGCCTGTACAAGTATACCACCAAAAAGGACGAAAATGGGTGGAGGGATTGCCACAAACAAGAGCTAAGGGAGGGTAGAGGACCAAAAGGTTCTTGGCATGTGGGAGCAAAGGGTGCTCCATTTACGGCACTAACTTAAGACTTCCCGAGTGAGCTGATCGGCAGAGTATTGGTGCCCTTCGTATCTCGCCTTGTTTCGATTTTTCCATAGTACCCATATGGCGGCAGCTTTGACGATTTGTTGGCCATGGGAAACAGAACCCCAGGCGGCCGCCAGATCGTGGAAGCGTCCACCGCCCGGCACAATATTGTACATCTGGTTGAGGGTCCTCCATGAATCGTCTGGATGAGTCCCAAGGTAAAAGATGTGGTCAATGGTCTCCATATGATGATCAGGACAGCAATTGCATGCAGACGCTAGGCTAATCCCAATGGTTTGAAGAATTTTGTCGGTGGATAATCGCTTGTAAATGACTCTCCACATTATGATAGACCACTTTCGGGGGATGTAGGTCTGCCAATAGTGTACGATGGGGTGATACTGTTGGCCAATCCCGAGGATAGCAGTCCTCGCCGACCTCACCGAAAAAACCCTAGAATCTTCGAGCGTCCAAAAAAGCGTATCGTTGTCGCTGCCGATAGTTATTCCGGTCTGGCGGATGCTGACTACCGCTTCATCACCAGTCCAATCACAAATTTTGTCTCAGTTTCAGTCGTTGGTAGAGTAGTTCCACAAGTCTCTAATTCTGCTGTTTCTCGGGGTCTCCAAAATACTCGAGATTAAGCCGTCCCCGGTCCATCGCTCCAGGAATGGGTCCGAGTCGCCGGCTCCAATATGAGTCTCATTGCAGGCTCGGCGAGGTCGTGGCCGACGAGGATGTGACGCCAAGCCGTCGATGATCTGCTGTTGGATATGGCCAGAGAAGGGTGAATGTGTTTGAAATACCTAGCCTTCATAAATCTGGTCCATAAATTGTTGCTCGTACGGAGTTTCTACCACAACTTCATTGAGAAGGATTTAACGATGTGGGTTAACTTGGTAAATCTCAGACCACCGATCGCGGTGGGATGAGCCATGGATTCCCAACTAGCCCAGTGGTGCTTGTCCTGTCCGTTGCTATGCCCCAGAAGAAGTTACAGAAGATCTGTTCGATCGAATCAAGAGTCTTCTTAGGCGAGGAACACGCAGCCAGAGTGTGGATCGGGATGGAAGTGAGCACATGGTTGATTAGGATCATCTTGTCGCCCGGGGACAATGTGGCATTATGCCACCCTTCAAGTTTTTTCCTGATTCTAGCAGTGAGGTTCTCAAAGATGCGAGTATTAGATTTCCCATACACCAAGGGGCAACCGAGGTAGTTGAACGGGGGTTGGGTAACAGAGAATGATGTTAAGTGGGAGAGGTTGATTGTGTGCTCTCTTTTAATGTTGTGATGTGCGTAGATAATGCTCTTGGACGGATTGATCTTCTGACCCGAACATCTGGAGTAGCTCTGTAGGGTGTTGTGGACCACTTCCACCGCTCCAACTTCCCCCGAGGAGAAGATTAGTAAATCGTCTACGAAGGCCAGGTGAGTGATGATAGGACAGCCACTGGAAGTATGATAGTGTTGGAAGTTCGGAGTACTGACCATATTGTTAAGGTTTCTACTCAGGGCGTCCGCGACAATGATGAAAACGGTGGAGGATAGGGGGTCGCCCTGTCTAATGCCCCTACTAGATTTGAAGAATCTACCGGCTTGGTCGTTGATAACCGTAGAAAACCACGAGTTGCTGGTGGATCTCCATACTGTATTGGTCCAAGCTTCCGAGATTCCGAACGCTTTGAATACCCAGATCATAAATTGCCAGTCCAGTCTGTCGTAGGCTTTTTTCATGTCTATCTTAACAGCAATTTTGCCCCCTCGGGCAGGGAACTTCATGCAGGTGATTAGCTCTTGGGCCAGCATAATATTATCCTGGATATTTCTCTCTTGCACAAAGCCGCTTTGCTCCTCTGAAATGATCTTAGGTAAAATCCTCGCCATCCTGGAAGCTATAGTTTTGGAGATAATTTTGTTGGAGAAAGTGCAAAGACTGATAGGACGATAATCCCGAAAGAACTTTGGGTTATCTTTCTTCGGGATGAGGATGAGGTTGGTGCTAGAAATAGCTTTGGGGTATGTGGCACCCGCGAAGAATGCGATTGCCACGTCGGTGATGTCTTGCTTGATGATATCCCAGCATTTACGAAAGAAGACTCCAGTGAATCCGTCCGGACCGGGAGTACTGTGCTCATTCAGGGCCCACTGTCACTCCCAGTTTCCAGAAACAGGGGTATTTTTGTTATTTTTCACTTTTAAATTATTTTGGAATTATTTATTTATTTATTGTAATATTTTTGGGTTATTTGAGTCGGGTTCGAATTTCAACTCATTTCGACTTGTTTTGACTTGTTTCGGAGACCCGGGGTAGTGTTGACCTTAGCGGGCCCACACACTAGTTAGCCATGGCCCACATATTAGATATTTTAGTTAGTGACTAGGCTAATTATTTTGGTTAGGATTAATTTGGATTAGTGGTTTTAGGAATGACTAAACTACCCCCGACTTAGAAGCCCTTCCATGTATTAACTAATAGATTAGTGTAGGGGGCTTTTTGTCCTTTCCTAATAGGACAAAACCCACCATTATGGCTGGCCACTTTTGGTGGATAAGACTCCACCACTTCATCATTTCCCCCTTTCATTTCTCTTTCTTGTTCTTCCCCATTTTTTTAGAGAGCTTTCCCTAATCAAACCATCACCAAATCCTTCCATTTCTCCACCAAATCTTCTTCCTTCCCTCTCCATTCAATCCAAGGAAGGAGCTCCTCAAGTTTGGGAGGATTCGGAGCTCGTTCGTGTCCTTTTGGAATCTCTACGTGTCGGTGGCGTTTCGGGATCGAATCGAATCACCGAGAGGTATAAACCCTTTCTCTCTCTCATTTCTTGCATGTATTAGATTCATTTTGACCTATAGGAATGATTCCCTTGGTTTGGTACCCATTGGTGACCATTTCGTGTCCATTTGGACATTGGTAGAGGTGTCCTAGGAGTAGGATAGTGTCCAAGTGGGAAAACCCCAATTTGGACACATGTGAATTAATTGTGTATTGTTTTATTGCTATTCTAAATTTCATTCCAGATTTTACATATGTTTGGGAATGTGTTTTTCCATGTATGATAATGTATCCTATTATCATAATATATATATATATATATATATATATATATATATATATATATATATATATATATATATATATATATATATATGTATATATATGTATGTATATAAAAAAATATAAAAAAAATATATGTATGTATATATATATAAAAATATATATATATATATATATATATATATGGTTATATATATATGGATATATATTTGTATGTGGGTGTGGCATTATGTTGGATGGGGGAGAGGCACATAGGTGGTCGGCCTAGTGGAAGAGTGTGTGTGTGGTTGTGTTGATAGAGGGGAGTGAGGGAGTGGTGTTTGGTGAAATGTTAGAGTGGTTAGTGAAGGAAATTGGTAGGGTGAATATAGAGGAGATATAGAGAGGATGTAGAGGAGGATTTGTGGGTGTTTAGAGATGGGGGGATACCCCAACCATGCTGTCCAACAGAACAGCCATGGGGACAGCACATGGCTGTCCCCCTTAACCACATTGCTGCCCCCACCTTACTTCCTGACAGCCCCTACTTGAACTCCCCATATCTGCTGTCCTAACAGTCCACTAAACAGCCCATAAATTTTTCCCCTATGGCTGTCATATATACCACAAAATAGTCCATGTTTCCTCTATAGGACAGCCCAATGTAAACCCCATCCTCTTTCCATAAAACAGTCCCCAAATTGCCTCCATGGCAGTCCACTCTACCCCCCGAATTTCAGTCCTATTTTTACTCCAAAACAGTCCCTTTGTACTGTCAAAACAGCCACATGAACAGCCAACAACAGCCCAGGTATTACCCCCAATTGGCAGCCCTAATACTCCACATTGCTGCCATGTTTCAAGCCTAAATGGCTGTCCTAATCCCCACATTTGCAGCCCCCTAAACCCATGGCAGTTCCCCTCTATTAGCCTTTCAAAACATCCCATTTGTTGCTGTCAAGAACAGTCAGTACCCCTCCCTATTTGCTGCTAACAAATACCCCATTAACCCTTCAAAACTGTCCCCCATTGAACCTTCAAAACAGCCCTTTGCACACCCCTTGTGGCTGTCACATTTGGACTTCATTTCAGTCCAAGTATCACTTACAAATCAGTCCTCTCCCACTCCAAATTAGTCCACATATAGCCTTCTGTGTGTGTGTGTATTTGAGTGTTGTGTGTGGGTGTATCTATTAGTTTGTGGGTGTGTGTGAGAGCCTAGCCTATGAGTGAAGCTAGTAACCCATAGTATAACCTATATCTAAACCTATAGGTGAGCCTAAGGTAGCTAATTGCCTATAAGTATGTGAGAGTATATATATAGTGTGGGTATATGAGTTATATATGTATTCGTATGTGTGTGTGAGATATTGGGTATTGTGTGAGTCTAGATATTGGTATATAGTGAGCCTATATATATATATATATATATATATATATATATATATATATATAGCTACTAGCTTATGGGTGTTAGCCTATATGTAAGTCTATAAGGGTGTTGTATGTGAGTGGGAGGGGTGTCATGAGTGTCATGTGAGAATGGTACAAGGGTAAAGGTAAGGTAATGGGTAAATGGTTAGCATGTGTCATAAGATGAATTAAATGACCTAGATACTAGGATTTATTGGTAGGTAAGGTTAGTATAGGATAGTATCTAGTTATCCTAAGGAGTCTAGGTTAGTACCATGGGTATTTGCGGGGTTTCCTTGAGATTGGGCAAGGTATCGGGATTTACCTTGGTAGGGTAAACGTTAGTTTACCTAGAAAATAGGGTATTAGTATTAGGAGTCTAAGATAGAGTTAGAACCCAATTCCCTTGGTTGGTAATGAACAAATATGGTGCTCACAGACTAGTTTTGACGTCGGTTGACCTTTTGACCAAAAGTCAACAAAAGTCAACCGAGGGTCAAACTTATCCTTTAAGCGACCCGATTCGACCGAAACCAAACCAGAGTTGACCAGTTGACTGAAAATCAACTGTTAGTCAACATTTGACTTGTTTGAGCTAGGGTTGACTCAGTGTTGACCAGAGTTGACTTTTTGATAAAAAGTTAACTGTAAGTCAACCCTTGAACCAGATTGACCTAGTTTGACTTGGAATGACTCCCAGTGACCTAGTATGACCCAGTATGAGCCAGTATGACCTAGAATGACTCAGTCTGACCTAGATTAACCGAGTTTTGACCTAGACTTGCATTCATGACTTGAATTGGTTTCCTTTTTGCAGTATTTAGCCCTGTTTGACTCATAGTATCTTATTTTAGGTCTGTGATCAATCTGAGCGTCTGTTCACCCTATCAGCTCAGGACCACAGGCGAGTAAATTCATTGATAGTTTTCATTGTCTTGATATCTGCTATATCCGATTCAGTCGTAGTGTCTTACTTGATTTCCAGACACGATATTTTACGAACTTGTATATGTCGGATCCTGCCATGAGATGTTGTTCCCGGATTACTTGGTATATTGGTACATGACTCGATTTGTTACTTGTATAGACATGGACTTGGGAGTAGGCTGATCACCTGCTCTTAAATCTCGTGTCATGACGTGTTATGACCGGATCTTTTATACTACTCGGGGATGGGGAGTTATTAGTGGTTGTGTGATCAAAATACCCACTTGTTGTTTCACACTTGTACTCGACACTTGTCCATAGCTACTTGTTCACAACTTTCCATAGTGACCGGCCTTATTTTCACACTTGTTGTTTCACACTTTTTATTTGTTTGTAACCGGTCGGATGGAAGGTCTGAACATGTTTTTCCCAAGCCGATCACATGACGCACTAATAATTCAAGGCACCTTTTATATTTATTATCTATGGTGACTAAGTTCTGTTCGGGAGAAGGGTTACAGCCCCAGTCCTTGTTTGGTTTAAGGGTTGTAACTCAGCTTTCCGAACAGTTCCTAAGTCGCCCTATATACATTCATATAGTCGTCCTTTTCAGTACTCACACCATGATATATATATATATATTTCCAGTTAATTTTATCTTGTATTTCATTACACTATCTCTTATAGAATTTATCAATTCATATGGAACAACTGTTGGTGTTTGTACTTGCTCATTTTCCTGACAGGATACCGTTGACAAATTTTACAGATGATTCAGAGGCTGATTGCCCGACCTACTATGGGGTTGAGTCTGATGGATTAGAGTTAGACCGTGGCTTATTGGTAGAGCCACTAGACTTTGCTCACCATGAGTAGCATAGTTTAGTTAGGATTGCCTGGCCTGCGAGCCAGCTAGTACATTTTAGTTATAGTATCTATTACATATTTTCTGAGACCATGGATGTTTGTGTAGCTCTGACTTGTGGATCTTGGACTCATTTCTTGTTTTATCTATCGTATTTTCCCTTCCATGCTATCTACCTTAGTTTGATATATGTGATTGAGACTGTATTGCTATGTCACCTCCATTCGGAGTGTATATACTGTACAGGTACATTTATCTGTTTTAGTCGTAGTATTTACAGACCCTATATACAGCGTTCTACCGCCGATATTACGGCATAGGCTGGACGTAACCACATGCTCGTGCCCCTCTTCAGGGTGTGGGTCATGACATATTTTTGTGGTGGCCCATGCAGGTCAGTATCGCAATTAGTGCGATCTCGTAATGGTGCTCAACTTAGAGTGCTAATTACGAGCCTGCGACTAGGACGTAGGATCTAGGGTATGATAGGAGTTACTCAATCACATTTTAGGAAAATTATGAGCTTTGATTTCCATGACAACTCTTCTTGCATTGAATTCAATTGTCCTCCTTTGATAATATCTTATCTTGTGCCATATTGATCTCTTGGGTTCAATTCATCTTCAAGATGACGGTGACTCATTCTCAGGCAGCAAGGCCAGTACAGTTCCGCAGAGGTCAGATCCGGGAGGTCTTCCACCTCCGGCTTCGGGAGCAGCAGTCGAGAGAGCAGTAGCCTCAGTTCCTACCCTTCAGGCAAGAGTAGCAGCGGCAGTTCCCGGAGGTATTCCACCTTCAGCAGAGGGAGCTGCAGTTCAGGGAGCTGCCACCTCAGTCCCTGCCCTTCAGGCGGGAGCAGCAGCGACAGTTTCAGGAGGTCTTCCACCTCCAGCAGCGAGACCGTCCATAGTCGTCCCTGATATCCTTTCACCGCCGTCTCAGTTACCGACAGACACTCAGGGGATGATGGCCCTTCTGCAGCAGATGCTGCAGACACAGAGAGCACAGGAAGAGGTACAGCACCGTCAGACAGAGGTGCTACGACAGACTATGGAGAACTCGCATCAGTTAGCTACGACAGCAGTGGAGAGAGAGGCACCGGCTACAGTTCAGGGAGCACCAGTACTGCAGCAGGGTCAGGGGAGGCCCGATACACACCTCCACTTCAGGAAGATGAACCCGCGGGAGTTCAAGGGTACCGAGGGTATCCTATACGCGGACGACTGGCTAGAGGATGTCCAGCGGAGTCTGGAGTTGGCAGAGGTCCCGAGAGGTCTGTGGGTGACGTCTGCAGCGAGCCAGTTCTTCGATATAATGCTGACTTGGTACCGCACGGATCCACGTACGTTAGTGAGGGGATTGTCTTGGGAGGACTTCAGGAAACTCTTTAAGGAGAAGTTCTACCCAGACGTAGCCGTGTCAGCTTTGGAGGGGCAGTTTGCCAGTTTGGTGCAAGGGAACTCGTCGGTAGACGAGTACGCAGCAGAGTTCTTCCGCTTGAGCAGGTTTGCACCCAGTTTGGTTCAAGATGAGGGGTACAAGGCCCGAAAGTTCAAGATGGGTTTCATTCATGCAATACGCACTCACACATCTGGGTGACGAGATGCGACCTTCGAGCAGATCCTTATGGAGGCTCAGATTGCAGAGGAGGACTTCGACCTCAAGCCGAAGAGGAGCAGTGACGTTCTGGGAGCTAGTTCGAGTGCAGGGCCAGCGAAGCGCCCACACTTCCAGCAGAGGCAGTTTCAGCAACAGCAGCCTCAGTTACAGTTTTAGTAGGCACCAGCACGTGCCCAGCAGCACCAAGGACAGGGCCAGAGGCAGGCCATCCAGCGTACCTTCTGCAAGAAGATAGGGCACACCGGAGAGGTCTGTAGATTGAGTCTGGGAGTTTGTCTGTTCTGTGGAGCTCCAGATCACCAGATGAGGGACTGTACTGCCCGTGCAGCCAGACAGGCGGGCCAGGATAGAGTGCAGCAAGCTAGAGGAGGCCAGCAGGGGCATGCGTTCGCCATGATAGTTGAGCCCACTCAGGCAGTAGCAGAGCATATAGCAGGTTCCAATCTTTTGAATCTCCTTTCCGTATTTGCCTTCGTAAACTGTCTTGAAATTTGATTCTATCTGTTCCTTGATCGTTTGATAAAATTGTACTTGTGATGTGAATTCCTTTTGAGATAAGTCGTATGGGCTAGGTTGCCTTGATTATGAGATTTTAGAATTCTCTAGGGTCATGCTAGCAGGCAGAATGAGGATATATAGTCGGACTATGGACGTGTCTCTCGGGTGTGGGAATTTAAGGTTTTCGCTGCCAAGCTAGCGGCAATGCGAAAATTTTAAATACCATAATTCTAGAGGTATGTACCGTAGTTGAGGATTCTGTGATTATCGTAGCCTTGCTCACTGGTATGACGGAGATTCTGAGTATCATGATGATTGGACAGACGCAAACGATTATCAAATTGCATGATTTTTTTGTTTTGTGTGTTTGCTTCGTTTTATGTTTTTGGATGATTCTTTTAAGGTGGATAGACTTATATTTGAGAGTAATTTTAAATTTTATAAATTTAGTCATTTAATTCCTGCTTCGATTTTTGAGATTTTAATTATTTTAAATTTTTAGCCATGACTTGTGAATTTGAAATTTTACTATTATTTGGTTTTAATTTCGAGGATAATTTTTTTTAAGGTGGATAGATTTGTCACCCCCAGTTTTCAGAAACAGGGGTATTTTTGTCATTTTTCACTTTTAAATTATTTTGGAATTATTTATTTATTTATTTATTGTAATATTTTGGGGTTATCTGAGTCGGGTTCGAATTTCAACTCATTCCGACTTGTTTTGACTTGTTTCGGGGACCCGGGGTAGTGTTGATCTTAGCGGGCCCACACACTAGTTAGCCATGGCCCACATGTTAGATATTTTAGTTAGTGACTAGGCTAATTATTTTGGTTAGGATTAATTTGGATTAGTGGTTTTAGGAATGACTAAACTATCCCCGACTTAGAAGCCCTTCCATGTATTAACTAATAGATTAGTGTAGGGGGCTTTTTGACCTTTCCTAATAGGACAAAACCCACCATTATGGCTGGCCAATTTTGGTGGATAAGACTCCACCACTTCATCATTTCCCCCTTTCATTTCTCTCTCTTGTTCTTCCCTATTTTTTTAGAGAGCTTTCCCTAATCAAACCATCACCAAATCCTTCCATTTCTCCACCAAATCTTCTTCCTTCCCTCTCCATTCAATCCAAGGAAGGAGCTCCTCAAGTTTGGGAGGATTCGGAGCTCGTTCGTGTCCTTTTGGAATCTCTACGTGCCGGTGGCATTTCGGGATCGAATCGAATCACCGAGAGGTATAAACCCTTTTCCTCTCTCATTTCTTGCATGCATTAGATTCATTTTGACCTATAGGAATGATTCTCTTGGTTTGGTGCCCATTGGTGTCCATTTCTTGTCCATTTGGACATTGGTAGAGGTGTCCTAGGAGTAGGATCGTGTCCAAGTGGGAAAACCCCCAATTTGGACACATGTGAATTAATTGTGTATTGTTTTATTGCTATTCTAAATTTCATTCCAGATTTTACATATGTTTGGGAATGTGTTTTTCCATGTATCATAATGTATCCTATTATCATAATCTATATAAATATATATATGGTCATATATATATATATATATATATATATATATATATATATATATATATATATATATATATATCTTTCTATATATATGTATATAAAAAAAAAAAAAAAAATATATATATATATATATATATGTATATATATATATATATATATGTATTTATATAAAAAAAATGTATGTATATATATATATATGTATGTATATTTATATAGATGGTTATATATATATATGGATATATAATTGTATGTGGGTGTGGCATTGTGTTGGATGGGAGAGAGGCACATAGGTGGTCGGCCTAGTGGGAGAGTGTGTGTGTGGTTGTGTTGATATAGGGGAGTGAGGGAGTGGTGTTTGGTGAAATGTTAGAGTGGTTAGTGAAGGAAATTGGTAGGGTGAATATAGAGGAGATATAGAGAGGATGTAGAGGAGGATTTATGGGTGTTTAGAGAGGGAGGAGATACCCCTACCCTGCTGTCCAACAGAACAGCCATGGGGATAGCACATGGCTGTCCCCCTTAACCACATTGCTGCCCCCACCTTACTTCCTGATAGCCCCTAATTGAAATCTACACATCTGCTATCCTAACAGTCCACTAAACAGCCCATAAATTTTCCCTCGATGGCTGTCTTATATACCACAAAATAGTCCATGTTTCCTCTATAGGACAGCCCAATGTAAACCCCATCCACTTCCCATAAAAGAGTCCCCAAATTGCCTCCATGGCAGTCCACTCTAGCCCCCAAATTTCAGTCCTATTTTCACTCCAAAATAGTCCCTTTGCACTGTCAAAACAGCCACATGAACAGCCAACAACAGCCCAGGTATTACCCCCAATTAGCAGCCCCAATACTCCACATTGCTGCCATGTTTCAAGCCTAAATGGCTGTCCTAATCCCCACATTTGCAGCCCCCTAAACCCATGGCAGTTCCCCTCTATTAACCTTTCAAAACATCCCATTTGTTGCTGTCAAGAACAGTCAGTACCCCTCCCTATTTGCTGCTAACAAATACCCCCATTAACCCTTCAAAACTGTCCCCCATTGAACCTTCAAAACAGCCCTTTGCACACCCCTTGTGGCTGTCATATTTGGACTTCATTTCAGTCCAAGTATCACTTACAAATCAGTCCTCTCCCACTCCAAATCAGTCCACATATAGCCTTCTGTGTGTGTGTGTATTTGAGTGTTGTGTGTGGGTGTATCTATTAGTTTGTGGGTGTATGTGAGAGCCTAGCCTATGAGTGAAGCTAGTAACCCATAGTATAACCTATATCTAAACCTATAGGTGAGCCTAAGGTAGCTAATTGCCTATAAGTATGTGAGAGTATATATATAGTGTGGGTATATGAGTTATATATGTACTTGTATGTGTGTGTGAGATATTGGGTATTGTGTGAGTCTAGAGATTGGTATATAGTGAGCCTATATATATATAGCTACTAGCTTATGGGTGTTAGCCTATATGTAAGTCTATAAGGGTGTTGTATGTGAGTGAGAGGGGTGTCATGAGTGTTATGTGAGAATGGTACAAGGGTAAAGGTAAGGTAATGGGTAAATGGTTAGCATGTGTCATAAGATGAATTAGATAACCTAGATACTAGGATTTCTTGGTAGGTAAGGTTAGTAGAGGATAGTATCTAGTTACCCTAAGGAGTCTAGGATAGTACCATGGGTATTTGTGGGGTTTCCTTGAGATTGGGCAAGGTATCGGGATTTACCTTGGTAGGGTAAATGTTAGTTTACCTAGAAAATAGGGTATTAGTGTTAGGAGTCTAAGATAGAGTTAGAACCCGATTCCCTTGGTTGGTAATGATCAAATATGTTGCTCACAGACTAGTTTTGACGTCGGTTGACCTTTTGACCAAAAGTCAATAAAAGTCAACCGAGGATCAAAATTAGCCTTTAAGCGACCCGATTCGACCGAAACCAAACCAGAGTTGACCAGCTAACTAAAAATCAACTATTAGTCAACATTTGACTTGTTTGACCTAGGGTTGACTCAGTGTTGACCAGAGTTGACTTTTTAACCAAAAGTCAACTATAAGTTAACCCTTGAACCAGATTGACCTAGTTTGACTTGGAATGACTCCCAGTGACCTAGTATGACCCAGTATGAGCCAGTATGACCTAGAATGACTTAGTCTGACCTAGATTGACCGAGTTTTGACCTAGACTTGCATTCATGACTTGAATTGGTTTCCTTTTTGTAGTATTTAGCCCTGTTTGACTCATAGTATCTTATTTTAGGTCTGTGATCACTCTGAGCGTCTGTTTACCCTATCAGCTCAGGACCACAGGTGAGTAAATTCACTGATAGTTTTCATTTTCTTGATATCTGCTATATCCAATTCAGTCGTAGTGTCTTACTTGATTTCCAGACACGATATTTCACGAACTAGTATATGTCGGATCCTGCCATGAGATGTTGTTCCCGGATTACTTGGTATATTGGTACATGACTCGATTTGTTACTTGTATAGACATGGACTTGGGAGTGGGCTGATCACCTGCTCTTAAATCTCGTGTCATGACGTGTTATGACCGGATCTTTTATACTACTCGGAGATGGGGAGTTATTAGTGGTTGTGTGATCAAAATACCCACTTGTTGTTTCACACTTGTACTCGACACTTGTCCATAGCTACTTGTTCATAACTTTCCATGGTGACCGACCTTATCTTCACACTTGTTGTTTTACACTTGTTATTTGTTTGTAGCCGGTCGGATGGAAGGTCTGAACATATTTTTCCCAAGCCGATCACATGACGCACTAATAATTCAAGGCACCTTTTATATTTATTATCTGTGGTGACTAAGTTATGTTCATGAGAAGGGTTATAGCCCCAGTCCTTGTTTGGTTTAAGGATTGTAACTCAGCTTTCCGAACAGTTCCCAAGTCGCCCTATATACATTCATATAGTCGTCCTTTTCAGTACTCACACCATGATATATATATTTCCAGTTGATTTTGTCTTGTATTTCATTACACTGTCTCTTATAGAATTTATCAATTCATATGGAACTGCTGTTGGTGTTTGTACTTGCTCATTTTCCTGACAGGATACCGTTGACAAATTTTACAGATGATTCAGAGACTGATTGCCCGACCTACTATGGGGTTGAGTCTGATGGATTAGATTTAGACCGTGGCTTATTGGTAGAGCCACTAGACTTTGCTCATCTTGAGTAGCATAGTTTAGTTAGGTTTGCCTGGCCTGCGAGCCAGCTAGTACATTTTAGTTGTAGTATCTATTACATATTTTCTGAGATCATGGATGTTTGTGTAGCTCTGACTTGTGGATATTGGACTCATTTCCTGTTTTATCTATCGTATTTTCCCTTCCATGCTATCTACCTTAGTTTGATATATGTGATTGAGACTGTATTGCTATGTCACCTCCATTTGGAGTGTATATATTGTACAAGTACATTTATCTGTTTTAGGTGTAGTATTTACAGACCCTATATACAGCATTCTACCGCCGATATTGCGTCGTAGGCTGGACATAACCACGTGCTCGTGCCCCTCTTCAGGGTGCGGGTCGTGACACCCACACCGCGTCTTTAACTTCATGGACCGTCGGTGGACGTTCCAACTGGGTGTTATCGTTGTCATTTATGAGTCTAGTAATTTGGTCCAAGAAGGGTCTGTCAATATGAACAGTCTCCTTGGTGAATAATTTGGAGTAGAAATCCGCAGCAGTTTTTTGGATGCTTTTATGGTCAGTATTGATGTTCCCGTTGTCGTCTGTCGTGCGGTGAATGGATAACTTCTGTCTGTGCCTATTGACGCAGGCATAGTAAAATTTCGAGTTTCTATCCTTATCGCTGTCCCATTTTAATCTCGCTTTCTGATTCCAGAAGTCGGTTTCCACTTTAAGCCGAAATTTGAGCATGGCCTTGGTGAGGTTCAGGGCTGACCTGGCCGTTGCGATACGTTCCGACACAAAATGTGTTTTGGTACGAGTGACATCATCCTCCGCAACACGCACGGCTTGGAAAATGTCCCCGTAAGCAAGTTTGCTCCAATTGGATAGAGCTTTCCTCGTCGCTCGGAGCCTGTTGCTCACCCGCGATAGGGGGTTGTAGGAGTCTTCCCGATTCCAAGATTCCGTGGCAATGCCCAGAAATTATGGATGATCTGTCCAGAAGTCGAGAAATTGGAAGTTGTTTTTGAGAGGGCTAGTACTATTTTTGATTTCAACCAGCAGAGGGGCGTGGTCGAATTCAGTGGAGTTGAGATGGCAAAGGTTGGTGGTGATCCCCATTCCGTACCGGCGGTCATTTGTGAGGGCTCTGTCCAGGCGAGAGTACTGTCGACGGTCGCCTTTATGTATGTTGCACCAGGTGAAAGCGTTGCCAGTGAACTGAAGGGTGGTGAGATGAGCATTGAAGATAAAATTGTTGAAGTCTTGCATGGCCGATGTGGGAGGAGGTCGCCCTCCAATTTTCTCTTCTCTGCAGGTGATCGCGTTGAAGTCCCCGATGCACAGCCAAGGGGAATTGATGTGGTGGTGGTGGATGTTTATGAGGTCGTTCCAGAGATGTTTTCGCTCGGTAATATCACAACTACCGTGAGCAGCAGAAAGGATTGACCGATCCGGGATCGAGGGGTGTTCCCACCATCAAGTGAGAGCCTGCTGGGAGTCCGGGATAACTCCAATTTTGACATTCATCGAGCCGAGGATCCAAATGTCATTTCTGCCCGCTACGGCCGTGGGGAAGCCGAGCTATAACTGGATAGATTTTAATCTTTTCGGAGGGATTTTGGGTTCAATGATGATAAGGATGTCCATCTTGTGGATTTTTTGTATGCCGGATATTCTTCTTAATGTGTGTTTGTTCGCCAGACCGCAGACATTCCACGATAGGATGTTAATCATTAATGAAGTTGAGGAAAGGGTTTCTTGTTCCGACTGGTGGCGGATCTGGTTAGGATGGTTTTGTTTTTGTCAATTGCTTTGTTGGCCATGTCCCCGTGAGATGTTGACGCTTCTGTCCTTGACGAGGTGCCGAAGTCCCCGTGCGAGAGGGATGCCTCCGCCTTAGACGTAGTTGGAGAGTCGCTAGAGGGTTGTTCTGGTGGGTCCGTGGGAAAGCTAACCAATTCCCCGGCGGAGTCCAAGATGGGATCATCGGAAGGGATGGCCAGAGAGTCACTAGTGCTCCGAATCCGAAGAATAGTATGCTGGAGAGGGTAACCCGCGGCTTGAACCTGAAGTCCTCTCCGCACTTGGTCCAATCCGAGGATAGCAAGGGCTTCTTCAACAGAGTCAACGTTGGGGCGTTGTTGGTCAACACAGATGTTGTCGGTGGACTCCTTGTCAGTCTCCATGTTCGGGGTACTGTGCGCCATCTCGGTGAGATCAAGTTCAGCCAGGGGGTCACTTGATTTTGCCCCTTCCGAATCTAAGACATCAACTTGGTTGGAGACGGTAAGACCTAGGATGTTGCAGGGGGACTGGGCTTTGATCAGAGTTTTGTAGGGATTCTCGCTTCGGTCAGTCTTGCCGTCACTGGATCCGAATCGAGTGTGCGAGTTTGGGCGCGGCAGTAGAGGTGACTTGGGTGTCCTGCCTCTGCTGGCTCATTGTCTATCCGGGTAGCTTTCTTCTTGAGTTCTGGGTGAAGGCGATGGCAGTGCTTCGTGAGATGGCCTCTTGAATGGCAGTGATTGCAGAACATAATGTGGTTGTCGTAGAGGACTTGTTGGGTGTGGGTCTGGTTGTCCAGCTCTATGGTTATGAAGTTGGGTGGTTCGGTGGTGCGGTCGAGTTCCACACAAATTTTAGCCTAGTGAGCCTTGGTTAGGTTGTTGGTTTCGGGGGCCGTGGCAACATTCGTGCCGAAGGAGTTGGCGATGCGTCTTAGAGCCGCTGGGACGATGCATGTGAGAGCTAGATTGGGTAGGGTGACCCAAGCAGCGACTCGCACAGAGCCCTCTTTGGTGGAAAACCCTTGTGACCATTTGATGATCTTCATCGAGTGGAGGCCGATCCTGCATGTGCCTTTGGACCACACGGTCCTGTGATCAGTCTCGGACGAAAGATAGAAGAGAATATGTCTAGGATCGAGGGGGGCTACCCGGCATTCCGACGAGAGGCTCTATCTGGCTATCTCTTCCTGTATACGGGATAATTGGGACAGCCGGTCAAAAACTTTAGAATAAAAGTGTGGGGGAAGAAGGATGACAGAGAAGTCAGTCCCAAGTCGGAGAAGGGAATGAAAGGAATAACGGATTCCTGAGGGAGTTCAATGTCCGAGAGGCTGACATCACGGAGAAGGAGACCTTTCGGGGAGGCCAGGTCCGGACGGAGAGCTGCGGCGAAGGACCGCTGGGCTGGTCCAGACGGGGATGAAGTCATGGTTGCTCCTCCGGTCGGCGGGGTTTGTAACAGGGGTTGGCGGTGGCCGAGACGGGGCACTAGGGGGCAATCCGGGGCCAGGCAATGGTGGGATACCTGGGGGAGGAGGAGGTTCCGAGTGGATGGCAGGGACGGAGGCTACTCCCCCGGTGGGAGGCAGCGCCACCAGAGGGACAGCCGCAGACAGGGGAGGAATGATTTTAGGGACTATGGCAGAATGGGGCGCTACGGGAGGGGTCTCGAGGCCGGCAACGCTCGAAGAGGGGATGGCTCCCGAGGTCCCAGGAAGGGGAGCGACGGAGGCGATAGTGTCGGAGGGCTGCGTCGCGGAAGGCGCAGGAGCTGAGAAGTGGGTGGCGGCTGGGAGGCTGGCGAGGGGTTCAACAGGGGTAGGGGGCGGCGGCCAGAGAGGAGGACGAAGAGAGGTTGGAGGAAAGGGCTCCGGGGGCCACGGGTGGGGGAACGTAAACCTGCGGGAGGGCAAGTCCGTCTATGTACGCTGACTGGGTGAGGGGATGATAGGCGGAGGTGGGGGCCACCTCTCTTGCGTTAAGGTAGGAAGGAACATGGTACGCCGATTCGGGGGCCACGTGACCAGCATAATAGTTAGGGTGGGTAACTCCGGGGGCAGTGCTAGTATAAGAACGGTGTGCTGCGTCATAGTATGGGAGGGACCCACTAATAGTATTCAAGAGGTTAGCTGCGTAGAGCGCAGAATTGGCATGGGGGGTGGGACCCACCAAGATGAGCGGATAGCAAAGCAGCATACTGCGCGATATAACGTAAATGGGTAAGGTCTGCCTCGTGGAGCGGCCCGTAGGCATCCATACCGAGGGACCTGGGTAGGTGGGGCCCCTGACCTGCAATGCAAGAGGGTCCCATCCTGATGGGACACAGGAAAGGGCGCCAATTTGAAAAAGGGAGATGAACGATTGCCGGCCGCTGACCTCCGGTGATCTCCCGACCCGGATGGCACCATCACCTGGGGGGGCCCAACTAGACGCCGTAGAAAATCCGGAGCTATCGAACGGGCTAGGCGGGGAAACGTGACGCCTGGGGAGGAGTGACAAAGGGGGGGAGGGGAGGAGGAAGGGCGTGGAGCCGGGGAGGTGGAGGAAGAGGCAGGGGGTGTTGGCCAACCAGGGCCAGCAGGTCGGCCGGCCAGGGAGCCACCATGGGAAGCCGAGCAGGGAGGGAGAAGAGGGGATGGAGGATATATATATATATATATATATATATATATATATATATATATATATATATATATATATATATATATATTTTTTATATATATATATATATATATATATATATATATATATATATTTATATATATATATAAAACTTATTAGCTACTATTCCCTCCTTATAAATACATATATTTATTTATTTATATAAATAAAACTTATTGGCTACTATTCCCTCCTTATAAATATTGTATTAAAAATCTTTTTCCTTTTTTTATAAATAGTCACTTTTCAATCTATTGGTAATATATATATATATATATATATATATATATATATATATATATATCACGCCCCAGAACCAGAATACTGGAGAGCGGGGGCGAACATAGCCAGCTACGTATATTGAAATAAAGTCCATCTCGCTATACGGTCACGGCTGTCTAGATATGAGGGTTTACTGCAAGCCAACGGTCTCTTAAGGTCAAGCCTATTGTCTCAATCTCAAGCAAGTAATATAAGTACAAGATGTTTGACCACCAAATATACAATAAAAGGCGTCCCAAATATTACATATTCAGTTGATCATGAAGCTAGTCGTACAAAATGTGAGGAGTAGCAAGAGTTTAGTCATACATGATCAACCCTAGGATTTGTTAATCATGCTTACAGCCCATAGGCAGACAGTAAGTAAATGTGCATCGAGCTAACAGGTGCTCGTCGGCTAAATACCTCAAAAGAATAATTTTACAATAGAGTAAGAGAAACAAAATGGAAAACCCACTCGTAGCCCGGGTTCCTTCTAGTCGCCACCATCGGGCTGGAGGTTCGGTAGATCCTCGGGTGCTGCTCCGAAATCTGGCCACACAAAACCAGCTGGGTCAAACCCCAGAAAAAGAGCAAGTGCCACAAAGGAGGCCACGAAACAAGAACAAATCCAGCATATCAGAACATAAGAAATTGGAAGAAAAGTACAAGTAATAAAAGTACAGCAGGACAATAAACGGCTAGGGACATGGAACCATTCCGGGAACCAGATTACAACCCGTAAACCGAACAAGGACCGGGGTTGTAACCCTTCGCCTGAATAGCTTCTATCTCTACCCATTTATTGTTAAGATAAGTAAAACAATCATGTTCAGGAGGACCAGGTACTGGGACTAGACAAGACTTAGACAGGGCTAGACAACATCCATTCACAAGCGGCCAAGCAAAATACTACGGCTTACTACTTTAACTAACTAGGGTTATCACAAGCCTAATTACTAACAAGATGCAAGTGAGAATTTCCCAGTCCCAAGCCCTGCAGACCATCCAGTTATCCTTCTGCGGGTTGAGAGTATGGTTGGGTACATCGCCCAGGAGACAATATACCCTTAGGTGACTTAGAGGGTGCAACACATGACAGTGTGCTGGAAATGTGCTCTACTCGTCGGCAAGCTACAAGTCCAATTAAAGCGCCCAGATAACGAGATTGCCTGTGACTGGAAATTCTCTATGAACTATAGTTTGATCTAATCATTAGCCTAATCCAGATTCAGTGTAAATCCCTGACCGTGGGAACCAGGGAGTCACGTCCTAGACATGATACAAGACAAAACAGGTGGATTGTACAAGCAAGCAAGCAAGAACACCCACGGTGTCAAGTTGGTTATGCAAGTCAAGTTGGTCGTCGCAACAGCATCAAGTCAAGTCAAGTTACAAGTTACAAGTCAAGAGTGTGCCGCCACGGGCCACTATCAAGTTATCAGGTTACCAGTCAAGAATGCACCCCATCGAGTCATTTTCTAGAAAATCAGGAAGTACTAGGATCATAAATCACAGAAATCATGAAAACCGTACTAGTCATATCAAATACTAAAAATCATGCCAGGTCGTGTTGGGGTCAAGGTAGTCGTGCTGTGTGGAACAAGATCTCAAAACCTAAGCCACAAAAGAGAAGCCAAGTCCAAGAAATAAAAACCAAATCATCATGGGCCAGTGGGTTGCGCAGGGGTGGATGGCGCAGGAATGGTTGGCGCAGGAATGGTTGGCACAGGAAATAGGTGGCGCAGGGGATAGATGGCGCAGGGTTGAACTGCGCAGGGGTGAAGTGCGCAGGTTCCAAGCGCGCAGGGTTAGATTGCGCGGGGAGCCAACTGCGCAGGGGTGAGCTGTGCAGGGGTGAAGTGCGCATGGTCCAAGCGCGCAGGGTTAGATTGCGCGGGGAGCCAATTGCGCAGGGGTGAGCTGCGCAGGGGGCTGAGCGCAGTTCGTCAAGAGGCAAGCAGTGCGGTCGACGTTGCACTAAAGAGTGCAGGCCGAGAGGGGATGCGCAGTCCAGCACTGCGCTAAAGAGCGCAGGCTGCAGTCTTCTTCTCCAGGCCGAGAGGAACAACTCAAGAACACCAAAGTTCAAATCTTCACATCTTGCTCAAATCAAACCCAAATCTAGATTTTCAAAGTTCTAACTTAATTAAAATTGAGTTCTCTTCCACATGGAAGCATCAAAACCCACAAAAACTCAACTAAAATAGATCAAAACCATGTAAATCCAAAAATAGAGAAAACTTATATCTAGAACAAATGAGACTCCAAATCACAAAATATCAAGTTCTAATGTTCATCTCCATGGCCTAATCTAGCTAATGGACAAATAAAATAGGGTTCTAATGTGGTGGCAAGGTGCACTTGTCTATGGGTGATGGTGTTGTGTAGAGGAAGAAGAAGAAGAATTAATGAAGGAAAGTAATGAAGAGAGAGAGTGTTAGGTGGGGATTTTAATGGTGGAGGATAAGTTGAGTGTAGGGTGGAGGTTAGCTAAGGTGCTCCAATGCAAAATAAACCAAACCAAACCAAACCAACCTTCTCCACAACATAAAACCAAGCCAGGTAAAACCCAATTACGAAAAATCCAAAATTCGCAAGTCAAGTCAATTACAAGTATAGGCCAAAATCCGAGAAAATAAAATACAGGTCCGAAATACGTATACACCTGATAAAATACGTATTCCGAATATGGGTGTTACAACTCTAACCACCTTAAAAGAATTCCGTCCTCGAAATTTAATTTAAGAGGCTAGAGAGACAAGGACATGTCGTACTTATTTACATGCAAGCTATACTAAGCAGTCAATCAAATAATCACGCATGCAAGCAAGGATGGAAGGCATAAGGCATAAGGAAGATATTATACCTTATGAGTCAAACAGGTAGGGATATCACGATCGGATGTCGTCCTCACACTCCCACGTTGACTCACCTAGAGAGTGATGACCCCAAGCAACACAGACTAAACTAATAGTCTTGTTCTTGAGTATCTTCTCTCTCCGGTCCAATATAGACACGGGCCTCTCCTCATACGAAAGGTTGGTACCAACAACCAATTCCGAATGGTCTAGGACTTGGCTCGGGTCCGGGATATACCGTCGTAATTGGGACACATGGAATACATCATGCACCTTACTTAGCGACGGCGGAAGAGCAAGACGATAGGATACATCTCCTACTCACTCCAGGATATCGAACGGCCCTATATACCTAGGACTAAGCTTTTCCCGTACGCTAAAATGAATGACGCCGCAGTTAGGCGAGATCCTAAGGAATACATGGTCGCCGATAGCAAACTCTAAGGGACGTCGATGAGCATCGGCCCAATGCCGCTGGCGATCTTGGGAAACTCGAAGATGATCCCTAACTCTTCTGACTACTTCAACTGTCTGGGCAATTATTTCTGGACCGAGCATCTGCTTCTCTGCAACATCATCCCACGCTAGCGGGGATCTGCACTTCCTACCATACAGAGCCTCGAATGGTGCCATCTGGTTGCTGGCCTGGAAGCTGTTATTGTACGAGAACTCCACCAGATGCAGGTGATCTTCCCACGAACCACCGAAGTCAAGGGTACAAGACCTCAACATGTCTTCAAGGGTCTGGATTGTGCGCTCTGACTGGCCGTCTGTCTGTAGATGATATGTCGAGCTGAACTGGAGACGAGTTCCCAAACTCTCTTGCAGGCTACGCCAAAAGTGTGATATAAATCTTGAATCTTGGTCCGAGGTGATACTAACGGGCACTCCGTGAAGCCTGACAATCTGTCTGAGATACATCTCTGCTAGCTGAGCCATAGACTGTCCAACTCTGAATGGGAGAAAATAAGCCACCTTCATGAGCCTGTCAACTATAACCCAAATAGCATCTCGACCAGCTGGAGATCTAGGCAATCCAGTCACAAAATCCATGGTCACATGCTCCCACTTCCACTCTGAAATCGGCAAGGGCTGAAGAAGTCCAGCGAGCCTCTGATGTTCAGCTTTAACCTGTTGGCAAACCAAACACCGAGAGACAAACCGGGCTATCTCCCTCTTCATGCCATTCTACCAGAAATGCTGACGAATATCACGGTACATCTTCGTGCCACCGGGATGAATAGAATACTGCGAACTGTGAGCTTCTGCCATTACTTCCTGTCTGATATCTCTACTAGGTACACAAAGACGAGAGCCATGTCGAAGTGTACCATCTTCATGAATGCACAACTCTGGCCTTTTTCCTACCTCGCACTCTGCTATGAGCCGCTGAATTTTGGAATCTACAGACTGCGCTATCCGGATTCTCTCAACTATGCTGGACTGAACCTGTAGACTGGCCATCAATGTCACACTGGTAGGAAGAACCACTTCAATTCCCATCTTCTGAAGATCGGCCAGTAACTCTGGTTGCGCCGTCAGGAAATAAACTCCGGCTCTTCTGCTCAACGCATCTGCTACTACGTTGGCCTTCCCTGGGTGATACTGTAAATCCACATCGTAGTCCACCAATAGCTCAAGCCATCTTCTCTTCCACATATTAAGGTCCTTCTGGATGAAAACATACTTCAGGCTCTTGTGATCAGTAAATATCTCCACTCTATCTCCGTACATGTAGTGTCTCCACAACTTAAGTGCAAACACTACTGCTGCCAGTTCCAAGTCGTGGGTCGGGTAATTCTTTTTATGATCACAAAGTTAGCGTAATGCATAAGATATTACCTTTCCATGCTGCATCAATACACACCCCAATCCTCTGCCTGAAGCGTCGCAATAAACTGTGAATCCTCCGATCCCATCTGGAAGTGTGAGAATGGGAGCCGTTATCAAGCCTCGCTTCAACTTCTTAAAGGATTCCTGACACTCCGCTGTCCAAGCGAACTGTACATCCTTACGAGTCAACTGGGTCATCGGCGCTGAAATCCTTGCAAAATCTGAAACGAATCACCGGTAGTAGCCGGCCAATCCAAGGAAGCTGCGAACCTCTGCCACTGAACTAGGTACTGGCCATGACTCGATAGTCACAATCTTCTGGGGATCCACTTCTACTCCTCCTCGAGTAATGATGTGACCCAAGTACGAAATGCGGTCGAGCCAGAACTCGTATTTACTGAACTTGGCGTACAACTGATGCTCCCTAAGCATCTGAAGGACGATTCTGAGATGCTGCTCGTGCTCTGCTTCGCTCTTGCTGTAGACCAGGATATCATCTAGGAACACGATCACGAACTGATCCAAATAAGGCATAAAAATACGATTCATGAGGTCCATGAATACGGCTGGCACATTGGTCGCTCTAAATGGCATAACAAGGAACTCCCAATGTCCATTCCTCGATCTAAATGGTGTCTTCGGGATGTCCTGCTCTCTGACTCTGATCTGATGGTATCCTGATCGCAAGTCTATCTTCGAGAACACTGAAGCCCCTCTGAGTTGATCAAACAAGTCATCTATCCTCGGGAGAGGGTATCTGTTCTTGATTGTCACTGAGTTCAAGGTACGATAATCTACACATAACCTGGACGTACCATCCTTCTTTTTTCACAAGAAACATCGGGGCTCCCCAAGGCTATCCACTTGCACGAATGAATCCCTTGGTCCTGAGTTCTTCAATCATCTTGTACAAAATCTCCAACTCTGAAGGTGCACTCGCTCTGATACTGGTGCTGTTCTGGAGATTAAGTCTATAGTGAACTCAATCTCCCGCTCTAGCGGCATTCCTGGAAGCTCCTCTGGGAAAACATCTAGAAATTCTTCAACTATCCTAGGCAACTGTACTGCTGCTACCGCCATCCGCAATACTGGAGAAGATGGCTCTACCGCGCCTCTGGAAAATAAGAACTCTGGCTCTCCTGGAATGCTGAAAACAACTCTACCAACATGGAAGTCTATCCTAGCATATTGGTTCCTCAACCAATCCATGCCTAGGACTACATCATAGTCTGCCATAGGGAATTCTATAAATCTAGCGGGGAACTCTATACCGCTAACTACGATCCGACACGAGGAAAATACTCGATCTACTCCCACAAGAGCATTACCAGTAAGTATATTAAGTCTTATTGATAACGACTCTGGCTCCAATCCTATCCGTGTCGCGAATCGTGCAGACATGAATGAATGCGATGCACCAGAATCAAATAATACCAATGCTGGAGAGGAGATGACGAGAATAGTACCTGCCACTACCTCACCTGGTACAACTTCTTCTTCCATAGCCATCATCATGGCCTGACCTCTAGCAGCGGGTCCCCTCTGCTGGAAACCTCTCTGCCTGCTCTGCACTTGGGCTTGGGTATACTACTGCTGGTTCTGCTGATGAAATGCCTAGGCCTGAGGCAACAATAGCCTCGGGTACTGCTGCTGCTGCACAGGTGCTGGTCCCCTAACCGATGGACTGGTTAGGTTGGAAGAGGATGAACTACCCCTATTCGGGCAAGCTCCTATCTTGTGATCTGCCGCTCCACAAGCCAGGCACAATCCTTGCATCCTACGACAATCTGCCACTACATGGCCAGGCTTCCCACAATGAGAACATCCCATCGCGGAAGTCTGCTTCTGCTTTTGCTGCTGCGGGTACGTCGGGGTCGAATGCTGAACCGACATCACTGAGGCCGCCCACCTCGGAGTTCCAATAGTCAAACTTCTAGCTGTCGGGGCTGGAGCTGATGACTGGTGCATCTGACTGTAGGACCGCTTCCTACCTCCGGTCCTATCCACGATCCTCTGGGAGGTGTACTCATGCCTCCTAGCCGCTCTCAATACTACATCGAACGTCTGGTGCTCGAACTGCTCGACTGCCAACAAGATCTCCAAATGCAGTCCCAGCTGGAACCGCTGGGCCCTATCAAACTCGGTTGCCACCAAGGTGGAGGCAAACCTACTGAGTCTAGAAAACTCAGATGCATAACTGTCAACTGTTCTGCCTCCTTACTTCAAGTTGGTAAATCTCGTCTGTAGGTCGTACCGAGCCACAGCATCAAAATACTTGTCTGGAATCTTTCTCTAAATACTGCCCAAGCAATGGGTGCCACTAATTCCATGGCCTGCGCTGCCCACCAACTGCGAGCTAAGTCCAGTAACTATAGCCGTACCACGGCCACCTTCTCATTCTCAGGTGTTCTAGCTGCTTCCAGAATCACCTCGGTATCCTGAAGCCAAGCGTCCGCGGCAATCGCATCTTCACTGCCGTCGAAGAAGGGAGGGTTCAGGTGCTTGAAGCTGTTGGACGCGCTGTTCCCTGGATGACCGCCTCTGGTCAAAGCATCCGCCACTACCTGGTACAAGGCGTCTCCTCGACGATCCTGGGATGCTATCAAGGTCCTGATGAGACCTACCAAAGTGCTATCATCTGGCTCGGCAGGCTGAACGGGCTGAACTGGAGGCTCTCCTCCAGTAGGCACAACTTTGGAGGCTACTCCGGAGTGTTGGGCTTGATCTCCTGGTTGTTGGTCCACGGGAGGTGTTCCACCTTGCTGATCGGCGGGGTCAGGTACAGTGCCGCTGAAGAAGACGACACAGGGAAAACAATAAGGAAGGACCAGGGCAGATCAATGATACAAGTATGTGATCAGGTCAAGATTCCAGAGATACAGATGATATGAATGGAGATCAAGGATGAGTAATGATTAAGACATCTATCGGTAAACCCTCATATTTCCTGATTGACAAGACCTGCATGGGCCACCACTTAAACCATGTCACGCCCCAGAACCAGAATACTGGAGAGCGGGGGCGAACATAGCCAGCTACGTATATTGAAATAAAGTCCATCTCGCTATACGGTCACGACTGTCTATATATGAAGGTTTACTGCAAGCCAACGGTCTCTTAAGGTCAAGCCTATTGTCTCAATCTCAAGCAAGTAATATAAGTACAAGATGTTTGACCACCAAATATACAATAAAAGGCATCCCAAATATTACATATTCAGTTGATCATGAAGCTAGTCGTACAAAATGTGAGGACTAGCAAGAGTTTAGTCATACATGATCAATCCTAGGATTTGTTAATCTTGTTTACAGCCCGTAGGCAAACAGTAAGTAAATGTGCATCGAGCTAACAGGTGCTCGTCGGCTAAACGCCTCAAAAGAATAATTTTACAATAGAGTGAGCGAAACAAAATGGAAAACCCACTTGTAGCCCGGGTTCCTTCTAGTCGCCACCATCGGGCTGAAGGTTCGGTAGATCCTCGGGTGCTGCTCTGAAATCTGGCCACACAAAACCAGCTGGGTCAAACCCCAGAAAAAGAGCAAGGGCCACAAAGGAGGCCACGAAACAAGAACAAATCCAGCATATCAGAACATAAGAAATTAGAAGAAAAGTACAAGTAATAAAAGTACAGCAGGTAACTATGGTATGATTTTATTTTAAATACTACTAGTAGCTATTATCTAATTGTAAATGTGAAGCCTTGAACTAGCTATTTATACAAAAATAGAAAAAAAATATAGATTGATCTGTGTAAATTTTTTATAAGAGTTCCAATTTGATTTGCAGGTAACTATGCATTCAATATACTTATAGTTAAATATATAGATATAATTATATATATTAGTAGTGGTTAAAAAAAGATAACATATGAGATACTGTTCACTTCGTGAACAATATTTCATTTTGCCCGAGCCCCTGTTTTTTTCCGCGAACAGTTGAACTTGAACATATTTGAATCCAATATTTTCAAGATGCGTGCATATCCAAATACTTCTCCAACTTGATATGATCCTTCCCAATTGGACCAATCCTCGACCCATCCTCGCGTTCTATGGATATAAACCCGACACGAAGTAGGATCTAAAATCCTTTTATAAACGAACGAACAAAAAAATAGGGTTCCTCAAAAATTTCCTTCAATACTTCACCAACTCTCGTGCAGCAACACCTGAACCTTCATGACAACCTCGTGAATGCCCTCAGTTGCTTGCAAGCCACTGACGGCCGCTGCGTCACTGGAGTGCTTCAAATACCCGACCACAAACAGAAAACTCTCAATTTCTGAAGGCAACCATGTACCTATATTTCGATCCAAATATCTTAAATTCTGTTTGATGAAATTTTGATCTATGAATTCGTAGGGATAACCAATATGATCCTCTTCAATTCCCTTAAATTAGATTTTCCACATTAGGTCTGTACAGCTCGAGAAAACCCCTCAATAAAAACCCTCTCGAGAACAGAACATAGAAGCAGTTCAATATACTAACTTGGAAGCTAGTTTTTGAATCATATGCCAGAGTTTTTAACAAACTAATCTAAAATAGTAGAAGACAACATATTCGAGAGTAGAACCCAACTTGTAGATCATGATTTTATTAATTATACGCAATGCTAATTGGTTGTGAACATGCTTAAAAAACTGACTTTAAAATATTAAAATTTTATAAAACTTCCCGATACAGCATGCGCCCCGAAAAACCGGGCAACATAGTCGCAAACTATATGCATCAAAAGGCGCGTATAGATGTTGTCGACATGTAGAAACTGACGGAACTCGATTTCATGGTGCGTGCGCAACAAAATCAATGCATATCCGTCAAGATATCCCGTATCGGCCATTTGCAAACTTGGCCATAACTTCGTGTACGTTCGTCGTACTGAGACAAAACTTATGCCAGTAGGACCGTATTGAAATTTTGGTCCTGTGTGCCATGTTTGGTCCGATTCTGAGAAGGTCGACCGGAACGCCTATTTTGGCGGGCCTACGACTGATCCAACGGGTGAAATTGTACACAGCCCGCTGAAATCCAACTTTGGACATACGTTTGGGTTAGTCTCATCAAATTAGACCCTTAAAAATGTAGTTTGATGACTTTAGATACCAAAGATATTGTCACGTATTTTGGTACAAAATGGATCCAATGTCGGACATCATTTTGACCCAAAATTATGATTTGGCCCCTGTTCCAGAATTTAACTTTTGGACAGGCGTTTCTTATATATATCTTTTATACTGGGAATATTTATGATATTTGTTTCAGCAACCAGAGCTGTTTGTGGATTTTGAGATTTATTGTCGACGTGATTGATTGTTTGGAGTTGCCATTCCCGACCACCAGGCAAGATACCTTGCCACCTTACTCTGTGATTTACTTATTCCTATTTTCAGTTATTTATATTCAACACTACTTATCTATTGTTAGTATTATATCACTGTGCGTCTAATTCACACTTGGGTGCAAGCGACTATATCGGTCGTTTTACTTGCTTTTGTTTTATTCTCTTCCATTGACTTAGCCTAGTGACCACCCATTAATGATGAGGTATTGGTATATCTCATACGGCCTTGACACATGATCATCACGAGTTGTGAGTCACATATAGGACACGTACGTGTAGTCGGCTGGCCACCGATACGTATGCAGCGTACGACGAATATGAGTAACTGCCAATAGAATTACATGTTAGAAGACTTGACGGTTACTCGAGGTTCTTATTAGTCATGGAGATGATGATACTTGGCATTGGGTGGGGAGAACAATACCTGAAGTATGAGCTTCTTTTCACTTCCCTACTTACATGTGCCCTCCTCCGGAGACGCCGGCCCCAGGTGCCCTCTGACGTTTCCCAGAGCGATATGGACGTACCCCTTGCATATGATGCCCTCTGACGATCATCGGACGTTACGGACGTAGTGCCCTGGTGCCCCATACGGGAACTATGCCGATTCCATCTACAATCAGGGCTCATGCATTGAAGGATTGTATCTCAACTGCATATTCACAGAAGTATGGTTAGAAACCCTATTGCATGCATCCCCTTTTACTCTTTAATATATATCACAGTTTATATGGCATAGTATTTTCTTGTATCTTGTTACATCCCTCTGAGGACCTGGTTATCTCTCCAGGGTTAGACGAATTCCCGCCAAGGTATGACATTGAATTCTTCCTACATCGATGACGAGGCATCTCCTGCTGACTTTTAGTTTACTTATATATTGATACATTTAGTGGACATCTTCTATTTTCTTTTATTTCCATTTTGCGGAGGTTAGACTCCGATCATTTGAGACTATTTTACATAGCTGTTTGGAGTGGGTATGTCCACCCAGCTATCTCTTTGATTCATTTATTTATTCTACATTCTTATATCTTCTGTGCTGAGCTGTGATGAGATGTAGTTTATTTATATTCTGGCCTGTGATTATTATTATTTACAGCTTATGTACGTATACGAGGATTTCTTATATTTGAGTATTCTTCATATATGTGTAGCTGTCATGTCTATGTTCTCTGTCCTAAGTATTTTGGGACTGGGGTGTTACAATCTAAGAACTCAAGTAATATCATAAAATTTTAGGACCGTTGAGCACCTCTAGAGGGAGGGGGGTGAATAGAATGTGTGTGAGTACAGCAAAAATAATTACCAATTAAAAAATTAATAGTTATAATCTATGGCAGGAATAAAGAGATAGTAATATAAAAGGTAGTAATAGATAGAAGATCAAACTCAGTGAACACCGCGATATATACTGGTTTCCCTCTGAGAGGACTAATCCAGTCGTGAGTACCCTTGCCCGCTGTTAATCTACTATTTGTAAGCTAAATGTGAGCTTGCCGTCTCTTTACAATACCGTGCTTGGTGACAAGTGCACGATCGACTTCACAACACAGTGCTTGGTGACAAGCGCATGATCGACTCCACAACGCCGTGCTTGGTGACGAGCGCACAACCGATTTCTAAACTTGAAACCTCTTTACAACTCTGCAGACCAAAGACTCTAAATTAAACACGATGTTACTGGCTTTGGCTAAGAGATGAATAGGTAGATTGTGAAAGCTTTAGATCACTGAAAAACACATGATGAATGAATAGAAAGAAGAGTGAATGAGTGATTAGAAATAAAAAAATTCTTCTCTATTTATAGGTGTTTTTTTGACCGAACTCGGGCAGAGTTCAGGCAAAGTTCGGATGCGAAGATCCCGCACACGAACGTTGGATGCAGATTTGGAGGCAACTAAAATTCAAATTTGAGTTGACCGAACTCGATCAGAACTCGAACCGAACTCGGTCAGAGTTCTACCAGAGTTCTGTCGCTTCAGAACTTAATTTGAATAGCCAAATTTGCGTAGGTATTTATGGGCTGGTTGGATGTGTAGAGTTTTGGGATTTAGGTAGGCTTTTTGGAAAGGTGGACTGGAGTTAACCTAAGCCAGTAATATCCGATTGATTTTACGTTTCATATCCAAGACTCAATAAAAATAAAAATACAGAAAAAATGTAAAAAATAACTCGATCCTGTCACGACCCGCACCCACTGTGAGGGTACGAGCACGTAACAACGCCCAGCCTACGCCGCAGTGTCGGCGGTAGAACGCTGTTGTAGGTCACTATCTAACCAACCAATTACGCAATTATATAATGTACTTGTCAAAATATCAACTCCGAACGGAGAACAAGTATAGATATAATATAATCTCAATCACAGTCTAAGAACGATATGATGGCACAGAAGATTAAAACTAAGACTAATAACAGAAATAAAACCAACAACTAATAATATAATCTCAAACAATCTCAAACAATCTCAACTACAAATCTCAACTTATATACAACTATAGTTCTAAAACATGAAAGCTAAAACAGGACAACTAGCTAAACTCCCGGTCACTTCTGAGTGTCGGGGCCATAGGTAGCTAAGACATCTCCTGGTCAGTAATATGTAGGGCATGTGTCCTCAGGGCAATCATCTGTAAAATTTACAACAGGTCCAGTCAGGACAGGAATGCGTACAACTCATTAAGAAAACCCAAGTAATGATAGAGAACTATAAAGCAGTTATAGACAGTTTTATTGATGAATATGGCAGTTTATATTTAGGTGATAATATAGAGAAGCAGTAAGATACAAGGAAAGTAAAGTAAGTAAAACAAGAGAAGAATGATGGCAATGAAGACTGTAAAATAAATCTAGCTGAACTAAATTAACATAATAAATCCAGACAGTAAATGTAAAACAAGTGTAAAACTACTATAAATCCAGTACGAGATGAATCTAATACAAGATGAATCCAGTACAAGATGATTCTAGGTAGTGATCAAGAATCCAGGTGAGTTCAGCTATTCTAACAGTGTGTTTTAAAATACCGAGATCGACTTGTAAACGGCTGTAGGTAATCAGACACATCTCTCACTGATAAGGCGAGAGATGGCTATGCTTCCAGTAGATTCCAGTTGGAAGATTCCAGATTTGGGGTATGTCTACATGTTTTACTCAATATTTTCCCGCCCCGTAAAACAAATGAATCCAGAATTCGATATGAGAATCGAGATGAGTCCAGCCAAAATATGATGATTCCAGAAATAGATTTCGGAATGATTCCAGTGATTCCAGTAATAGAGCCCAGATAAGTAAGGTACGTGTGTCGCATACATGAATCCAGAGATATCCATACGTGTTGTAACAGAGAATCACATAAAACTAACTATAACTGAAGTACAGTAATTGACAATTAAATGAGAGAACTATCAGAGAATGTACTCTTCTGTTACTCTGAAAAGAGTAGTGTAATGTCAGATGTCTGCACTGGAGTCACAATGTCCTAAATAGAGCAGTACAGGTTATAATGTGTTTAAAATATAGTAAATGATGTTTATGATGCAATCTACATGATTTCTAGGCCAATCTAGGTCAAAGTCGACTCTAAGTCAAACCTGGTCAACTGTCTAGGTCAAACTAGGTCCAAGTCAAACTTGGTCAACTCTGGGTCAACTCAAGTCAACATCTAGTCAATCCTGAACCATTGGGTCAAACCTTGGTCAATTCTAGGGTTTGGTCAACTGTTGAGTCAAACCAAGGTTAACTAGGCTATTGGGTTTACATCAATCTAGCCAACTCTACATTAAGGCTAAACTCATAATCCTAACCAATACACATCTAAGGTATCCATATATTCTAAGAATTCTGAACCTATAACTCACAATATGAGTATACACATTATGGTATATATATATATATATATATATATATATATATATATATATATATATATATATATATATATATATATATATATATATATATATATATATATATATATATATATATATATATACACACACACACACATATAGGGAACACTAACTTGTCAAATTATGCATTCTCACATATCCATATAATATAACCTATTTACATATATAGCTAATCCTCTATATATAGGTATACTCATAACCACATACCCTCGTATGGGACACTAACTTCCTTCTCTCAAATCCTTCACATAGTCACTCTCACAAATATACAAGGACACACACACTCTCACAAATATACATATCTATACATATGTGTTCACAGGTTTGGGTGTAAGTGTCCAAAAACAGTGAAGTGTCAAGAGGGTGAGTGATAACTTGTGTGTGTGTGTGAGGCACTTGCGTGTGTGCTAGAGTGTCACATGAGGGTATGAGAAGAGTGTGGTGTTAGACATCCTGAAAACAGTGAGGGAAATATGTGTGTGTGTAGAGAGTTTTAGCTGTGAGTGTGTGTTAGTGAAACATGGCAGTGGTGGGTGTGTGTGTGTCAAAATCTGAACTGGAACACTAGAAAACAGTGAAGCATATCCTGGAAAATAGTTAACATTTGAAGGTGTACATGTGTCAATGGAAACAGCAACTAACAAGGTATGAACCTGGGAAAATAGTGTATACATGTGTGATATCCTGAAATCAGTGAAGGGTGAAAGTGTACAGTGACTAAGTTCAGTAGAAAGGAAACCAAAACATTCATATTTCACACACCAATAAAACTCAGTTTTCAGTCTTTAACAGCTAACCCAGAATTGAACCCAAATCAAAACCAATAGACCATCAAATCAGCCTAAATTTGACACACCATTAGTAAACATGTAGGTACACTTCATTCAGGTCTTAAACCATACAATTAACAGTATAAAATAGGTTAATATGATGTCAAAGTTCATATTTTAAAAATCTAGAAAACAGTAAAATAGGGGACTGATACTATGTTCAGAAATAATTGGGTAAAATGAGAATTCATTCATGAAAATGAACTAAAGTATCAAAATTTTGGTTGGTAATAATACTAGGGTTTGTGCACGTGTCTAGTAATGTGTTTGTGTCCACCCAAGTGGACACAAACGTGTCCAAACAGATTAAAACCCAACACAGTACAAAACTAGACCAATCCTCGTGTACGTGGTTCCAGTACTCGTGTACACGACACGACATGACACAGATCTCGTGATCGTATCCCAGTGTCGAGGAGGACTAGGGTTAGGTCGGGGATAACCTGATACGTGTCCACGACACGCGTGTGTACGTCACGACACGCGTATCCATGTCAAAAATCGATAGTAGCTGATTCAGTATAAATCTAGTGCACGGCTTCCTGCGTGTCCGACACGACACAAGAGGCCCTAAGACTTGACACACGTGGTGTCAGTTAGTGCCCCAAAGTGTGTGTCAAGTTTCACGTGTCCTAGTTGCGTGTCCGCTGCAAAAATGCACCCGAGTAGCAGGGGAGCTACAATGCCCGCACGCGCGTGTGCAACCGCGTGTTCCCGTGTCCTATGTGACACGACATAACACCAATACGTGTTCAGTCCATTGAAAATCCATAAGCAAACACAAAACCTAAATTTCTATTCAATTACTTTCCTGAAATTAAATCGAAATGCCCTTTGGGGCATTTCATCAAACACCTTCATAAGGGGACTGATACGTGTCCAAATGGGAGACGATTTGGACACAAAATCCTACAGAAATCTAGGGTTAGCTAGGGACACCTAGATCTAGGTTAAAATGTAATAATAACATCAATTACAATAGGTTTTGAAAGAGTTACCTATAGGTGTCAAATCCTCAATAAAACTCCAAAGAGGGGTGTTCCTCTTGATAGTCAAACTTCTCCAAATGAGCCCAAAACTGAGATCAACCTCCAAAAATATTAAACATTCAGAAATTAGAACCTAATACAGAAGACTAGGATGAAAAAGGAGATTAAATGAATAAAATAGGAATTTTTGGAAGGGGAAAAAATACCTTTCTTTCTCCAAGTGTTGGAATGATAAAAAATAGGCAAGCCCTAATGAATAAGTGTTTAAATAGGGTGGGGATCCCTATGGCTGGTCATAAGCTCAATAATTAGGGTTAGGGTTCACTAAATGGTCCATGGGCTTAAGTCATGATCAATCAAATCATTAAGCCATAAGTCATTTCATGAAACCACAAGCCATGACTTAAATTCACTTAAACTAAACCTCCTAATCCAAAATTAGTTTCTAATGACTAAAAGTAGGTTAACCTAAGTTAGACTAGGGTCACCATGGCTAGGGTTAGCTTCTAGGCTAGTCCACTAGGTCTCAACAAGTCAAAGTCAAACTGAAATTCACCAATTCAATAAATCATCAATTAATTCAAATAAGTCAAAATGACCAAATTATCCCTTGGCTAAAAATGATAATTAAATCATCCTAATGACATGGTTAGGCTCTAGGTCATGCAGTCTCTACGGTTTCACTAGCAGCACGTCAAAATCACAAGTCATGACTTAAACCAGATTTTAAATAGTTTAAAAAATTATTAAAAATTACCAAAAATCATAATGTGAAATAAATATCAATAATAATAATTATAATTACAAAATTTTAAAATTACCCTTATCTGGAAAACTGGGTGTTACAATCCTACCCCCCTTAGAAAAATTTTGTCCTCGAAATTAAGATGATCGTATCCCTACTAGGTTAAACCCCCAGCAAATCAAAGTCAAAGATAACACGCAACACAGTCCTACTGCTCGTGGTTTTACGGTCTCGAACAGGGTAGCTACACTATCTAGCAAATCACAAATGATATCCTGACAGGTACTAATGGAATCACACAGGAAAGTGGAGAAGAAGAATGAGAAGGACAAACCTGCTAACCCATCACCTACAGCGTCGGTCTCCTCGACCGCCATCGTAAAAGCTCCACCCCTCTGGTGCTGAGCTACATGTGGCCTAGCTCCCTCAAAAGGAGGTGCAAAGCGACAATCTATCTTCTGGTGGGCTTCAGACCCACAGGAATAGCAAACCTTCAGTCTCTTCCTACACTGCTCCTTGGTGTGTCCCAACTTCCTGCAGTAGGAACAACTGATCGTCTTCGGGTCTTGACCCCGATACTGATGCTGCACCTGCTGAACCATCACTGGTACCCTGGTCTGTTGAATCTGTACGTGAGGCCTCTTGGCCTGGCCTCCGCTGCTGCTACCACTCTGGAAGTCACGACCCCTCTTCAACTTCAACCCCAGGTCATCCTCCGCTGCCATAGCCCCAGAAAATATCTCCACAAAGGTAGTATTCCAGTCGCTCTTAGTCAGCGATCGAACCTCCCTAATCAAGCCTCGACGAAACTTTCTCGCCTTCGCCTTCTCAGTCAAGTCATCTATGAACCGGGCCAATCGACAGAACTACCCGGCGTACTCAGCTACCGTCTGGTTTGCCTAAACCAGACCCTCAAACTGTGCCTCTATGCCTCCCAAGGCCACATCAGGAAAGAACTGCTCCTTGAATAGTTCCTTGAACTGGGCCCAAGTCTGGCCCTCAACTCCCACCCTGGGATCTGTCTGGTACCACGCACGGGCTAAGTCCTGCATCTGACTGCCCGTCGCCTCGATATGGAGTCGATCTGGTATCTCTGCCAGCCTGAATATCTCCTCGATATGCTCTATCTAGTCGTCTGCATAATGAATGCCTTCTGTGCCCAGGAACTCTCTGGAATGCATTTTCTGAAAGTCCTGTATATCATTTTCCTTCCGACGAGGCTGCTGCTGCTCCCCCTGAGTAGTCACCAACTCTACAGTAGTACGAACCAGCTGGTGGGCCTCGTCAATCCCTTGACGGAAATCGGTAGTCTCTCGCCGCTGCTGCTGCTGATAAGATGCCAGAATCCTCTCCACGAAAGAGAATAGATGAGCAGCATCTACCATCCCCGCAGGTGGAGGCTGCTACGGTGGAAGGATCTCAGGAAGTACCGAGCTCTGCCTCCCAACTGGTGGAGGTGCTCCTCCGAAAGCTGCCGAAACACCCACCCCAGCTGGCATGACTAGGGCTGCGGTACCGGGAACTGGCTGCTGAAGGTGAGAAGTGGCAGACCCCTCTGCAGCGTCCTCCGATCCTGGGCGATGCGATCTCGTCTCAACCATCCTGGAGACACAGATCAAACAGGAAATCAATACTGAGATAGAAGTGATAAATCAAAGGAGGACATTTAATTTCAAGGAAGACAATCAGCAAGATGTATAGATGGTATGAATTGAAACAGAATTTTTTCTAACTATGATTGAGCGCCTCTCCGTTAAAGCCTGTCCCTCAATCCTATCGCAGGCTCGCGACAGTACAACTAAGTCGTCGTACTACCACGATATCGTACTAATGCAACTCTCGGCCTGCATGGGCCACCACTAAAAACGTGTCACGACCCGCACCCACTGTGAGGGTATGAGCACATAACAACGCCCAGCCTACGCCGCAGTATCGGTGGTAGAATGCTGTTCTAGGTCACTATCTAACCAACCAATCACGCAATTATATAATGTACTTGTCAAAATATAAACTCCGAACGGAGGACAAGTATAGATATAATGTAATCTCAATCACAGTCTAAGAACGATATGATGGCACAGAAGATTAAAACTAAGACTAATAACAGAAATAAAACCAACAACTAATAACATAATCTCAAACAATCTCAACTACAAATCTTAACTTATATACAACTCCAATTCTAAAACATGAAAGCTAAAACAGGACAACTAGCTAAACTTCCGATCACTCCTAAGTGTCGGGGCCATAGGTAGCTAAGCCATCTCCTGGTCAGTAATATATAGGGCATGTGTCCTCAGGACAATCATCTGTAAAATTTAAAATAGGTCCAGTCATGACAGAAACGAGTACAACTCATCAAGATAACCCAAGTAATGACAGAGAACTATAAAGCAGTTATAGACAGTTTTATTGATGAATAAGGTAGTTTATATTTAGGTGATAATATAGAGAAGCAGTAAGATACAAGGAATGTAAAGTAAGTAAAACAAGAGAAGAATGATGGCAATAAAGACTGTAAAATAAATCTAGCTGAACTAAAGTAACATAATAAGTCCAGACAGTAAATGTAAAATAAGTATAAAACTACTATAAATCCAGTACGAGATGAATCTAATACAAGATGAATCCAGTACAAGATGATTCTAGGTAGTGATCAAGAATCCAGGTGAGTTCAGCAATTCTAACAATGTGCTTTAAAATACCGAGATCGACATGTAAACGGCTGTAGGTAATCATGCACATCTCTCACTGATCAGGCGAGAGATGGCTATGCTTCCAGTAGATTCCAGTTAGAAGATTCCAGATTTGGGGTATGTCTATATGTTTTACTCAATATTTCCCCGCCCCGCAAAACAAATGAATCCAGAATTCGATACGAGAATCGAGATGAGTCCAGCCAAAATATGATGATTCCAGAAATAGATTCCGGAATAATTCTAGTGATTCCAGTAATAAAGGCCAGATATGTAAGGTATGTGTGTCGCATACATGAATCCAGAGATATCCATACGTGTTGTAACAGAGAATCACATAAAACTAACTATAACTGAAGTACAGTAATTGACAATTAAATGAGAGAACTATCAGAGAATGTACTCTCCTGATACTCTAAAAAGAGTAGTATAATGTCAGATGTCTGCACCGGAGTCACAATGTCCTAAATAGAGCAGTACAGGTTATAATGTGTTTAAAATATGGTAAATGATGTTTTTGATGCAATCTACATGATTTCTAGGCCAATCTAGGTCAAAGTCGACTCTAAGTCAAACCTGGTCAACTGTCTAGGTCAAACTAGGTCCAAGTCAAACTTGGTCAACTCTGGGTCAACTCAAGTCAACATCTAGTCAATCCTGAACCATTGGGTCAAACCTTGGTCAATTCTAGGGTTTGGTCAACTATTGAGTCAAACAAAGGTTAACTAGGCTATTGGGTTTACATCAATCTAGCCAACTCTACATTAGGGCTAAACTCATAATCCTAACCAATACACATCTAAGGTATCCATATATTCTAAGAATTCTGAACCTATAACTCACAATATGAGTATACTCATTATGGTATATATATATATATATATATATATATATATATATATATATATATATATACACACACACACACACACACATATAGGAAACACTAACTTGTCAAATTATGCATTCTCACATATCCATATAATATAACCTATATATAGCTAATACTCTATATATAGGTATACTCATAACCGCTTACCCTCATATGGGACAGTAACTTCCTTCTCTCAAATCCTTCACATAGTCACTCTCACAAATATACAAGGATACACACACTCTCACAACTGTACATATCTATACATATGTGTTCACAGGTTTGGGTGTAAGTGTCCAAAAACCGTGAAGTGTCAAGAGAGTGAGTGATAACTTGTGTGTGTGTGAGGCGCTTGCGTGTGTGCTAGAGTGTCACATGAGGGTGTGAGAAGAGTGTGGTGTTAGACATCCTGAAAACAGTGAGGGAAACATGTGTGTGTAGAGAGTTTTAGGTGTGAGTGTTTGCGAGTGTGTGTGGGTGAAACATGGCAGTGGTGGGTGTGTGTGTCAAAATCTGAACTGGAACACTAGAAAACAGTAAAGCATATCCTGGAAAACAGTTAACATTTGAAGGTGTACATGTGCCAATAGAAACAACAGCTAACAAGATATGAACCTGGAAAAACGGTGTATACATGTGTGATATCCTGAAATCAATGAAGGGTGAAAGTGTACAGTGACTAAGTTCAGTAGAAAGGAAACCAAAACATTTACATTTCACACACCAACAAAACACCGTTTTCAGTCTTTAACAACTAACCCAGAATTGAACCCAAATCAAAACCAATAGACCATCAAATCAGCCTAAATTCGACACACCATTAGTAAACATGTAGGTACACTTCATTCAGGTCTTAAACCATATAATTAACAGTATAAATTAGGTTAATATGATGTCAAAGTTCATATTTTAAAAATCTGGAAAACAGTGAAATAGGGGACTGATACTATGTTCAGAAATAATTGGGTAAAATGAGAATTCATGCATGAAAATGAACTAAAGTGTCGAAATATTGTTTAGTAATAATACTAGGGTTTGTGCACGTGTCCAGCAATGTGTTTGTGTCCACCCAAGTGGACACAAACGTGTCCAAACAGATTAAAACCCAACACAGTACAAAACTGGACCAATCTTCGTGCATGTGGTTCCAGTACTCGTGCACACGACACGACACGACACAGATCTCGTGATCGTGTCCCAGTGTCGAGGGGGACTAGGGCTAGGTCAGGGATACCCTGATACGTGTCCACGAGAGGCCCTAAGACTTGACACACATGGTGTCAGTTAGTGCCCCATAATGTGTGTCAAGTTTCACGTGTCCTAGTTGCGTGTCCGCTGCGCAAATGCACCCGAGTAGCAGGGGAGCTACAGTGCGCGCGCGCGCGCGTGCAACTGCATGTGCCCGTGTCCTATACGACACGACACGACACCAATACGTGTTCTGTCCAGTGAAAACCCATAAGCAAATACAAAACCTAAATTTCTATTCAATTACTTTCCTGAAATTAAATCGAAATGCCCTTTGGGGCATTTCCTCAAACACCTTCATAAGGGGACTGATACGTGTCCAAATGGGGCACGATTTGGACATAAAATTCTACAGAAATCTAGGGTTAGCTAGGGGACACCTAGATCTAGGTTAAAATGTAATAATAATAGCAATTACAATAGGTTTTGAAAGAGTTACCTATAGGTGTCAAATCCTCAATAAAACTCCAAAGAGGGGTGTTCCTTTTGATAGTCAAACTTCTCCAAATGAGCCAAAAACTGAGATCAACCTCCAGAAATATTAAACATTCAGAAATTAGAACCTAATACAAAAGACTAGGATGAAAAAGGAGATCAAATGAATAAAATGGGAATTTTGGAAAGGAGAAAAAATACCTTTCTTTCTCCAAGTGTTGGAATGATAAAAAAGAGGCAAGCCCTTATGAATAAGTGTTTAAATAGGGTGGGGATCCCTATGGCTGGTCATAAGCTCAATAATTAGGGTTATGGTTCACTAAATGGCCCATGGGCTTAAGTCATGATCAATCAAATCATTAAGCCATAAGTCATTTCATGAAACCACAAGCCATGACTTAAATTCACTTAAACTAATCCTCCTAATCCAAAATTAGTTTCTAATGACTAAAAGTAGGTTAACCTAAGTTAGACTAGGGTCACCATGGCTAGGGTTCGCTTCTAGGCTAGTCCACTAGGTCTCAACAAGTCAAAGTCAAACTGGAATTCACCAATTCAATAAATCATCAATTAATTCAAATAAGTCAAAATGACCAAATTACCCCTAGGCTAAAAATGATAATTAAATCATCCTAATGACATGATTAGGCTCTAGGTCATGCAGTCTCTAGGGTTTCACTAGCAGTACGTCAAAATCACAAGTCATGAGTTAAACCAGATTTTAAATAGTTTAAAAAAATTATTAAAAATCACCAAAAATCATAATGTGAAATAAATATCAATAATAATAATTATAATTACAAAATTTCAAAATTACCCTCATCTGGAAAACTGGATGTTACAGATCCAGATTCTGTAACAGTTAGCTTTTGGATGATGACTTGAATGCTAGTTGTAGATGCAATACGTCCTTTGATATTGATTTTACTGACCTAAAATGTTAGTAGCAGTTTATATATTTTGCTTATCGACTTAGTTCGTCGTTGATTATCAAAATCAGGTGTGACCATTAGGCAATGGGCCAACAATCTCTCCTATTTTGATAATTGACAAACTTGAGTTTATACCAAAATATAGATAAAATATAACTTTGAAATATATACCTGACTTGTTCTTCGATTGATCGTTTGAAATTTTATTTTGGTATTGCTCTTCTCCCCCTTTGTCATGTATAAAATGAGTAGCTCCCGCGCAATATGTGAGACCAACAATATAGACACAGACAAGAAAAGAAAAAGAGTAATATCCACAAGACACAAGTCACCAGATAATAGAACTAGCAGTAGCAGTAGATAAAACTAATAAACTCAACTAATAAACTGATCAACTAGAACTGATGAAAGTATATCATAAGTCCATAAAAGTCATAACAAGAAGAGTTTATGACGGCTAAAAATAAAACTACTAAAAACGTCCAACTATGAAAGTTTGGACTCATACAAAATACAGCTACATAGATCATCATCACTAGCAAATAAAAACTCAAACGCTAAACTGAATGCTCGTCTCATATATGAGCATCGTCATCATCAGCTGGAGCAGGTAGCTGAGGGTCGAAATAGGCGGTAGTCGGATCAAAGTGTCTGAAAGTATTCGGGTCGTTGAACCTCGGTCCATCGAATGCCGGATGATGGACCATCGGAACGGGAGCAGTAGGGTGATGCACCAGACTCTATTATAGATCAGCAATACTGTTCCTCAATACCTGAGCCTGTTAGGTATGACAGAACTCAGCATTAACATAACTCTGATGACATTGCCCGGAGAGGGTGACAAAATCATCAAAGTACTGATAGAAATGTGGGTCAAAGCTAGGGACATGAGCATCAGGGGCAGGAGGAGGAACATCTGGCTCGACCTGAGCCTCAACAGAAGCTGCACCAAGAGGAGGTGGAGGCAGAGGATACTTCGTAGATCTAGTCAGCTTAGAAGATGACGAAGAAATAGGACAAATAGAAAGGTTGATCTGAAATCTCCTAAAAATAGCTGTCGGATGCATGGGTATAAAAGGTTATGCCCCACCTGTCTACACCTGATCATCCAAGCCATAAAGGCCTTGGGGACAAAAAATAGAACACCGAAATGAAGATGATGCATCGTAGACATCTCATAAAACGTGATTTCGTCAGAAGATCCTGTCTTGGGATGCAGGGCAGAGAAAATAAAGCGATGTAACTCATAAAAATTTTGCTTGAGGTGTTTTATAAATTTCTACCACTGCAAGGGACAGGGTTAGGATGACACATTGAGACTTTAAGAGAGTCGAGGGTCATGTCTTCGGAAAACTAGACTCTATGAATATCAACTAATGCCTTGCCGACATCAGGCATGTAAAAATACTCACTGATGTCAGTTGAGTTGAATTCGATTTCGTGTCCAACGACACAAGAGTAGATACTATCGTCGGGTTTCACTTACATGTTGTAATAGAACTGGACTCATAGATATTGTCAGTCGTTGCAAAGAAATCCTGATACAAGAGTAAATACTCACTGGACTCATAGATATTGTCAGCAGTTGTAAAGAAATCCCGAAGACTAAGTCGATCGAAAGTGTTTGCATACTCAGAGAAGATAGTAAAGTTGACAGCTCTACCTGGCCATATTTCTCGAAGAAAAAAAGAGTCAAACCAAGAGTTTGAGAATTCTACAGTTGGAAAGAGTGAAGCGTCAAAGTCCTCTTCGTCGGAGGGACGAACGGGACTAAATGTGTTCATAGGTTCATAATCCGAAGTTGAAGATGAACCCGTTGAGGAAGAGATTTTCGTTCTCTTATGGATTTGCTTAGGAGCCATATATAAAAAGAGAAAGAGAGTAGAGATACCTCAAAAGAGTGAAGAAATAGAAGGAGGGAGTCACCGTCGAGCTTCTTAGATCCAAGAACTAGGGATGAGGAGACCTTCAAAATTTGACAACTAGGGTTTTTGGAGGGTTTTTGGATAGTAGATGAAGAAGAAAGATGGAGAAGATGGGTATAAATAGGATTAGGGCCGTTAGCAGCTATTTTGGAAAATTCAACTATTGCCGACCGAACTCGGTCCTAGTTCTGCCAGAGTTCGGCCACTTGTATTCCTGGTTCATATAATCGTAATGAATGATTATAATCTTGATAACTTTTAAACTTCTTCATTTAATAATGTTCATTACTTTGGGTTAGCTGTAGGGGCCGGATCCCAGCTTGCGGTAGTCAAAAAAACTAGTACACTGTGTTGCTTCAGGCTATTTACGCCTGTATGACAGAAGGACCCTTTCGGCTTGTAACCAAAATAACTTCAATTAATAAATGTCAAAGTTTTAAGTTATAAGATTTTTTATTAAACATAATACAACATGAATCAAAAAAATTCAAGTATGTCTAGTGTTTGCCATTAAAATCTTTTTATTGCAATTTTAATTACAAACAGAACAGTGTTACAATGTAGGACTTAAATGTAGTCCTACGTGAACACTTTTGTTTATCTGGGTCACTGTGTCGATGGAGCGAGTGGTAATGCGTTGACACCGTTGACGATCTGACGATGGTTCTCGGTTCTCTGAAGGTCTGAGTTGCTCTGGGTGCTGGAGCTTATGGAGAGGAAGAAGACGTTGACTGTCTGTATCTGCCTCTCTCACTGTGTATGTAGGCCTCTGTCCGTAGGTGTGTCTCTGTGTGTGTGTGTAAGAGAAGGAAATGATCCCCCTATTTATAGCTTGCAGGCTGGCTGCTCATGCGCGCATATGTAGGATGCGCCTGTACGTGGGGACGCCACATGGTTGAAGCTGAGGTAGGTACATAGATGATGAGCCATCATTTGTGGGTTGAATCTTTTATGCTACTTTTATGGTCTGGCACGTAACAGGGGAGAGGATCTTTCTGTTGCTGAGGTCTTAGGTGATTAGTACCCCTTCATTGGCTGAATTGAGTCAAAGGACACGTGGCGCACGTCCATGGCTCAAAGATCTCGGATTTGGTGGAGATTGATCTGATAGGATGCGCCTGGGATTGGGCGCATGAGAAGACTTTGGCTCACAACCTTCAGGAGTCACGAACCAGTCTGGGTGCACGACTTTTGAGGCACATACGAGTCTTCAGGCGCATGGCCGCTGAGGCGCATACGAGTGGTTGGTCGGCCACGTGGGTCATAGCCGTCGGAGGAAAGTAATGATGATGCTGATGTCAGCGACGCTTCCTCTTCTAAAAAAGCTGCTGTCTAGTCCTCGGGGGACGTGCTGCCAACTCTGTCACTTGAGCATTAATTGCTTCATGGGTGACGAGCCAAAATGGGCGCTTGGGTCCATGTTGATTAGGACGCATGGGTTTGTGCTATGTTGGGCGCATCCATACGGGGCGCTTTGGAACCGACGGGCGTTGCACGGTGTCTGACCGGTGCATTCTTTTGTATGACGTGCTTATATTGGTCCAACTTTTGTGTTCTTTAAGTGCTTTCAATAGCCGTTTTGACTTGGTTGAATTCGAAGCATCAGGTTCATCACCATAAATGCAAATTTATTGCACGGGATTCGGAGAGCCCGCCACTTGGCGCATGGGTTTGATTTTCCTGGCCTATAAATAGTGGCAAGAAGAGAGTTTTCCTCTCGTTCTCTTATGTCTTCCTGAATGAACTTGTTTGTTCGAGCACATTCTGTTGACGAGATGCTCCCGAGGGTAAAGATGGGACGTATTATCTTCATTCAGGCACTCGTGAAGGTGACTATTACATCCAAAAGTCGGGGTCGAGGGCTTCTGAGGCAGACGGAAGGTGTCTGTTGCATCCAAAGATCGAGATACTCGAGCCCTGTCTCTGTTATGCTAGAAGAGCCGCAGATTGGAATTGCGGTGCTCTCATCTTCCTTGGGCTTTGGAGAGCTCTTCCTCCTGCAAGAGTGGGTGTTGCCCATTCTGGTTGTATTGAAAGCTGCACCTTTAGCCTCGGAGGAGAGCTCTTCCTCCCGCTAGGGTGGGGTTGATCGCCCACCTAGGTTCTGCTTAATAAATGCTTCATTAGTCGAAGCATTTGATCAGGACGAAGTAAGGCGCATATGCTGAGACTTCATGATGCGCATAACTGAGACGCTGAAGCGATGCGCCTGACTAAAATGCTGAAGGCTGCACCTGACTGAGATGCGGAAGTGATGCGCCTGACGGAGACGCCGAAGTGATGTGCCTGCCTGATGATGCGCCTAGTGGGGGCGCATGGCAGTTTACTGCGCCTGGCTGTAGTTTTAGGATGTTTGTTTTTGTAGAAATTCTCTTGTGTAAAGCCTTTCCTTTAGACATATAATAGACTTTTATATGTAATAAAAATTTTCTTTTGATTGTATATACTTTTGTTGTCTTGCTGTGCCAAGTACTTCGTTTGAGCTCCTTGGCACATGTTTTGAGTAGTATTTGAGCGCATAGGAATTTTGGCACATAGATGTGCCCTGAAATTCCATGCTTCTACAAGACCCCTTTCAAAGTTTTCATTTTGTCAAGTTTTGGAATACTTTGAATAAGAAGCATGGTGGTGTCTTCAACGGGACGCATGACTGTTCGGGCGCATGATTACTCTGCGCATCAGTGATGGGGCGCATCCTCCTCTCAGTTAATACAAATGATAACGCTTCGAAGTAATCAACAAAAGATTAGTGATGATCTTTTTGGATTATTTGTAGTTATCATTTTGAAGAACCCCAAGCGGTGGCTAACGTCACTCCTCATCGGTTTCTGCGTATGCCCAAGCCTATAAATAGGCGTCTAATGGAGAGAGAGGGTTCTTCTAATCTTTGCTTTCTTCTTCTTTAGATTTCTTCTTTCGAAAAACCCTAACTTTTTCTTTCACAAAATGGCCCCCAAAACTCCTCGTGGTGGTGCTGGAAAGGAAAAGGAGCCCGGGGTTGGCAATATTACAATGCCGGGTGCACTGGGATTCATTTTAATATACCAGTTCATAACCCTCGGCCACAGATCCTGTATTCGGCTGTTAAGTTGTATTGCGCCATGAATACTGTGCCTCTTGAATATGACAGGAAGACAAGTTTCATCATTGGAACTCAGCTAGAGGCTACGAAAAATATATTGGCGACGACCCGGTTATATCGTCCACCAGAGTTGGCAGGATATCGGGCTACTACTTCAGCGTCAACGGGAGGCACTCGGGAAGAACCCCCAGCTGGAAAGAGGAGGGCTGACGCAGAAGCCGGTTCGTCTGTACCAAAAAGGCCAAGAAAAGCGATGACTCCAAAGGTTGGGGCTATGGGAGTGCTGCCTGTAATGCCAATGGAATCAGTTCCTGCTGAGGTAAAGACGTCCCCCATAATCTGGCTCATTTTGTTATTTTTGTGACATATGCTTTCCTTTTGTAGGAACCGCTGAAGAAGAAAACCCAGGTTTCGAAACTGGGCGTCTGTAAACCGAAAGAGGTGGCGAGCTCTTCTGATGAGCGCATTCCTCCGATTCTAGCATCTTCCGTGGAGGAGAATCCTGACAATATCGTTCCTGCGGAGATTTTAGTATCTCCATATTATGTTGGAAGGGAAGCTGAGGATACAGCAGTTCCCGGAAGGGTGCAAGCCGCCGTGGGGGCCTCTGATATTGAGGATCCAGCAGATACGGGGCTTCCAGATTAGGAAGTGGAGTAGAGTTTGTCTTCTTCAGATGACGTTCCTCTAGAGATGAGTGAGCCTGTTGCGGGTGCAATAGACATAATTGAAACAGAAGAGAGGGCTGATTCCTCACATTGTCCTGATGAGGGGAGGTCGGCTGCAGCGTTGCCGAGCCCTACCCCATATTCAGCAGTGGAGGCTGAGGTGGCTGTCGACCAGGAGGTAGCGACAGATTCCATCCCCGTAGAGGGATTCGATGAGGAAGATGAGACTCGTCCGCCGAGCCTAACTCCAGGGGAGCCGAGTCAGGAAACAAGTGTTGATCTCGCTGTTTTGCCAGAGGGGGAAGGTCCCATACGGACTGCTGAGGTGGCTGCCGACCAGGAGGTAGCGACAGATTCTATTCCCGCAGAGGGATTCGGTGAGGAAGATGAGACTCGTCCACCGAGCCTGACTCCAGGGGAGCCGAGTCAGGAAACAAGTGCTGATCTCGCTGCTTTGCCAGAGGGGGAAGGTCCCATACGGCCTGCTGATAGTGTGTTGGAGCCGGAGGAGGTAGCCCCTGATGTCGGTGGTCCCTCCGAGCTTGAGAAGGGTAAGGGTTTGCTGGAACCCCCTATTGTTCCTTCTACTTGGGGTACGATATCGACGCCCCTTTCGGCTCCTTCCGCTCTCTTAGCTCCTCGGGCCAGTGGCGGAGTTCAAGACCCTGTTGAGGGAGAGTCCGTTAATGCCGAGGTTTCAGCCTCGTAGATTGCGGTCAGTAGGTCTTCTTCAGGCCCGCCGTCTATCATAATACCTCCTGCAACTCCTGCCATGACGCCTCAAGTTCTAGCTAATGCAGATGAGTATGTTCCGTTTATTGTTGAATCAGTGTACAAGATGCTATAGAAGGGCGTATCAACAGTACTGAATGCAAATGGGAGTTTTATGACAGGGAAAGCCATGGCACTCTCTTCCATTGGTTTGATACATTTGCACCATGGCCACGATCACATAGCTGTAATTCTGGAGGAGTCGGTGGTTGAGCTTGACCAGCATCTTTCTGAACTGTAGAGTATCCAGCGGAATGACTTTTCTGCTCTGATAGAAGAAGAACAGAAGAAGTTGATAGCTGAAGTTGAGTCATCTTATCAGGCCACGGTGGCCATCTGGGACGGCAAGGTGGCCGCTACTAAGGCCGCAGCAGAGAGACTGTCTCGATCCACACAGGAGCAGGTGGAACAACAGGCCTCATTGGAGGCAAGTATAGTGGAGGTTACTGCCAGGATTCGCCTCCTAGAAGACTAGAGGGCCCAACTTATGTTAGATCTTGAGCGGACCCAGGCTGAGCACATCTCGTCCAAGGAGGAAGAGGCAGTTGTTACTCGCCATATTCTTTCTCTGACTCACCAACGGCAGCAGTTGGAGGCCAAGCATGAGAACGATACTGCTCCCGAGGTTGTGGAGATGATGTGGAAAGAAGCTGAACGCCGGGTCCTGGCGACTGCAGAGACTCGGGCTGCAGACTTGAGGCGTCGGATCGAAGAGTTGTCCGCCAATCCCAATGATGCCTAGGGATTTGTAGTCTTCCCTTCTTCTTCTTTTTATATGCTGGGGATGTAATCCTTTACTTTTTTAGATAAAAAATAAAGAAATTTATGGTGTGTTCATCTTTTGTTGTCATGAACTTGTGATTTGTGTGGACCTATTATCTTTTGTGTACCTTGTTCGTTAGGTACAGATAATAAGTTTGAGAGAACCGACATGTTTGCTCAGAGGTAATGTGGACGTGGCAAATATGGGGTTCGAATGGTGGAATCTTCCTACTCAGAGGTGTTATGGACATGGTAGGAATAACCCAGGGGAGGTACGCGGAACTACTCAGAGATAATATGGACATGGAAGTTCTGCGATCAATGTACGCCAACGCAGGAGTTGTCTGTACGGGATATTTACTCAGAGGTAATGTGGACGTGGTAAACATGATTGGTAGCGTAGTCTTACGGAGCGTAAGATTCCGCTTTGTAGGGCGTAGAGGGGAAATTCAAAGGTAATGTGGACGTGGTTGTCCTTCTACTGGAGATAGAATGCAATAAAACAACTGGGTTCTGAAAGCATAGGATTTTTGTGAAAGGAAGGTGTATGTGAGCTCTGATGATCAGGTCCACTGACTCCCTTGCTAGGTAGAGGTGGAAGTACATATATGAAAGATATCAAGAGTAGTACTTCTTTAGGAACTTGCCGTTGATGGACATCATGAACAAGTCCCCGTTTGATCGGGCGAGGCGGTAAGCACCTTTTGAGTATACCGTCTCTATGATGAACGGTCCCTCCCATTTGGGTTTAAACTTTCTTGGTATTTTGTGAGTCAATACCATCGGCCTTCTGACTCCCAGAACCAGGTCGCCTACTTGGTAAGTCCTCTGCTTGACCTTCTTGTTGAAAGCCTGTGATATGCGGGCATGATAGAGTTCGATGCACTGTTGAGCTAGGAGACGTTTTTCGTCAAGTGCCTCCTATTCTCGCAGACGGCGATGTTGATTGTCTTCTTCTGTTAGTTGATTTGTGATTGCTACGCCGAGTGAGGGTATCTGGGTCTCGAGAGGCAGTACGGCTTCGCTCCCGTAGACTAAGAAGAATGGGGTGTTGTCCGTCGGTGTCCGTACCGTTGTACGGTAGGCCCAAAGGCATTCGCCAAGCTTTTTGTCCCAGTTTCGTTTGTTAGATGACACGACTTTTTTGAGTAGCCTGACGATAGTCTTGTTAAAAGCCTCGGCCAATCCGCTTGTTGCCGAATTGTAGGCGGTTGATGCCACGTTCTGAATGCGGTTCTTGTCACAGAATCTGCTATAAATATGACTGATGAAATGAGGACCGTTATCGTGGATAATCCTCCGAGGTACCTCAAAACGGTAGATGACATGGTGCTTGATGAAGCTAATCACCTTAGAGCTCTTCACTTTCGCCAGTGGAACTGCTTCTGCCCATTTGGGGAAGTAGTCAGTGATAGCTAGGATGAAGCAGTGTCCCCTCGATGAAGAAGGGGTGATAGGTCCCACAATATCCATGTCCCAAGCTTCAAAGGGCCAGGAGGCGACCGTAGGATGTAGAGGTTCCGATGGTGTATGGATGAAGTCGGCATGTAGCTGGCAGGCATGACACTTTTTAGCAAAGTCGACAGCGTCGGCTGCCATGGTTGGCCAGTAGTAACCGATGCTTCGCAGTCGATCTTACAACTTAGGCCCAGGTTGATGAGCCCCGCAAGTTCCGTCATGAGCTTCTCGAAGGGCTTCGACTGCTTCTTCGTTGGACAGACATCGAAGGAGAAGTCCATCGTAGAAGCGTCGGTACATCATTTTAGTAGATGTATCGTAATAGAATCGCAGGGAACGCCTCCTGACTGAGACGGCTTCTTTAGGATCTTCTGAAAGAACGGGAACCTCCAATCTTGGACATTAACACCAGCACTTGTTGACATGGCATGGGCCATTTGTGAGCATAGGTTGTTTTTAGGACAAACCAAGTCTCGATCAACTACCATAATGTAATGTTGAGTCCTGAGGGGTGCTGCCAATGAGGCTGCGAGGCCAGCCAGAGCGTCAGCCTCCAGGTTTTGTAACCGAGGTAAGTGTTCTATGAAGAACTTGGTGAAGGTTAAAATAATGTTCAATGCAACTTCATGGTAAGAAACCAGATCTTTATGGCGAACTTCGTATTGCCCTCTGATCTGGTTAACGACGAGTTTTGAGTCGCCATAGGCTTCCAGATGATCCACTCCAGCTGTTGTGCTAGATGGAGTCCCATAATGAGAGTGTTGTACTCGGCAACATTGTTAGAGCACGACTTTGAAAAGGAGTAAGCATGCTGGATGACCAGCTGATCGGGGGAGACCAAGACTACCTCCACTCCGACGATGATTTGGCCTTTGGGGCCGGTTCTTGAAGCGCTATCAAAAAACGTCTGCCAGATGGAGCTTTCTTCGGTGATGTTTGATTCTTGGACCTCATCCGGGATGTCTTCATAGAGTCTGGAGGACTCTGGGATGGGGTGCCCAGCTAAAAAGTCGGCCAGAGCTTGACCCTTGACGGCTTTTTGTGGAACGAACACCATGTTGTACGACGTCAACAGGATCGCCCATGTAGCTAGCCGAAAGTTCAATGATCCTGTCTTCGTCATAAGAACCCTAAGCAGATTGACTCGAGAGATGACATGAATTGTCTGGTCCGGGACATAATGGCGAGTCATCTGGATGGCGAACACTAAAGCCAAATACTCCTTTTCAACGGGGTTCGGTCCCGACCGGTGTTCGGTCCCGATCAGTGTCCTACTGAGGGAGTAGATAGATTGCTCGTAGCCTACATCGCTGTTCTGAGCCAGCATGTGAGCACCCTGAATTTCGGGTAGATTTTTTTTAATTTTTTTTATTTTCTGATTGATTTTAATTTCAATAAATAATTTATTCTGTTATTTTTTTTTTCTTAAGTGTGCTTTCCCGTGCCATTGATATTTGGAGTGTCAGGGATGTTCAACTCTGGAAATCTTCTTCACGAGTTTTGGAGTGGACAGGATTACCTTCATGACGGTATATAGTGTCCCATCCAAACTTGTTCCCTTGTACTCCTTTTGCTTTGCTGAACTTCGGGTCGATTTAGACCATTTGATTATTATTTATTTTCTCACTCTTTTTTTTGATCATTTTCAGCACGTTACCGTGACTTTTAATTTTGGAGCGCAAGACCAGTTATTTTCTTGAAACCAACTCCTCATTGATGATCTACTCGAGTCGCTCTTCACCCTTGACCTTCGTGTCCCACTCAGACACGTCATTTTGTGCTCCATTTGTTTCGCACAACTTTCCCGACATGTGACCCGATTTTATTTTACTCCACGGTGTCACATTTATTTTCCAATTTGATTTGTGGGTCCCCTGTCGACCAAAACCTGTCAGTCCCAATTATGGACATGGCCCACATTGAGCCTACTACCCGTCCGACACTTGTGTCCCATTTATTGGAATCCCCATGTGCTACTTATTTACCCATGATCTTCAACGCCTAATTTTAATTCGATTTTTGCATCATGTCTGATTTTTGACCCAATCCGGCTCCACCGAGTCCAGCCCAGCTCCATGTTGCCCTCCATCATGACACCCTCAATTTTCTTGCCCAAAATATCAATTACTCATTTTGCCTATTTTTCTATATTTAATAGAAATTTTCTATTAATTTTTAATTCCATGGAATGACCTTTTTTTCCAATATTAACCCTAGCCATTGGATTTTTCTATTTTAATCCTAGCCATTCAATCTCCTCATGACAACTCCCCAACACCCCCTACCCACATTGGCCGGCCCTAAAAACTATGGGAAGAATCTTTTTCTCTCTCTTTTCCCCCTCACATTTATTACTCTTTCTCTCTCTCTCTCTCTCTCTCTAAACAATTATTCTATTCCCACACAAAAGAACAACAACAACAGCATCTATAACAACACTTCATCACACCATTCCACACCCGGACCACCCATGGCCGACCTCCCCTCCGGTTGGCCGACGCCGTCGCCACCTATGGCCGGCCGTCGTGCCACCACAGCTCCTCCACCTCACACAACCCGACCACCCATCCTCCTCCTTCTTCCCAACACTTCACCGCACCACCACCATCACCACTCCCATCTCAACCACCGCCAACCACCTCCACCACTCGAGCCATGGCCACCACCCCGCCACTCGCTGTGGCCGCGCGCCACCGCGCAAGGCTTCGCATAGCAGCAGCAGCGGCTGCCGCGCGCCCTAGCGCGCACGCATGCGCGTGCATGGCGGCCACCGCCGCCGCCGACGTGCGTTACCGCCGTCGTGCGAGGCCACCGGCAACCCCCCACCGGCCGTGCGAGCCTCCGACGACCCTCCCCGAACGCGTACCTTCTTCTCCGACGTGCCGAATAGCCTATTCGTGCGTTTTGAACGAAATCCCGTCGGCGCGCGCGAGTTTGGAACTCAGAATTTGTGCTCCGTCGCAGCGACTTCGCGCACATTTTCCCGGAAATCCGACCGTTGGATCGGTAATATCTTCACTCTGTCACAATCTCGATATATCCACCTTCACTCATGTCAATTTTTGTCCGTTAATTTTATCGTTTGATACATCAAAACCGGCCACCAAGTTGACCGTTTAAATTGTATTAAATTTAGACAGTTTTGTGGGGCCAACTTCGTCAGCTTGTATCGCCTCCACCGCAGCTCCGTTTGGTGTGCCACCAGGTCCGGTACGAAGCTGGTATAACCCTCTTACGACCCCTCCAGTTTCGTTTCATTGTGAGCTTGTTTGATTGGTTGAATTCGACGCTACGTCCGAATTCGTAATTTCCAACTTATAAAATTCTATTTTTGAACACGGGACTCCAGATTTTATTTCTGACACCACCATTAGACTCGTGGCATCGTTCTGGCATGTTTTCATATAAAATTTGTTAGATTTAGAGAACGTGGGCCCTGGCACGTTTTTTGGTACAAAGTGGGTCCCATATTATGGGTCAACGGGACTTTTTGACGTTGGCTCATCGGAATCCAATTTCGGATATACCGTTGAGTTCGTATCGTCATTCTGGACTCGTTGACATATAATTTGCTAGGTTTTGGTGGATATTGGATCCGGTACGTATTTCGGTGCAAGTCGGATACCAATATCCGGGTCAACGGGTCATTTTGAGATTGGCTCATCGGAATCTAATTCCGGAGATACCGTTGAGTTCGTATCATCATTCTGGACTCGTTGACAGGTAGTTTGCTGAGTTTTGAGAACATTGGCTCCGGTATGCATTTCCGTGCAAACCGGAATTCTAAGTTCTGGTCAACGGGCCAAATTGAGACCGGGTCAACGGAATCCAATTTTGGAGATACCGTTGGGTTCGTATCGTCATTCTGGTTTCGTGGACATATAATTTCTTATATTTTATAGATTTATTTTCTTGCACATTTTTCGGTGCAAAACGGCTCCGACACGGACACCGTTTTGATCCGAAATTTCTTTTTTGCCCTTGTGTCCAAATTGGACCGTTGGATAGGCTATCGTAGCTAATTTGACCATTTTGGACACGTTGGCGATGTTTATTTCATCGTCCGACAATGTTTGTTTATAGTTTCTCTGAGTTTAGTCTTTTTATAAATTAATTAATAATTAATTCTTATAATGTTCGTATTTCGGGATTAGTACAACGAAACTGAGATCAGTCAATTCCAGTGATCTCACATCGCTGAAATTGATGTAACACCCAGTTTCTGGAATGAGGGTATTTTTGAAATTTTGTATTTATAAATATTATTTATTCGTATTTATTTTACATTATGATTTTTGGTAATTTTTAATTATTTTTAAAATCAATTTAAAACTGTTTTAAGTCATGGCTTGTGATTTTGATGCCTCGCTAGTGTAACCTGAGAGACTGCCTAACCTAGAGCCTGACCATGTCATTAGGATGATTGAATTATTATTTTTAGCCTAGGGGTATTTTGGTCATTTGGCCTCTTTGAATTATTTCATTATTTATTGCTCTGGTGATTGTTGATTTTGATTTTGACTAGCGGTGACTTAAGCGACTGTCCTAGATTTTGACCTTGACCTTGGCGACTTAGTTAATATGGTATGGACCCTAATCTAACTCAAGTTGGGCTTGGATGACTTAAGTCGGCTAAGTTCCATGAAGAGAGTAGGAGGATTTTTGCATTGAACCATAGGCTAAGACTTGAGCTAGTTAGCTAGTGCAACTTGGCCCATGACCATTAGACTAAACCCTAACCCTAATTTTTCCACTTTATGACCAGCCACTAGGGCTCCCCCTTCCCTACAAATAATCTCTTCCATGTTCTTGTCTCTTTTTTTAAATTTTCACAAGTTTGAAGAAAGAGGTAAGAGCCTTCTTCCCCAATCCATAACTTCCTCATTTCAACTCCTTTTTGGCTCAAATCTTTTGCATTGGGTTCTAATTGATCCCTACTTTATGTTCATGGAGAGAAATCTCAGGTTTGAATCAATTTGGAGAGATTGGCTAGCAAGGAGGAATCCCCCCCATTTGAAGCTTTTCCAAGCTTTTTGCACATGTAGGTAAATCCCTATTCTCTCCACCAAATTTTGTTTTCTTTGCATGGATAGGAAGCCCTAGGTGTCCCCTAGCCGTAGGTATTAGTTTTGTGTCAATTCGTTTTCGTTTGGTGTCCGTATCGGACACGTATCAAGGTGTCTATGCATGTGCTTGATGAAATACCACAAAGGATTTATTTTTCGTATATTTGAATTCTAATTTCATGGATCTCTAGATCTAGGTTTGTGTAGCAAAGTTTGTAAAGACTGAGATTATTTTTGTGTCTTTTTCGTGTCGGTTTTGGACACGCACACGCACGCAGCAGGCTACGCACAGTGCCTTGCTGCTCGGGCACTGTAGCGGACACGACACGACACGTATGGACACGAAAATTTGTGGACACCTAGGCCACGTGTCTGACACGGCACTGAAAAAATTTCAGGCCATATGGTTGAGCGGTTTGGAAGAAATCTCGACCGCACCGTCTCGACCAACACACACACGCGCGCACAGCCGCTCACTGATACGGGTTTCTAATTCGGACACGACACGAGATCGACCCAGGTCAGGGTGTGGGATTCCTAGCCCTACTATGGGCGAACCCATATGCACGAGCTCGACCCACCTCGAGCTCTGTGTCGAGCCCACGAAGGCTCGACACGCACGCACGAGGCCTGAGTGTACTATTTTTTCTGATACTTAGATTTCTGATTTTGGACACTGTTGGACACATGGTGGACACGTATGTGTAGACACTCCTAGATGGCACCTCTGCACACATGTTCCTACTTAATTTCGAGATTTTTATGTCATTATTTTAGGTTTTCATTTGAATATTCGTGTGAACAATTGTTCCCAGTTTCCTTGACAGTTCGAATTGAGTTTTTATTTGAATGTTAACTGAGATTGTTTCCACTTATTTTCCATGTTTAAATCACCATGTATTAATGCCATTATATGTGTAGTTGGTTACTGCAAGAGGGGTTTTCAATTGAGTATCAGTAGGTTGTTTTGAGTATCCTTTGAACTGATAGTTAAATTCAAACCCATTTCATTTTCCTGTTATAGAATGTTAATCTAATATCATTTGACTGAAATGAGATTCAAATATGGTTTTGGGATGTTGAATGATATATACAACACTGTGGCTGATACATGTTCAGGATGTAAATTATGATTTTAGTTTCTTCCCTTTCTAAACTAATTTTGAATAATAAATAGCCATGTGATTCATTTATCCTTGTGATTAGTTCACTGTTAGGTTGAGTCCTTGGGTTTGATGTTAACACAACAAGGGATTTCGAAATTAGTTGGATTAAACTACCATTGTCATGGTCCTATTACTGATAGCAAATCCTATCATCACCATTGACACAACACACACATACATTGACTCATTGCCATATCCCATGTAAACCTATCATGACACTCATACTATTACAAATAAAATCCTGTGAACATTGTTTTCCTGTCAATAAAGTCCTATGTCTGAGACACAAGAGCACTAAGTCACTGTCATCTAACTGCATAATTCTAACACACATACATATACCCCATTGCCTTTCAAACTGGAATCTGAATTTGAAGCACATGGAGATTATGTTTAGGTTTAGTATCAGCCATGTGTAGGCTGTTTAGGAACTGCCATTTTGGTTTCCTAATTTCAGAGATTGTGTACACTGATTCCATTTTCCCTACCATTTGTATGACACCACTTAAAACCCTTTTGATTGTAACTGAAATGGGATTGGGTTGACACTTGTTGGTTCACTGTTTTTCTATAAGTCCTGAGAAGTACCAGTTATGGAACCCCTGAGATTAGGAGTTGAGATATGTAGACTATCATTTGACTGAATGTTTAACTGAGACTAAATCTGAGAACCTATAAGTCCCATTCCTACTCTACACACACACACAAACTGTCCTTAACTGAAATCTGAAATAGAAAACTGAGTTTTCAATCAATTGTCATGAGAGAGTGTATTGCATATCAGCCCTATTGTTGTTCAGGCCTTGAGCCATCTTTTGTACATTGCATTACCTACTGCACATTCAGGTATCAATGCATATTGCATTACATGAAATGCTTTTCACTTTCTTCCTAAAATTACACATGAGACACACACACATTTTTTTTAAACAAAAAACTGTTTTCCTAAGAATACAATGAGTTCTTATTACACACAAATACACATTGATTGTTACACAAATCTGAGTTTAACAAACAAAAATTTATATATAATGTTTAACTGAGTTATGATTCTTGAATGTTGTTTTTTTTAACATTTGATTACCCATTTCTGAATTCTGAGAACTGAGGTTCATTACCTCATGTGAACCTGAGAATTTGGATTGGGATGGCATGGGCTGTCATTGCACTTCCTAAACACTGTTAGACTGTTTTGAAATCCTGAGTTATCAATGAACACTGAGACTTAATACCTGAGATGTACACACACATCTGTGCATGCCTCACCTAGTCCCCCTCTCTATCTCTTTATATATATGATGTATATATGTATGTAAGTATCTATATATATATTATAGGTATCTTCCCTATAGCTGATTTCATATGATATATCTATATGTGATGTTTTTCCTTTTCTTGTTGAGTTGGTAGTGTTGGCTATAAGGTTGGTTTAAGGTATAGGTTGTGCTAGAATTTTAGTCTATAGTTGATATAGGTTAGAATAGCCTAGTGTATGTTGTTTAGGTCTAGAGTTGACCAATAGTTGGACCAAGGTTGTTAAGTATAAGTCCAAAACCCTAGATGTTGACTTGGGTTGACCCAGAGTTGACCAAGTTTGACTTTGACCTAGATTTGACTTGGAATCATGTAGATTGCATCGTAGACCTTATTTACCTTGTTTTAAACACACTATAACATGTACTGCTCTATTTAGGACATTGTGACTCCGGTGCAGACATCTGATATTTTATTACTCTTTTCAGAGTATCAGGCGAGTGATAGTTCTTTCATTTACTTGTCAATTACTGTACTTCAGTTCTAGTTAGCTGTATGTGATTCTCTGTTATAAACACGTATTTTTATTTCTGAATCCATGTATGCGACACACATACTTACTCGTCTTACCTCTATTATTCGAATCACCATACGAATCACCATACGAATCACCACACGAATCACTATTCGAATCACCCTATTCGTATCTTCATATGTTGGTTGGACTTGTATTCGTCTTATGTGTCGGATTTTGGATTCATTTGTATTAGACTGGGCAGGGAAATACTTCATTAGACATGTGAACATTCTCACTATTCTAACCACCCCCTGTGAATATATTCGAACGATAGCCATTCCACACCCGGCCAGGTGTGCGATGTGCCGGATTTACCCTTAGCCGTTTACATGTCTATCTAAGTATTTTAAAACACACTTGGAGAATTTATTCGAATCATTATTAGAATATCATGTGAATCACTATTCGTATCACCTTATTTGTATCACCTTATTCGATTCACCTTATTAGAATAATAATTAGAATTACATTCGACTCATCTTATATTAGACTCACATTGGGATTACACTTGACTTATATTGTACCATCTGAACTCATTATGTTACTCTAGTTCAGCTAGATCTTATTTTTACAGTCTTCTAATTTGCTATGTTTCTCTTCTTGTTTAGTTACCTTACTTTTATTGTACCTTAACTGTTTCTCTACATCACTACCTGTATAAAACTGCCATATTCATCAATACAACTGTCTATAACTGCTTTATTATTCTCTGTCATTTACTTGGAATTTCTTGATGAAATATACTCGTTCCTGTCCTGACTGGACCTGTTGAAAATATTACAGATGCTTGCCCTGAGGACGTTTGCCCTACTTGCCTTGGAGTAGGAGATGGCTTAGCTACCTTTGGCCCCGACACTCAGGAGTGATCGGGAGACTAGCTAGTAGACTTGGTTTAGTTTTTATGTCTTAGAACTTGAATTGAAATAACTCGAGATACGAGTTTGTATTTGAGTTTGTTTGAGATAGTATTATTTAGTAGTTTTTAAATGTTGTTGTTAGTCTTTAGTTATAAACTTCTGTGTTATCTTATCGTTCTTAGACTGTGATTGAGATTCATTATATCTATACTTGTCCTCCGTTCTGAGTTGAGATTTGACAAGTATATTATATAATTGCGTGAGTTGTTGATTAGATAGTAACCTAGGACAGCGTTCTACCGCCGACACTGCGGTGTAGGCTGGACGTACCTACTTTTCGTGCCCTTACTCTAAGGTGCGGGTCGTGACAATTGACAAGTTGGATACGTCGATCACTATAATAAGATTATCAACCTTATCGATAATCTCCTTATCTCGATTTACGTGTCGTAAGTTTTGACGTACAAATAACGAAGTACACTTTATATTAGACTAGAATTGACCCTGATTGACCTAAGTTGACCAGTTGACCCAAAGTCAACTGTAAGTCAACACTTGACCTAGTTTGACTAGATTATTGACCAGAGTTGACCTAGAAGTTAATTTGACTTAGAAGAACCTAGGATAAAATAGATTGTTTGTGGATTCATTTATTACAACTTGAACACCTTGTAACCTGTATTGCTTTAAATAGGACTCTGTGGCTTCAGTCGGACCCCCTATACTTATCAGCTATTCAGGTTATCAGGCGAGTATATTCTCTGATTATTTTATATCCTGCTTAGAATTATTTCCTGCAGTAGATTACTTTACTTGTACTGTCACGATGGTCACACGGATTGGTACTATATGGATCTCTACATGCGATGTTATCCCCTTCGGGAGCATCGGGTACATTGTGTCATGTGCATTTTACTTTCATCATGTACTCCTGTGCTTTTATTATACATGTACACTCCTGTGAATCTTGTACTCTCATGTTCACGGAGCCCCCATGTATACTATCATGTGTACCCTTCCATGGGCCCCCATGTGATATCATGTACAATAACATAAACTGTTTAGATCCTTGTGTATTGATTGGGGTACGGGGGAGTAGAATTGGACATGTGAATAATACATCAGTAGTATCTTATCAGAATCTCTTCCATAGTGTCTTATCAGAATCTCCTATGCCATTTACATGTCTATTTTGTACTCTGACTCACAAGCCACATGTTAGTTCTCTATTTATAGTAGATATTTTTATTACAGCTTTCTCTCTCTGTTTACATACTGTACTTCTTTCAGTACTTGTATCTTACTTTACTGCATGATTATACCTTCTAACCTGCTATGAACTGTTGAGATGTAATGTGCTCGCTCCTGTCCTGACTGGACCTGTTGATAAATTTTACAGATGGCGTGGGATTGCCTGCTAGCCTAGAGGAGACACAGTAGAGGTTGTTTAGGTAGTTATTTCATTTTGTCTAGAGTTGTATTTACTTTGTGGATTACTGTATCGGTATTTGAGTTTTGAGATGTATTTCTGGGTTTTTGTATCTTAGACACTTAGACTTCTATCTCATGTATCTCTTTGGATTTTATGTTTATTTATCCTTATCATGCTCTACCTTAGATGTGATTGAGACTGTATCTGCTTAGCATTATATTGTTAGAAGATATGACCTAGGACAGCGTTCTACCGCCGACACTGCGACGTAGGCTGGGCGTTGTTACGTTCTCGTACCCAAACAGTGGGTGCGGGTCGTGACAGGTTTTTAGTGGTGGCCCATGTAGGTCGAGTTTATGTAGTGGTATTCGAACTAGAGTACCACTACAGCCTGCAGTAGGAATAAGGATATATTTTTGTAGATACTCAATCACAGTTAGGAACCCTTGAGAGATTCCTGGGGCTACCCTTGAGAATCTTATTTTAACTTCAATTTGAAAACTCTTTTTCCCTTGATTTGATTTATCTTTACTTTCTGTTGTTAAATTTGATTTTGATAGATTATGGTTGAATTTGGGTTTGTATTTATCGATTTTGATGGATGACTGTTGAATTTTGAATCTTGATGATAGCTGTTGCATCCGAGTTTGTATTTTGATGGATTTTTGCTCATTTTTGAAGACTGATGTTCGTTGATAAATTTGATTTGATTTTTGGGAATTCATTGTTGATTAATTTAATTTTTGGCAAGATGAAATTATATGGGCTAGGTCATCTATGTTATGGAATCTAGTCTTCTATAGTCACATTAGCCAACATGGTGAGGACATATAGTCTGACTTTGGATATATTTCTCGGGTGTGAGAATTTAATGTTTTCGCAGCCAAGCTAGCGGCACCACGAAAATGTTAAATACCATGATTCTAGAGGTATGTGTATAAGTCAAGGGCTCCGTGATTATCGTAGCCTTTCTCACTAGTATGACGAGGATTTAGAGTACCATGATTTTAGATAGACGCATATGATTATCATATTGTACCTTAAATGTTTTCGAGCATGTTTTCTTTACTTTTGTTGCAGTCCTTCAAAAAAAGGGAATTATTAATTGGTTTGTTTTGTTTAGTTTCTAATTATTTAACTTAGGAGTAGGTTTAGCTTTTTTTATAAACCTTGTGAAACTTCTTACCATGAATTTCTTCTTAATACAATGAATCGATGATTTTGTTAGACTTTATCTTGGATTTGATATTTTAACTCTGGATTTCAAGATGGATCCTTCCTTAAACAGATAAGCAGAACAGATTCTTTTATCATTCTCTTCCTGCCAATATTTTTACTACCATCATTCCTTGTCTTATATACCTGTCTTGATTATATTAATTTCCTGTCTCGTATATAATTCTGTCAGCTATACCTTGAAAACTCTTGAATCTTTATATCATTTTTTTTATCTGAGAAATGTTGAGGAAGTGACGTAAATCATCTAGTTCGAAAATGATGTAATTAGTTATCATATGATGATTTTGTAGGAATCAGAGTGTTGGATGTCAAATATGAAAAATTTGAAATGGAGATGTGGTAAAGGTTTAAAATGAAATCGAGGGATAAATGTTATCAATTTAGAAACAATCACAGAAAGTGGGTTATGAATAATTCATGGATGTATTTCAAAACTAATGAGGATATCAGAGGTCAACCTAGTTTTGAGAACTTAAAAATCTTTGTTATTGATTCTTGGGAACTATTACAAGGCTGTGTAGAAATTTAGAGATGGAAAGGAGAACTTAATTGAATAAAATGATTATGGGAAATTGAACTATATATTTTAAGAGGGTGACTAGAGACAAAGAGAAACAAGGATTTTACGTTATAGAAATTATTTTAGATGATTGGAAGAAAATTGTAGAATTCAAAAAATATTTGAAGGTGAACGTTGAAGAAAATAGGAAGGTTGATTTATAAATAAGAATAAATTTTGTGTGACATAGTGGTATTGGAGTTTAGTGAATACGAGACTCGATTTAAACAAGTTCAAGGATTTCATAAACTAGATTTAGAGGTTTCGGATCTAAATTTAAAACGAGGTGAAGGAATTTGAAATTTTGATTAAATGAATAAGTGTTGACTCCTAAAAAGAGGGGTATGTTTCGTGGAAAATATTTTGGAAGTTAAAAATTTTGTCTATGGTGATTGTAGTAAAGGTTTAGATGACTGAAGGTTATAAAATTTCGATGATAGTCATATGAAGGTTGATTTTCATATTGGGACTTGTGAGGGAAAAAAAATATGATTTGGCAAATGATAAACTGATAGTATTAGAGAGGGATGATTTGCTGACTTCGTATGAAATCTTTTCCTGTTTTCTCTAAAAAGGGTTTTCAATATCATTGAATCCTAGTTTCCTTAATCACGACCAAATCAACTTCGATTATCTTTTCTTATCTTGGGTTGTACTTAATTGAATTAAATTTGATTGTGACCTGAATCTCCATCCTTGTATGTTCGTTCTCAGACTTTGTTGAACTGTCCTCCACATTGCCTAAATCTTGATTTCTCCAATTTGATCAACTTAGGTCGTATCAAGACTAAATATTCTCAATATGTATTGTGATTGGAATTTTCTATGAAATTGGCTTTCATTCTTTAACTTTGATTTTGATTTTTCTGAACCCTTTAAAAATAATTGGTAGTTACTTTTCTTTATTTTTATGGTAAGTACCAGTTTTCACATAGGATGGTAGGCTGTCTTACAGTTTTGATGGTTTGTTGTTTCTGTAACTTCTCTAGTTTAGCACCCTAGATTGCTTGTGTGTTTGATACCCTATGACCGTTTTGGTATTAGCACGACTAGTATACCTAGATGAGACTTTCACTACCACCGTATGCCATGAACCTGTATGTCGTCCTTTGGATCACATGATTTGTTTTAATCTGGGACTTTGATTGTGGGGGTTTGACCTAAAGGGAGTATGGACATTTTAATTTCGAGGACGAAATTTTTATAAGGTGGGTAGGATGTGAGCACCCTGAATTTCGGGTTAATTTTTTTTTCTAATTGATTTTAATTTCAATAAATAATTTATTCTGTTATTTTTTTCCTTAAGTGTGCTTTCCCGTGCCATTGATATTTGGAGTGTAAGGGATGTTCAACTCTGGAAATCTTCTTCACGAGTTTTGGAGTGGACATGATTACCTTCATGACGGTATATAATGTCCCATCCAAACTTGTTCCATTGTACTCCTTTTGCTTCGCTGAACTTCGGGTCGATTTAGACCATTTGATTATTATTTATTTTCCCACTCTTTTCCTTGATCATTTTCAGCACGTTACCGTGACTTTTAATTTTGGAGCGCAAGACCAGTTATTTTCTTGAAACCAACTCCTCATTGATGATCTACTCGAGTCGCTCTTGACCCTTGACCTTCGTGTCACACTCAGACACGTCATTTTGTGCTCCATTTGCTTCGCACAACTTTTCCGACACATGACCCGATTTTATTTCACTCCACGGTGTCACATTTATTTTCCAATTTGATTTGTGGGTCCCCTGTAGATCAAAACCTGTCAGTCCCATTTATGGACATGGCCCACATTGAGCCTACTACCCGTCCGACACTTGTATCCCATTTATTAGAATCCCCATGTGCTACTTATTTACCTATTATCTTCAACACCTAATTTTAATTCAATTTTTGCATCATGTCTGATTTTTGATCCAATTCGGCTCCACCGAGTCCAGCCCAGCTCCATGTTGCCCTCCATCATGACACCCTCAATTTTCTTGCCCAAAAATATCAAGTACTCATTTTGCCTATTTTCTATATTTAATAGAAATTTTCTATTGATTTTTAATTCCATGGAATGACCTTTTTTTCTAATATTAACCCTAGCCATTGGATTCTCCTATTTTAATCCTAGCCATTCAATCTCCTCATGACAACTCCCCAACACCCCCTACCCACATTGGCCGGCCCTAAAAACTATGGGAAGAATCTTTTTCTCTCTCTCTTCTCTCTCACATTTATTACTCTTTCTCTCTCTCTCTCTCTCTAAACAATTATTCTATTCCCACACAAAAGAACAACAACAACAACAACAACAACAGCATCTATAACAACACTTCATCACACCATTCCATAACCCGACCACCCATGGCCGACCTCCCCTCCGGCTGGCCGACGTCGTCGCCACCCATGGCCGGCCGTCGCGCCACCACAGCTCCTCCACCTCACACAACCCGACCATCCATCCTCCTCCTTCTTCCCAACACTTCACCGCACCACCACAATCACCACTCCCATCTCAACCACCGCCAACCACCTCCACCACTCGAGCCATGGCTACCACCCCATCGCTCGTTGTGGCCATGCGCCACCGCGAAAGTCTTCGCACAGCAGCAGCAGCGGCTGCCGCGCGCCCTAGCGCACACGCACGCGCGTGTATGGCGGCCACCGCCGCCGCCGACGTGCGTCGCCGTCGTCGTGCGAGGCCACCGACGACCCCCCACCGGCCGCGCGAGCCTCCGGCGACCCTCCCCGAACGCGCACCTTCTTCTCCGACGCGCCGAATAGCCTATTCGTGCGTTTTGAACGAGATCCCGTCGGCGCGCGCGAGTTTGGAACTCAGAATTCACACTCCGTCGTAGCGACTTTACGCGCGTTTTTCCGGAAATCCGACCGTTAGATCGGCAATATCTTCGCTCCGTCACAATCTCGGTATATCCATCTTCACTCATGTCAATTTTTGTCCGTTAATTTTATCGTTTGATACATCAAAACCGGCCACCAAGTTGACCGTTTAAATTGTATTAAATTTGGACAGTTTCGCGGGGCCAACTTCGCCAGCTTGTATCTCCTCCACCGCAGCTCCGTTTGGCGTGCCACCAGTTCCGGTACGAAGCTGGTATAACCCTCTTACTACCCCTCCAGTTTCGTTTCATTTTGAGCTTGCTTGATTGGTTGAATTCGACGCCAAAGTTGGCCGTCCGAATTCGTAATTTTCAACTTGTAAAATTCCATTTTTGAACACGGGACTCTAGATTTCATTTCTGACATCACCATTAAACTCGTGGCATCGTTCTGGCATATTTTCATATAAAATTTGTTATATTTTGAGAAAGTGGGCCCTGGCACATTTTTCGGTGCAAAGTGGGTCCCACATTCTGGGTCAACGGGACTTTTTGACGCCGGCTCATCGGAATCCAATTCCGGATATACCGTTGAGTTCGTATCGTCATTCTGGACTCGTTGACGTATAATTTTCTAGGTTTTGGTAGACATTGGATCCGACACGCATTTCGGTGCAAGTCGGATACCAATATCCGGGTCAACGGGTCATTTTGAGATCGGCTCATCGGAATCCAATTCCGGAGATACCGTTAAGTTCGTATCATCATTCTGGACTTGTTGACAGGTAGTTTGCTGAGTTATGAGAACATTGGCTCCGGCACGCATTTCCGTACAAACCGGAATTCCAAGTTCTGGTCAACGGGCCAAATTGAGATTGGGTCAACGGAATCCAATTCTGGAGATACCGTTGGGTTCGTATCGTCATTCTGGTTTCGTGGACATATAATTTGTTATATTTTATAGATTTGTTTTCATGCACATTTTTTGGTGCAAAATGGCTCCGACACGGATACCGTTTTGACCCGAAATTTCTTTTTTGCCCTTGTGTCCAAATTGGACCATTGGGTAGGCTATCGTAGCTAATTTGACCATTCTGGACACGTTGGCGATGTTTATTTCATCGTGCGACAATGTTTGTTGATAGTTTCTCTGAGTTTAGTCTTTTTATAAATTAATTAATAATTAATTCTTATAATGTTCGTATTTCGGGATTAGTAGAACGAAACTGAGATCAGTCAATTCCAGTGATCTCACATCGCCGAAATTGACAAGTTGGACACGTGGATCACTATAATAAGATTATCAACCTTACCGATAATCTTCTTATCTCGATTTACGTGTCGTAAGTTTCGACGTACAAATAACGAAGTACACTTTATGTTAGACTAGAATTGACCCTGATTGACCTAAGTTGGCCAGTTGACCCAAAGTCAACTGTAAGTCAACACTTGACCTAGTTTGACTAGATTATTGACCGGAGTTGACCTAGAAGTTAATTTGACTTAGAAGAACCTAGGATAAAATAGATTGTTTATGGATTCATTTATTACAACTTGAACACCTTGTAACCTGTGTTGCTTTAAATAGGACTCTATGGCTTCAGTCGGACCCCCTATACTTATCAGCTGTTCAGGTTATCAGGCGAGTACATTCTCTGATCATTTCATATCCTGCTTAGAATTATTTCCTGCAGTAGATTACTTTACTTGTACTGTCACGATGGTCACACGGATTGGTACTATATGGATCTCTACATGCGATGTTATCCCCCTCGGGAGCATCGGGTACATTGTGTCATGTGCGTTTCACTTTCATTATGTACTCCTGTGCTTTTATTATACATGTACACTCCTGTGAATCTTGTACTCTCATGTTCACGGAGCCCCCATGTATACTATCATGTGTACCCTTCAATGGGCCCCCATGTGATATCATGTACAATAACATAAACTGTTTAGATCCTTGTGTATTGATTGGGGTACGGGGGAGTAGAATTGGACATGTGAATAATACACCAGTAGTATCTTATCAGAATATCTTCCATAGTGTCTTATCAGAATCTCCTATGCCATTTACATGTCTATATTGTACTCTGACTTACTAGCCACATGTTAGTTCTCTATTTATAGTAGATATTTCCATTACAACTTTCTCTCTCTGTTTACATACTGCACTTCTTTCAGTACTTGTATCTTACTTTACTGCATGATTATACCTTCTAACCTGCTATGAACTGTTGAGATGTAATGTGCTCGCTCTTGTCCTGACTGGACCTGTTGATAAATTTTACAGATGGCGTGGGATTGCCTGCTAGCCTAGAGGAGACACAGTAGAGGTTGTTTAGGTAGTTATTTCATTTTGTCTGGAGTTGTATTTACTTTGTGGATTACTGTATATGTATTTGAGTTTTGAGATGTATTTCTGGATTTTTGTATCTTAGACACTTAGACTTCTATCTCCTGTATCTCTTTAGATTTTATGTTTATTTATCCTTATCATGCTCTACCTTAGATGTGATTGAGACTGTATCTACTTAGCATTATATTGTTAGATGATGTAACCTAGGACAGCGTTCTACCACCGACACTGCGGCGTAGGCTGGGCGTTGTTACGTTCTCGTACCCAAATAGTAGGTACGGGTCGTGACACAGCAGAGCACCGAGGGAATGATCCATGGCACGGATGTAGAGGAGAAATGGTTTGCCTGCGATGGGTGCCACCAGGACTGGCAGGCTCGTCAAGTAAGCCTCGATATCATCGAAAGCTTTCTGGCATTCCTATGTCCAAACGTAGGAGACCCCCTTCTTCATGAGCTGGATGAAGGATTAACATTTTCTGGAAAGGTTTGCTATAAACCTTCGGATGTATGCCAGACGCCCCTGCAGGCCTCGAAGTTCTCGAAAGTTCTTCGGAGGGTCCATGTCAAGGATGGCCTTGGTCTTCTCAGGGTCGACATGAATGCCTTTTGCTGTCACGACCCGCACCCTAGAGTAAGGACATGAAACGTGGGTACGTCCAGCCTACGCTGCAGTATCGATGGTAGAACGCTGTCCTAGGTCACAAACATCTAACAATATATCTCTAAGCAGTTTATACTCCCCGAATGGGGGTGACATAGCAGTAGTAAACTCAATCACAACTAAGGAAGAGATAGTACGATATGAAATAGAACTCAAGGAATAAAATAGATAAAAGCAGTCTAAGATAATCCCAGCAATATCCAACAGTACAAGGTCTCAGATGAAAGAATATACACAACTCTGAACTCCAAATAAGTCTAACTAAAAATATGCCTCCAGACTACATAAAAGATAAACAACCTAACTAATCTAGTCTAGGCAGTCGGGGGAATATCCTCAGCTACTGCTGGATCCTCCTGGGAGTCCAGCTCAAAGGTGTCATCTGAAGCTGCCCCGTAGAAAGTGTCCAGGCAGGCCTCCTCCTCGTCCTCTGTAATATTTCAACAGGTCCAGTCAGGATAGGAGCGAGCACAGTACATCTCAATAATTCATAGCAGGTTAGAAAATATAAACATGCAGTAAAGTAAGATACAAGTACTGAAAGAAGTGCAGTATAAAAACAGAGAGAGAACTGTAATAGAAATATCTACTATAAATAGAGAGCTAACATGTGGCTAGTGAGTCAGAGTACAATATGAACATGTAAATGGCCTGGGATGATTCTGTGAAGACACTACGGAATGATTCAAAGAAGATACTACTGGTGTATTATTCACATGTCCACTTCTACTCCCCCGTACCCCCAATCAATACACAAGGATCCAGCCAGGTTATGTTATATGATTCCATGCACGGCCCCCGAAGGGTGATACATGGATGTCCCATAAATGGGGATTCTGGGGGTTACCCAACAGTGTAAGATTCAAGAGACTCTGTGATCATGAGGGTACATGTCACAAGTAATCAAATGAACCAAGAAGCATAGTGATACGCCATGTAAGTGAAACGCACAGAACACGTAGTACCCGATGCTCCAGAAGGATAACATCTCAAGAAAGGATCCATATAGTACTAATCCGTGTGACCATCGTGACAGTACAAGTAAAGTAATCTACTGCAGGAAATAATTCTAAGCAGGATATGAAATGATCAGAGAATGTACTCGCCTGTATCTGAGTGTCCAATATGAATCGTACTGTCCAAGGAGTGGTGTCTGGCTCCTAATCAGAACAACACAAGTCACAACAAGTCCAAAATAGTAAAATGAAGTCCTACTATGCATTCTACATGATTCTAGGTCAAACTAGGCCAAAGTCAACTCTTGGTCAACTCTGGTCAACCCTAGAAGTCAAACTAGGTCAACTATGGTCAAACTAGGTCAAACAAGTCTACACTAGGTCAAACTAGTCTACACTAGTCTACTAAGTCTATTCTTGGTCTAATAAGGTTGTACAAGCCCAATCTAGGCTCTCTAGTCAACTGACTCATATACAGGCCATAGGCTATTCAACCTAGGCCAAACTATATCTAACAATGTACTATAGGTATATGCAGTCTAAATATAACACATAAATATGTATAATACATACATATGGTCCCCTCCAAGTTATATATACATAATTCCTATATATATAAACTAGCATATGCCATAACCCATAGCAAATATCCATACTAGGTACCTATATACAATACACAACTCATTTATATATATAGACTCACCATTAGTACATACATTAGATTATACACACAAATCCTTAGTCACATACACCTACATGTATAGAGAGGGATAGCAATAGAGTGTGTGTGAGTGTCACAAGAGTGTGGAGAGTGTCACAAGAGTGTGGAGGAGAGTGGGCTGTCATGAGGACAGAACCCAGGTGTGTGTGTGTGTGTGTAGGGGCAGTGAGTGACATAAGAGTGTATGTGTGTGTGTGACCAATGTGTCAAACTTAGGTGTCAATCCAAGCTAGGTGACAGCCACATAACATAAACAGATTTTAATATCAAATTAGAAAGGAGAGAAAAGATGACAAAGCATCAAATAAACACAGATTTACATATAAAAATCAAACGACAGTCCCCCCTTTACCTATTCTCAGTTTGAGCTCAAAATCTCATCAAACAACCCCCAACCAAAACACATTTACATTGGAGAACCCTTTTAAATCTCAGTTATGGGTTACTCAGTAATTGGGTTTAAAACACTCTGAAATCAGAGTTCAAACAACTCATGATATCGCATTTAAAAACACTTAACAGTCCCCAAAGATAAATTCCAGATTTTAGGACTCAAAACACCACAAATCAAACCCAAACTTGTCATATAAGTAGAACATATATAGAAGAACTATATTAGGATGTAAACATGCAATTAGGAGTATTACATTAGATAAAAATAGATGCCAAAGTTCATATCTGAAAACTGGGAATAATGGGAATTAAGGACTGCTATCCAGTTTCAGTAAATTGGGATAAATTGAGAATTGAAAACCAAAATCGAGCTAAAATACCATATCCATGGTTGGTACAGTATAACCACATTACCCACGTGTCACACAAGTGGTTTGTGTCCACTAAAGTGGACACAAACGTGTCCAGTACAATAAAACCCAAAATCGGGTAAACTGGATACAACAGACTTGGGCAGTCTCGTGCGGGTGTGCACGCGTGTCGTGCACCCGACACAGGCCTTCCCATGCCTCGTGCTTGTGTCCCCACCTAGTCTAGGTATAGGTGCTCGTGTCTAAGTGCCTGAAACGTCCGTGTCTGTGAACCAAAGCCGTATCAGTGCGTGTTTACACAGTGCACACAGTGCAGTGTGAAATTGGTGCGGTTGAGATTTCTCTCAAACCGCTCGATAAGACGAGCTAAAAATTGGTCTGTGTCATGTCAGTCACGTGTCCTAAGTGTCACCAAAGTTTCAGCCCAAAAAGTGTCGTGTCGTGTCCGCTACAGACCCCGATAGGCAGGAAAGCACTGTAGCACGCGCACGAGCGTGTGCACGCACGTGTCCACTCCACAAAACCGACACAAAGCGACACGAACACTACCACAGAAGATCAAAAATGCATAAGCAATGGTAAAACTAACATTCCTATTCAAACACAAATCAAAATCTCGATCGAAATGCTCTTTGTGGCATTTCATCGAACACCTATGCTGTTCACCGATACGTATCCGATACGGACACGTACAGGACACAAAATTGAGCAAACCCTATTCCTACAGCACAAGGACACCTAGGGCTTCCTATTGATGAAGACAAAATGAAAATCTATGGAGAAATGGAGAGATTACCTATTCTTGAGCTATGGGTGAAAAAGCCCCAAATGGAAAGATTTCCTCAACCACCCAAACATCACAAATTGTTTCCTTCCTGTCAAAAATCAATACCAACAGCAAGAAAAATATTATTAGGATCTAATGCAACTAGTTTGGGGAAAATAGGACCTAAAATGGATTTATTATGAATTTCTAAGGATAGGAACTCACCTCTTTCCTTAGAACTTTGGATAAACCCTAAAAGAGGCTAGCCCTAAAATCTAGGAGGGATTTTATAGTTGGGGGAATCCCTAGGTTATCCATAGTGGCCGGCCAAGTTGGGTTAGGGTAGGGTTTGAGCTAGGTTAGCTAGTCCTATTAGGTTTAGTCACAAAATGACTGGTGAAATCACAAGCCATTTCTCAAATCACTTGATTTCAAAATTCCTAATTCAAATTCTAATGAATCAAAAACCACTAACTTAAGTCATACTAGGTTAGACTAGAGTCACTTGACCTAACCATGTCCAAGTAACTAGGGTTAGCTCCTAGGTTGGTCTACAAGGGTCAATACTAGTCAAAAATCAAACTAGTCCAAACAATTCCAAAATAATTCCTAAAAATTCCCATAAATTCTAATTAATACTAATAAATTTAAATTACCCCAAAAATGACAAATTTACCCTCAAACTAGAAATGTGGTAGTGACATTTGTCATGATAATGAAGCCCAAGAACTTTTCGCTAGAAACTCCAAGGAAGGATTTAGCGGGGTTCATCTTGAGTTGATGCGCTCGCATGAGATCGAAGAATGTCTTTAGGTCTTGTAGGTGATCACCTTTGAGATGGCTCTTGACAGCGATATTATTAATATAGCATTCGACTATTTTACGAAGATGTTGACGGAAGATGGTATTCATAGCTCGTTGGTATGTAGCACCAGCGTTCTTCAATCCAAAGGGCATCAATGTGTAGCAGAAAACCCCTTTCGGCGTCCTGAATGACGTGTTCTTGGCGTCATCGGGGAATATTTTGATCTGGTTGTAGCCCAAGTACCCGTCCATGAAATACATGCGTTCGAAGCCGCATGTATTATCGATCATTACGTCGGTGATCGGAAACGAGAATTTCTTTCGGACAAGCAGCATTGAGAACTCTGAAGTCGATGCAGACCCGTATCTTCCTATTTTTTTTTGGTGACAGGGACGACGTTGGCCACCCAATCCAGGTGTTATTCTTCACGGATAAACCCGCTGGTCAGGAGTTTGTCTACCTTCTGATCGTTAGCGTTCATGATGTTAGGACGAAAGCGTCGCTGTTGTTACTTTATAGGCTTGGCATCAGGTAAGATGTTAAGCCTATGCATCGCGATCTGGAGATCAAGTTCGGGCATATCTTCGTAGCTCCAGGCGAAGACGTCGATATATTCTTTAGCCAGTTGGATTAAAGATTCTCGGTCTGGTCCCTTTAGACTCTTGCTGATGGAGATGGGTTTGGAAGAAGATCCATCCCCCAGGTCGATCTGCTTGACTTCGTCTTCGGTAGTGGGTTCGCGTAATTCAAAACCAAACTCCCACTACGCTTCTAGGCGTTGAGCCTAAGGTTCTTCCTCAAAGAATTCTGGCGTTTGGTCTTTACCTTCATCTTTTTGAGATTGTGCAGATGCCATGTTGACTGATAGCACCTTCTTGAAGACTCAGCCGATACTGGTATCGAAATCCCAGGTTGATGCTTCGGACGAATAAGAATGTTCTTCTTCTTCTGCCTCTGAACTCTCGGGAGTTGCCGGTGGCGTGATATAGCCCGTCCCCCGTCGAGTTCGATGATAATAGTCCTGCGGCTTTTCTTTAGGTGTTGGGAGCCGGAGAGAAAGACGTCGACCCTTGTCGTAGTTCATGCCTTTGTTGCTTTTTAGGTCGTAACCCATCTTTTGGATGAGGTACTTTGCCTTGTCCGTGTACCGATAGACTTGTATTCTGTGGGTATCTGGTTCTTGCTCGAGTTGCGGGAGGTCTTAATGACGCTCTACTTTGTCGGAGATGATGGATTCTTCGTCTCGATTTTGCGGTGGGACTACAAGATAGACCCTTTGGGACGGGACTACTCGATTTATATGATTGACGATCGTTATTTGTGTTTGCAACGACTGTAGAGCGTTATCTAATGTATACATGGCATTCTAATATGGAAGACTAGAATAATTAAAAGAAACTCTATTATTGATAAAATATGAGATTTTGTCCCACAGGATTACATTGTCCAGAGAGGGTGCATCTACATCAGCAGATATGTACTCTCCTAGCTCTTCATCTATGAGTACTAGGGTTGGTTCGGGAGAGTCCACCGCAGCTTTGACCTTGGGGTCCGAGAGGGCTATGTGGGCCTTCTCCGACAGCTTGGATAAGACGGATGATTGCAGAGGCTTGCCTTTAAGACGCACCTTCAGAGGTGCCTCAACTGCGCCTTCAGTAATTGGTGCCCTCCCCTGTAGTTTTGCGACAAGGGGAGCCGATGTTTGAGACCGCTTTCCCTTAAGCCATATCTTCAAGGGAGCTTCAGTAGGTGTTCTATGCTGGGGATGTAATCCTTTACTTTTTAGATGAAAAATAAAGAATTTTGTGGTGTATTCATCTTTTGTTGTCATGAACTTGTGATTTGTATGGGCCTATTATCTTTTGCGCACCTTGGTCGTTAGGTACAAATAATAAGTTTGAGAGAACCGACATATTTGCTCAGAGGTAATATGGACGTGGCAAATATGGGGTTCGAATGGTAGAATCTTCCTACTCAGAGGTGTTATGGACGTGGTAGGAATGACCCAGGGGAGATACGCGGAACTACTCAGAGATAATATAGACATGGAAGATCTGCTATCAATGTACGCCAACGCAGGGGTTGTTTGTACGGGATGTTTACTCAGAGGTAATATGGACGCGGTAAACATGATGGGTAGCGTAGTCTTACGGAGCGTAAGATTTTACTTTGTAGGGCGTAGAGGGGCAACTTAAAGGTAATGTGGACGTGGTTGTCCTTCTACTGGAGATAGAATGCAATGGAACAACTGGGTTCCGAAAGCATAGGATTTTTATGAAAGAAAGGTGTATGTGAGCTCTGATGATCAGGTCCACTGACTCCCTTGCTAGGTAGAGGTGAAAGGACATATCTGAAAGATGTCAATAGTAGTAATTCTTTAGGAACTTGCCGTTGATGGACATCATGAACAAGTTCCCGTTTGATCGGGCGAGACGGTAAACACCTTTTGAGTATACCATCTCTATGATGAAAGGTCCCTCCCATTTGGGTTCGAACTTTCCTGGTGTTTTATGAGTCAACACCATCGGCCTTCTGACTGCCAGAACCAGGTTGTCTACTTAGAAAGTCCTATGCTTGACCTTCTTGTTGAAAGTCTGTGATATATGGGCATGATAGAGTTCGATGCGCTATTGAGCTAGGAGACATTTTTCGTCAAGTGCCTCCTATTCTCGCAGACGGAGACGTTGATTGTCTTCTTCTGTTAGTTGATTTGTGATCGCTAAGCGGAGTTAGGGTATCTGGATCTCGAGAGGCAGTACCGCTTCGCTCCCGTAGACTAAGGAGAATGGGGTGTTTCCCGTCGGAGTCCATACCGTTGTACGGTAGGCCCAAAGGCATTTGCCGAGCTTTACGTCCCAGTCGCGTTTGTTAGATGACATAACTTTTTTGAGTAGCCTAATGATAGTCTTGTTAAAAGCCTTGGCCAATCCGTTTGCTGTCGGATTGTAGGCGGTTGATGCCACGTTCTGAATGCGGTTCTTATCACAGAATCTGCTGAAAATATGGCCGATGAACTGAGGACTGTTATCGTGGATAATTCTTCGAGATATCCCGAAACGGTAGATGACATGGTGCTTGATAAAACTGATCACCCTAGAGCTCTTCACTTCTGCCAGTGGAACTTCTTCTGCCCATTTGGAGAAGTAGTCAGTAATATCTAGGATGAAGCGGTGTCCTCTCGATGAAGGAGGGGTGATAGGTCCCACAATGTCCATGCCCCAAGCTTCGAAGGTCCAGAAGGCGACCGTAGGATGTAGTTGTTCCGACGGTGTATGGATGAAGTCGGCGTGGAGCTGGCAGGCATGGCACTTTTTAGCAAAGTCGACAGCGTCGGCTGCCCTGGTTGTCCAGTAGTAACCCATGCGTCGCAGTCGATCTTGTAACTTAGGCCCAGGTTGATGAGCCCCGCAAATTTTGTCATGAGCTTCTCGAAGGGCTTCGGCTGCTTCTTCGTTGGACAGGCATCGAAGGAGAAATCCATCGTAGGAGCATCGGTACAGCATTTTAGTAGCTGTATCATAATAGAATCGGAGGGAAGGCCTCCTGACTGAGACGGCTTCTTTCGGGTCTTCTGGGAGAATTCCGTAGACAGCGAAGTCGGTGAACGGGAACCTCCAATCTCGAACATTGACACCAGCACTTGTTGACATGGCATGTGCCATTTGTTAGCATATGTTATTTTTAGGACAAACCAAGTCTCGACCAACTACCGTGACGTAATATTGAGTCTCGAGGGGAGCTGCCAATGAGACTGCAAGGCCAGCCAGAGCATCAGCCTTCAGGTTTTGTAACCGAGGTATGTGGTCTATGAAGAACTTGGTCAAGGTTGAAATAATGTTCAATGCAACATCTTGATAAGAAACCAGATCTTCATGACGAACTTCGTATTACCCTCTGATCTGGTTAACGACGAGTTTTGATTGGCCGTAGGCTTCCAGATAATCTACCCCCAGTCGTTGTGCCAGTTGGAGTCCCATAATGAGAGCGTTGTACTCGGCAACATTGTTAGAGCACGGCTTCGAAAGGGAGTAAGCACGCTGGATGACCAGCTGATCGGGGGAGACCAAGACTACCTCCACTCCGGCGATGATTTGGCCTTTGTGGCCTGTTCTTGAAGCGCCATCAAAAAACATCTGCCAGACGGAGCTTTCTTCGGTGACGTTTGATTCTTGCACCTCATCCGGGATGTTTTTATAGAGTCTGAAGGACTCTGGGATGGGGTGCGCAGCTAAAAAGTCGGCAAGAGCTTGACCATTGACGGCTTTTTATGGAACGAACACCATGTCGTACGGCGTCAACAGGATCGCCCATGTAGCTAGCCGGGAGTTCAATGATCCTGGCTTCGTCATGAGAACCCTGAGCGGATTGACTCGAGAGATGACATGAATTGTCTGGCCCGAGACATAATGGCGAGTCTTATAGATGGCGAACACCAACTCAAGGGTTGTACCGGTGTTCGGTCTCGATCAGTGTCCTACTGAGGTAGTAGATAGCTTACTCGTAGCCTGCATCGCTGTTCTGAGCCAGCAGAGCACCGAGGGAATGATCTATGGCACGGACGTAGAGGAGAAATGGTTTGCCTGTAACGGGTGCCACCAGGACTGGCGGGCTCATCAAGTAAGCCTTGATATCATCGAAAGCTTTCTGGCATTCCTCTGTCCAGACGTAGGAGACCCCCTTCATCATGATCTGGGTGAAGGGTTGACATTTTTTGAAAAGGTCTGCTATAAACCTTCGGATGTATGCCAGACGCCCCTGCAGGCCTCGAAGTTCTCGAAGGTTCTTCGGAGGTCCATGTCAAGGATGGACTTGGTCTTCTCGGGATCGATATGAATGCCTTTCGTCGTGATAATAAAGCCCGAGAACTTTCCACTAGAAACCCCAAGGAAGGATTTAGCGGGGTTTATCTTAAGTTGATGCGCTTGCATGAGATCGAAGACTGTCTTTAGGTCTTGTAGGTGATCACCTTTGAGACGCCTCCTGACAGCGATATCATCAACATAGCATTTGACTATTTTGTGAAAATATTGACGAAAGATGGTACTCATAGCTCGTTGGTATATTGCACCAGCGTTCTTCAAGCCAAAGGGCATCACTGTGTAGCAAAAAACCCCTTTCGGCGTCCTGAATGACGTGTGCATGGCGTCATCGGAGAATATTTTGATCTGGTTGTAGCCCAAGTACCCATCCATGAAAGACATGTGTTCGAAGCCACATGTATTATTGATCATTACGTCGGTGATCGAAAGCGGGAATTCATCTTTCGGGCAAGCAGCATTGAGATCTCTGAAGTCGATACAGACCCGTATCTTTCTATTCTTTTTTGGTGATAGGGACGACATTGGCCACCTAATTCGGGTATTGTTCTTCACGGATAAACCCGCTGGTCAGGAGTTTGTCTACCTCCTGATCGATAGCGTTCATGATATCAAGACCAAAGCGTCACTGTAGTTGCTTTATAGGCTTGGCATCAGGTAAGATGTTAAGCCTATGCATCGTGATCTGGGGATCAAGTTCGGGCATATCTTCGTAGCTCCAGGCGAAGATGTCGATATATTCTTTAGCCAATTGGATTAAAGATTCTCGGTCTGGTCCCTTTAGACTCTTGCTGATGAAGATGGGTTTGGAAGACGATCCATCGCCCAGGTCGATCTGCTCGACTTCGTCTTCTGTAGGGGATTCGCGTAATTTAAAACGAGACTCCCACTGTGCTCCTAGGCATTGAGCCCAAGGTTCTTCCTCGAAGAACTTCGACGTTTGGTCTTCACCTTCATTTTATTGAGATTGTGCAGATGCCATGTTGGCTAATAGCACCTTCTTGAAGACTGAGCCGATACTGGTATCGGAATCCCAGGTTGATGCTTCGGACGAATGAGAATGTTCTCCTTCTTCTGCCTTCGAACTATCTGGAGTTGCCGGTGGCGTGACATAGCCCACCCCCCATCGAGTTCGATGATAGTAGTCCTGCGGCTTTCCTTTAGGTGTTGGGAGCCGGAGAGGAAGACGTCGACCCTTGCCGTAGTTTAGGCCTTTATTGCTTTTTAGGTTGTAACCCATCTTTTGGATGAGGTACTTTGCCTTGTCCGTGTACCGATAGACTTATATTCTGCCGGTATCTGGTTCTTGCTCGAGTGACGGAAGGTCTTGATGACACTCGACTTTGCCGAAGATGATGGATTCTTCATCTCAATTCCGCGGTGGGACTACAAGATAGACCCCTTGGGACGGGACTACTCGATTTACATGATTGACGGTCGTTATTTGTGCTTGCAATGACCGTAGAGCGTTATCTAATATATACATGGCATTCCAATATGGAAGACTAGAATAATTAAAAGACACTCTATTATTGATGAAACACGAGATTTTTCCCCGTGGGATTACATTGTCCAGAGAGGGTGCATCTACATCAGTAGATATGTACTCCCCTAGCTCTTCATCTGTGAGTACTGGGGTTGGTTCGGGAGAGTCCACCACAGCTTTGACCTTGGGGTCCGAGAGGGCTATATGGGCCTTCTCCGGCAGCTTGGATGAGACGGATGATTGCGGAGGCTTGCCTTTAAGACGCACCTTCAGAGGTGCCTCAATTGCGCCTTCAGTGATTGGTGCCCTCCCCTGTAGTTTTGCCACAATGGGAGTCGATGTTTGAGGTGGCTTTTCCTTGAGCCGTATCTTTAAGGGAGCTTCAGTAGGTGTTCTACCTAGAGAAGTTGGTGCTTTTCCAGGTAGTTTGATGGTCATGGGATGCAGCATCTGAGGCAGTTTTCCTTTGAGTCAAATTTTCAAAGGTACGTCAGAAATCATCTCTGGCTCCATGTCCGGCTCTACTGCCGTTTCTGCTTCATCGTCAGCATCATTGGCTTCCCCTTCGTTGGGTGACTTGTACAGGGTGGAATCGGTGAAGTAGGCTTCGACCCCCTTAAAAGGGTCAATATCTGCGAACTCTGTCCGGATGATGTCGTTGGTGGACACATACTTTATACATTGGTGGAGTGTATATGGCACCACCATGTACTTATGTAGCCACGGACGACCCAGTAGGAGGTTGTAGTTGACGCTAGCGTCCACGACATAGCAAGACACCTCGGTTCGTAGGTTACCGATATGACATTTCAGTCGTATTTTACCAGCGGTTCACTTTTGCTAGCACTGAAACCACTAATTGTAGTGTTAGAAGGTGCCAGATGGTACATTGTGATTTCCAGTGTTGAGAACAGCGTCTTCGGGATGATGCTGAGGGAAGATCCTGAATCGATCTGAATCCGCTTTACCTTGACGGAACCGACATACCCTGTATAATACAATAGCCTGTTGTATTGGTTGTGGTTGAGCAACATGTCTTGTTGGGTAAAAGTTATGTTGGGGATAACTTCATCCGCACAAGGGCAGTGTGCACATGTGGTCGGAAGATCCTCAGGCTGCTTGACCTGACTGATGAAGGACTCAGCATCCTTCAGGGCTTCATAGAGAGCTTCGCGAGTGTCCTTGGAAAGGCGAAGAAGCTCAAACAGAGATAGGCGGGCAGGAGTACTGGCCAGTTGTGCCAGTATGTCAAAATTATGGGGCTTGGCTAGCCCCGAAGCATTCTTCTTTCGTAAAGGCTTGTCGAAATTGGCCTCTACATGCTTCTATTTATTAGATGCTGGAGGCCTGGATAAGCCCTCTTCCTGGGCAGCAGGGACGGTGCAAGGAGGCACCACCTCGACGGCAGCTTCGTCAGATTGGGCATTCTGATGTGAACGCGTCTGTACAGAAAGCACCTCTTTCGCAGAGGAAGACACCATGCGGTAAGACTTGATCGTCTTGTCCTTGGTATTGGAGGCAGAGCGTACCTCCGGTTGAGTAACTTCGGAGACGAGGTCAGGGTGAACCCATAAAACCTCTCCCCGGGATGTGGTGAGTGGGATGAGTCCACTCACGTTGTCGCGAGTAGGTGGTAGGTTAACCACCTCCATTGTCGCCTTTGGGATGAGGATGACGCCATCTTGTGTTTTGGTTGGCGGTAAGGTGCCAAATTGGAGTGACACCAGGTTGGCCGAGACCGTTTTCTCCTCGTAGTCGACGGAAATAACATCCGCATTGATCATACGCTGCATGTAGTTCTTGAGGACGTAGCAGTCTTTAGTTAGATGTCTGACAAACCGATGGTAGTGACAGTACCTCGGGTTATCCACTCTCCCAACCTCGTCGGGACGCTTCGGGTCCGAAAACTTGATCTTGTCACCCTGCTTCAATATCTTAAAGAGTTGCAGGGTGTTTTCATCATTGAAAGAATAAACCTCCTTTGGCCTTGGTGCAAGTGGAGGCTTCTGAGTAGGTACTGATGCACCTTTGGAGGCATTGACAGTCAACGCCTGATTCTCCTTCGTCTCTCATCCAGGGTTGTTGGTTGCAGGCCGTTTTCCCTTGTCCTCAAAGGCAGGGAAACTGACTCCCAGAAGACGAGCATTGGACGCCTTCTTCTCTGCTGCTTCGGCCTCGATGATCAATGAACTCCAGTCGGGAGGAGGAGTGGAGTTAAGCCAGAGTTTAATCGCAGGCAATATGTTCATGCTGCAGGAGGAGAGGAGTGCATGTTCTGGCATACCCGGGGGCAGTCTAAAGCAGGCTTATCGGAATCGTTCGATGAATGCTCGAACTATTTCCATCTCCTTCTGACGTATCTCTATGAGGGACGCCGTTGTCATATCCTTCCCTCCATCGTAGAAACGATCGAGAAAGAGACGTGTCAAATCGTTGAAGGAAGATATGTAGTTATCGGGGAGACTGCAGTACCAGTCGTAAGCCATTCCTTTCAGTGCCCTGACAAATATGCTGGTGAGTAGTACGTCTTCCATCGGGAGATGTCTCATTTGAGACTGGAAGTACGTCAGATAGCGGCATGGAGAGTCCTTTTCGTCGTATGGCGTGAATGTTTGTGGTTTATAATTGGGCTGATAAACCACTTTGTTCTATTCGAGGAGGTATGGTTATGGGATCCCCATCTTCTGGCGCTCCTCTTATCTGTTCTTGGACTCAAAGCGCTCGCGCAAGTCCCTGATCATCTCAACCATGACTTTCGTAGAGCTGGGAGTCGGGGAAGGTGGTACAGCCTAGAGTTGAGCATTTGATGGCTCCGACGTCCGAGGTGCTTCACGTTGATCTGTATCCAAGGATACCCGTTGAAGGGGTACACTTGATTCTCCATTGGCCCCTGGATCAGGATCGGTAGACGGTGTCCTGGCCAAAGCTGACCGTATCTTAAATACTGCTTGAGTTAGTGTTTGCATGGAGGTAGAGAGGGTTTTGAGTCCTCCTTCCATGGTATCCATGCGCTGGACGAGATCTGCTGGCGGTGCATCTGACTCCGCATCACCAGCTCCCGCCATGTACACCATTATGACGCGACTGGAAGTGGACGGATCGGTTGAGGCTTCGCTTTTGACCTTGCTCTCTTGTAGAAGAGGAACTTCCCCCGGAGCTTCGTTTTGACTACCCCCAGCAATGTTCTGGAGGACACCTTCGTCTTCGGAAGAAGTATCAGCAAGGACCTGACTACCCCCAGCTCTGTCTTGGAGGACTTCTTCGTCTTTGAGACGTAGATCCACAGGGGCTTGACTACCCCCAGCTATGTCTGGGAGGCTAACTTCGTCTCCAGGATGAAGGTCCACAGGGGCTTGACTACCCCCAGTTATGCCCGAGAGGCTGACTTCGTCTCCAGGATGAAGATCCACAGGGGTTTGACTACCCCCAGCTTCCTCTGAGATCTTCTTTCTTCCCCGAGTGCCCTCAAACACTCCTGAGGATGGGACAGTCGTCTTGGTCTTCCTCGGCTGACTCTTGGATGAAGACAAAGTCGAGAAACTGCCAGTCGTCTTCCGAATTGATGGGGAGTTAGAGACTACGTTACAAGAAGCAACCTGTACTTCTGGCTCCATTTCAGTTGACACCTTCTTTCCGAGGCAATGTTAGAGAGGTGTTGATGATTGAAGCCACTGGAACACCGTCTGCCTTGATGGTGGGACTCTGTTTTGCAACAACAGTTGATGGTAACTACAGCACAGGTGTGCCCTGTGAGGAGCGCATTGTGCTTGTCAGTCGACTCTCCTGATCGGCGCTTGTGACTGATCATATTACGCAAATCATTGGGGGAGAGTGCCACCTTCACACCCCCATCAGGCGCATGGCAAGGCCAAGCGCCGGGGTGGTCAGGTGAATGCTACGCCCCCTGAACCAACGCAGAAGATGCGCTCAGATCAGTAGTGGGGGTACAACATTTACAGTGACTTGAACCGGCCACAGACGTACATCCTATGTACGCGTTGGGGTTCAAGACCACAGATTTTGCCTTGCTCGACTTGGTTGCAGACACAACAGATGCGTCCAAGTGAGGCAAGGACTTTGATGGTCGGCTCATTTATGGCGCAGAAGCGCCCGAGTCGACCTTATACAGCTGACCATCAGCAACGCGTATGATTGTGAGCGCATGCTTCTGGTTTGCTGCCGGCATAGCACGTTTGAGGCGCATAGTACTCAGAGTCCAAATTCTCCTTGCCACGACAGCGAGTGAGTCTGTCAAAGACAGAAGCCTTCTGTGGCGTAGCAGAGTTACTGCGCAGGGCGTTAGATGCACCCTTGCTCCGTCGGCACATATTCCTTGTCTGAGAAGGAGATGGTAGGGGAATGTGGTCAGCACCACGCTTTCCCGAGAGATGCGCTGAACCGGTGGGCGCATCCTGGCCGCTGAGGACGTCAGCGAGAAGGGAGGACTGCATCGGCGCATCCCCTTCAGTGGTGGTGCCAGGGGCCTCGATCTTGCGCACCCAGACTTGGCGAGTCTTCTTCGGCTTTGGCAGCCGCTTCGAAGGACTTGCGCTGCCTTCAGAGATGAACTCCTCATATACCTGTTGATTGAGGCATACGACCAGCATCTTATGGGAGGAGGCCACCTTCACGTCGTCGGATTGTGACACATCTTTCTCGGTGGAGAAAAAAGAGGTCCCCAGCAGAGTCGCCAGCTTGTTTGCCATTAAAATCTTTTTATTGCAATTTCAATTACAAACAGAACAGTGTTACAATATAGAACTTAGATGTAGTCCTAGGAGAACACTTTTGTTCATCTGGGTCCCTGTGTCGATGGAGCGAGTGGTAATGCGTTGACTCCGTTGACAATCTGACGATGGTTCTCGGTTCTCTGAAGGTCTTAGTTGCTCTAGGTGTTGGAGCTTGCGGAGAGAAAGAAAACGTTGAGTGTCTATATCCGCCTCTCTCACTGTGTATGTAGGCCTCTGTCCGTAGGTGTGTCTCTGTGTGTGTGTAAGAGAAGGAAATGATCCCCCTATTTATAGCTTGCAGGCTGGCTGCTCATGCGCGCATATGTAGGATACGCCTGTACGTAGGGACGCCACGTGGTTGAAGCTGTGGGAGGCACATGGATGATGCGCCATTATTTGTGGGATGAATCCTTCATGCTGCTTTATGGTCTGGCACGTAGCAGGGGAGAGGATCTTTGTGTTGCTGAGATCTTGGGTGATTAGCTCCCCTTCATTGGCTGAATTGAGTCAAAGGACACGTGGCGCACGTCTATGGCTCAAAGATCTCGGATTGGTGGAGAGTAATATGATAGGATGCACCTGAGATAGGGCGCATGAGAAGACTTTGGCTCACAACCTTCAGGAGTCACGAACCAGTCTGGGCGCATGGCTTTTGAGGCGCATGCGAGTCTTCAGGCGCATGGCCGCTGAGGCGCATGCGAGTGGTTGGTCGGCCACGTGGGTCGTAGCCGTCGGAGGAAAGTAATAATGATGCTGATGTCAGCGACGCTTCGTCTTCTAAAAAAGCTGCTAACTGTCCAGTCCTCGGGGGACGTGCTACCAACTCTCTCACTTGAGCATTAATTGTTTGATGGGTGAGGAGCCAAAATGGGCGTATTGGTCCATGTTAATTAGGACGCATGGGTTTGTGCTCTGTTGGGCGCATCCATACGGGGCGCTTTGGAACCGACGGGCGCGTCTATACGATGCACGATGTCTGACCGGCACATCCTTTTGCATGACGTACTTTTATTGGTCCAACTTTTGTGTTCTTTAAGTGCTTTAAATAGCCGTTTTGACTTGGCTGAATTCGAAGCGTCAGGTTCATCACCATAAATGCAAATTCATTGCACGGGATTCGGAGAGCACGCCACTTGGCGCATGGATTTGATTTGCCCGGCCTATAAATAGTGGAAAGAAGAGAGTTTGCCTCTCGTTCTCTCACGTCTTCCCGAATGAACTTGTTTGTTCGAGCACATTCTGTTGACGAGATGCTCCCGAGGGTGAAGATGCGACGCATTGTCTTCATTCATGCACTCGTGAAGGTGACTGTTACATCCAAAAGTCGGGGTCGAGGGCTTCTGAGGCAGACGGAAGGTGCCTGTTGCATCCAAAGATCAGGATGCTCGAGTCCTGTCTCTGTTATGCTGGAAGAGCCGCAGATCAAAATTGCGGTGCTCTCATCTTCCTTGGGCTTTGGAGAGCTCTTCCTCCTACAAGAGTGGGTGTTGCCCATTCTGGTTATGTTGAAAGCTGTTCCTTTAGCCTCGGAGGAGAGCTTTTCCTCCTGCTAGGGTGGGGTTGATCGCCCGTCCAGGTTTTGCTCAATAAATGCTTCATTAGTCGAAGCATTTGACCGGGTCGAAGTAAGGCGCATATGCTGAGACTTCATGATGCACATAACTGAGACGCTGAAGCGATGTGCCTGACTGAAACGCTAAAGGCCGTGCCTGACTGAGATGCTGAAGTGATGCGCCTGACTGAGATGCTGAAGTGATGCGCCTGTCTGATGATGTGCCTGGTGGGGGCACATGGCAGTTTGCTGCGCCTGGCTGTAGTCTTAGGATATTTCTTTTTGTAGAAATTCTCCTATATAAAGCCTTTCCTTTAGACATGTAATAGACTTTTATATGAATAAAAATCTTCTTTTGATTGTCTATACTTTTGCTGTCTTGCTTTGCCAAGTACTTCGTTTGAGCTCCCTGGCACATGTTCTGAGTAGTATTTGAGTGCATAGAAATTCTGGCATATAGATGCGCCCTGAAATTCCATGCTTCTACACCTAGCTCACGATACAGATAGTTAAAATGGTCTTCAGCCAGTGGTTTTGTGAAAATATATGCTAGTTGATGATCTGTGTCAATAAACTCTAAGCAAATATTTCCGTATTGTTGGTGATCACGTAGAAAGTGATGACAAATCCCTATGTGCTTTGTGCATGAGTGACAAATAGGGTTCTTAGTTAAGTTAATTGTGCTAGTGTTATCACAGAATATGAGAATCTTCGTGTAGGGCAGATTGTAGTCTTATAGGATTTACTTCGTCCATAAAATTTGAGCACAACAGTGTCCTACGGCGATATACTCCTCCTCAGTCGTTGATAGCGCTACAAAACTTTGCTTCTTGCTAAACTAGGAGACTAAAACTTTTCCTAGAAAATAAAACTACCGCTAATACTTTTATGATCTACTTTGCATCCCTCAAAATCAGCATCTGAATAACCAATTAGGTCAAAAGATCTGGTTTTGGGATACCACAAGCCGACTTTAGAAGTTTCCTTAAGGTATCGGAGGATATGCTTAACGACGCAAAAGTGATATTCTTTAGGATTAGCTTGATATCTTGCACAGATGAAAATACCAAACATGATATCAGTGCGACTTGCAGTTAAATATAATAAACTACTAATCATACCTCGATATTTATGTTGGTCGAATGGTTTGCCACTTTCTTCAATGTCAAGCCGGGTTGATGTAGCCATTGGAGTTCCGATAGGCTTTACGTTGTCGAAGTTGTACTTCTTCAGTAAATCCTTCGTATACTTAGCTTGGTTGATGAATATTCCCTGTGAGTGTTGTTTGATCTGAAGTCCTAGGAAGTAGTTTAGTTCTCCCATCATACTCATCTCAAACTCACACTGCATACACTTAGCAAATTCTTGACAAAGTTTTTTATTAGTAGAAAACCGAATATTATGACATCTACATAAATTTGCACAAGAAGAATATCATCACCTGAAGATTTGATAAATAAAGTGGTATCAACTCTTCCTTTTGAAAAACCATTTTCAAGTAGAAAGGCACTTAGGCATTCATACCAAGCACGAGGTGCTTATTTGAGTTCATAGAGTGCTTTTATAAGTTTGAAGACGTGATCGGATTTTATAAATCTTCAAAACCAGGGGGTTGTTTCATAAAAACTTCTTATTTCAAAAATCCATTTAAAATGCACTTTTCATGTCCATTTGAAATAATTTGAAATTATGAAAATATGCAAATGCACAAAATATGCAAATGCACAAAACACGCGAATAGCTTCTAGTCTAGCAACAAGAGCATATGTCTCGTCATAATCAATACCTTCTTCTTGATTATAACCTTGTGCCACTAGACGTGCTTTGTTGCATTGAATTTGCCCATCCTCACTTAATTTATTTCAGGACACCCATTTAGTACCAATTATCGATTGACCAATAGGTTCAAGAACAAGTTCCCAAACTTGGTTTCTCTCAAATTGATTAAGTTTCTCTTAAATGGCATCAATCCAAAATTCATCATTAAAAACATATGCTACTATCTTAGGTTCTACTGTGATACGAAAGCTACATTAGCTGCTATATCAGTGTCTTTAGTAGAAGAACGTGTACTAACACCTTTTGATACATCACCTATGATAAGCGTCTCTGGATGATCTGTTCGAAATTTCCAAGATTTGAATCTCAATGTTAGATCTTCCACAAGGCTCTCTTCGGCAGCAGTATCTTTGGATGACTTGGATTTAACCTATGCATCTTCATCATTACTGTCGCTAGATCTGTGAATATTGAGCTCATCAAAAGTAACATTAATAGATTCTTCAACAATCATAGATATTTTATTGAATACTCTATATCCTTTACTCTTAGCAGTTATCCATTACAAGAAAAATACCCTGTTATAATGCCTAAAACGAAGCTATTACAACAGTTCATGTATAAGTGTTACAGAATTTGAGCAACAGCACATAATATGACGGTTTTGAAGAGTTTTTGGCCTATTATAACGATTTATAGCAATAAACATTATATAATGTTCACACATATATAACTTTGTTAGACATAAATGTTATAAAAAGTGGTAAAAAATTAGAATGCTCGCTCGGACGCCGCTCAAACCCGACCCCCAAATCAAAATCCTCAGTCCCTTTTTTCTCTCTCTCCCATTTTCCTTCTCATCTCCTCTCCTCTTTTCCTCTCCATTTCTTCTTCTACTTATAAATTCTTCAGATCCAGGCTCTCCATTTCTCTCTCCTTACAAATTCTTCAGATCCAAGTACTCGAGATAGAGGAAAGATCGAAGACGTATAAGAAGTGGTTAGGGTTTCTATGGATCGAGATGGCGGACGCGCTCTACGATAAGAATGAGTAGACGGTGAAGGTCGATGAGTCCATCCAGGGGATTGAAGATGAGGCAGCAGTAAGATCTTGATTATTTTGCTAGCTTTCTTGTTGTTATCGGAGATTGAAGATTATTGGTTGATTTTTGTGATTTGAAACCTAAAAAATTGATTTGATATCGGTGAGTACATCCATTGCACTAAGGTATTTTTGTTGTAGTGTTTGGAAGTGCAAGTTGGATTAAAAGGTGAAGAGTCAAGTTTGTATGTGGTGGAATCTGCAGAATGGACACCAAAACAGAACGTTAGAAAGTAAATATGGTCTAGTGCCCTAAAAGGAATAGTTGTATATATTTTGGATATTTTGAAACGTAATGGTGATATGTTGGTGAAACAAAAGTTGAAAAAAGAGTGATATATTTTGAAATGTAATTAAGACGGTGTGATATTTGGATATTTTTAATGTTAGTTAAATTTCATATTCATGTTGTCTCGGGAAATTAATATGCTTTTTATAACGCACTGAATTATAAGCATTGACAGGTGATATATATGTGTGTGAATAACCAGAACAGAACGTTAGAAAGTGTTATGTATAAGTTCTTTTTATAACGTTTCATGTACGTTTTATGAATAGTTTCAGAACCAGATCATTTTAGAAAGTGTTATGTAATTGTATCTTAGTCATAACGCTTTCGGACAGATATGTTATATATAGTGATAATATTAATGTCGCTTTCAAATGTCATAAAAGTGTATATTATATATAATGGTTTTTTTAAACTTTTATAACACCCGTGTTCATGACGGTTGCTTGCTTCAAAAAAGGGTCATAAATTATCATATATGACGATTTTTACCCGTCATAAAAAGGTATTTTTCTTGTAGTGATCCCTTCATCTGCTTTATAGTCGATCTTTTCCAAGTTGCCCTTGGCGTTCAGGATAAAACAACGACATCCAATACTTTAAAGTAAAAAATATTTGGAATCCTTCCAAACCAAAGCTCATATGGTATTTTCTTCGAGATAGGTCGAATTAACACCTATTTAAAACATGATAGGCTATACTAACAGCTTCTGCCCAAAAATATTTAGGAAGATTATGCTTATTCAGCATGACTCTAGCCATCTCGCTTAGAGTACGATTCTTTCGCTCCACAACACCATTTTTTGGGGGATTTCTAGGACAAGAAAACTCATGGTAATATCCACTATCATCACAAAACTTTTTTAAATTAGCATTTACGAATTCGCCACCATGATCACTTCGGATATGAGTAATCATGAAGCCTGTTTCGTTGTACCTTTTTTGCAAAATATCTAAAATTTAAAAATTGTATCACCGTTATTTGATAAAAAGTAAACCCATATAAAATGAAAGAAATCATCCACAATAACAAAGGCGTAGAGCTTACCGCCAAGACTAGCGACTCTACTAGGTCTAAATAAATCCATATGTATTAACTGCAAGGGTCTAGAGGTACTTACAGCGTTGATGGATTTAAAAGTATAGTTGCCTTGTTCTTTTCATAATCAGCACATACCATGTCTTTCTTGAATATGATTTTAGGGAGTCCTTTTACAAACTTTTTGGTGCACAATCGTGAGATAGTGTTCATATTGGCATGTCCTAGCCTTATGTGCCATAGTCAGCTTTTATCTTGATTTGCTACTAGGCACCTTCCTGCATTGTTAGAGATCTCTAAAAGGAAAACATAGATATTTTCTTCCCTAATCCCTTCATATATGGGATTACCAGATGACATTTCATATATAGTACATTTGTCTTTGACAAAGTTGATACCATAAACATTATTTGCCAAATGACTTATGCTATGTAGGTTATGTTTCAGCTTCGTAACTAGACAAACGTCTTTTATTACTGGGTAAGAAGACATACCAACAGTGCCATTTTCAATTATGTCACCTCTCAAGTTGTTTCCAAAGGAGATGTATCATTCTTTCTTTATCGATAGCGTAGCGAATAAAGATGCATCACCAGTCATATGCCGCGAACATCTGCTATCGAGGATCCACGTGCTTCTAGCATGAGAGGGTTGAGGGTCCACCTACAAAATGAGTGGATGGATCCTTTATTACCATTTCTTGAAGGGTCCATTTTGATTAGTCTTAGGTCTCCAAACAAGTGTTTTATTGTCAATAAGTTTTCCTGTTAGACAATACTATCGTTCAAGTAAGTTTTGAAAAAGTGTTCTTTGTTTTTGTGTTTACATGAAGTTGTGTCTTCTTTGAAAACCTATAAATGAAAGCATGATTGTGATTAACGTGCTGCTTAAGTGCTTTCTGTGGTTTAGTCCTCATAGTTGTATGCTTAGCATTAGGACTAACCTTATGCTGTGTCACAGGGATGGCCTTTTTGTCTAACTTGATCTTTAACTTTTTAGAGACCGCACAAGACTCCTCATATCTAGTAGTCATATCAGTGAGTCTTTGCTCTGTGACTAAGTGTCTCTTCTTTTCTATGTCATAAAGTTCTTGTATTTTAACATAGTCTCTTTTTTTCTTTTTAATAGTGAGGATAGCCTCCTGATAGTCTACCTTGAGCTTGGCTATCTTAGTCATAACGCATTCGGACATATATGTTATATATAGTAATAATAGTAATGTCATTTTTTGCTACTAGGCACCTTCCTGCATTATTAGAAATCTCTAAAAAGAAAACATAGATATTGTCCTCCCTAATCCCTTTATATACGGGATTACCAGATAATATTTCATATATAGTACATTTGTCTTTTACAAAGTTGATGCCATAACTATTATTTGCCAAATGACTTATGCTCAGTAGGTTATGTTTCAACTCCGTAACTAGACAAACCACTTTTATGACTGGGTAAGGAGGCATATCAACAGTGCCATTTCCAATTATATCTCCTCTCAAGTTGTTTCCGAAGGAGACGTATCCTTCTTTCTTCATCGATACCATAGCGAACAATGATGCATCACCAGTCATGTGCCGCGAACATCTGCTATCAAGGATCCACTTGCTTCTAGTATGAGAGGGTTGAGGGTCCACCAACAAAATGAGTAGATGAATCCTTCAGTACCCATTTCTTGAAGGGTCTATTTTGATTAGTCTTATGTCTCCAAACAAGTGTTTTATTGTCAATAAGCTTTCTTGTTAGACAATACTGTCGTACAAGTAAGTTTTGAAAAAGTATTCTTTGTTTCTGTGTTTACATGTAGTTGTGTCTTCTTTGAAAACCTATAAATGAAAGCATGATTTAACGTGTTGCTTACGTGCTTTCTGTGGTTTAGTCCTCTTAGTTGTATGCTTAGCATTAGGACTAACCTTAGGCTGTGTTACAGGGATGGCCTGTTTGTATAACTTGATCTCTAACTTTTTAGAGACCGCACAAGGCTCCTCATATCTAGTAGTCATATCAGTGAGTCTTTGCTCTGTTACTAAGTGTCTTTTCTTCTCTATGTCAAAAAGCTCTTGTATTTTGATATAGTCTCTTTTTTTTTCTTTTCAATAGTGAGGATAGCCTCATGATAGTCTACCTTGAGCTTGCCTATCTCATCCGTGCTAACGGTAGTATATGTTTCTCTAATATCTTCGAGAAGATTAGAAAATCTAGCTACTTGGGTTGTGCATGCCTTTACCTCTTTCGATATTGCTTATACTTGTCTAGCACATTTCTGTATTCTTCAAGTAGTTCGCTAAAGGTATTTTCTAACTCATCGAAGAAAAAATCATTATAGAGGGTTGGAAGATACCTTATCGAATGCCATAAGACAGACATTAGCAGTGCTACAGGATCTTTCATCTTTCTCTGATTCACTGGCAACACTTTCGTGTCAGATGTTTGTATTTGCATACTTTCGACCAGTTGTAGCTTTTCTGCTTGATCTTGATCTATCATATGACTGCTTTTCTTTAATAGAGGACTCTCCTTCTTCATATGTCCTGACTTTTTTTATCCAAAGAATATTGTTTCTTCTATGTTGCTTTCATGGTTGTTTTTCTTCCTTTTGTTTGATCTCTCAAACTTTAGAAATTTTTTGAAGTTCTTCATTAGCAGGGCTTGTTTATCACCACTGGATGATTCTTCGTCAGAATCATTGCATGCAACTCTTTTAGCTTGAGCTTTGAAGGCGATCGATTTTTCTTTACGGGTCGCTTCTTCAAATTCTTGTAGGCCCAGGTCATGGATCATTAGCTTGCCCATAAGTGTCTCCAGAGTCATAGTGGTGAGATCGTTTACTTCAATGATTGCTGTTGCCTTTGGGTTCCAATTCTTGGTTAGAGCCCGTAGCACTTTTCTGATCTTCTCATGATTACTGTAATCCTTAACAAGAGATTGCAAAGGATTTGTAATATCTAGAAAATGAGTAAACATCTGTGTAACTGACTCACCGGGTTTCATCTTAAAAGATTCATATTCCTGTGTTAGTCTGCTGATTTTGGATTCTTTAACTTGGAAAGTCCCCTCATAGGTTACCTCAAAAAGTCTTCAAATATCATGAGACGTAGTACAGGTAGAAACTTGATTGAACTCTATTTTGTCAATTGCACAGAATAATGCATTGATGGCACATGCATCTAGACTAGCCTTTGACTTTTTTCGTCTGTGTATTTGTCATGTGGCTTGTCTACAATTTTACCTTCAATCACAACAGGTGCCAGTTTCTTATAACCGCTAACTACTATTGTCACGCCCCGACCCAGAAAATCACTCGTCCTCGCATCGATTTATCCGAATCATCATCCTTGCTGGGGCGTGATGTCGTACGAGTCTGGAGTTACACTCGTACAAGGCAAGATATCAAGCTCTCAAATGGTTATCTTTGATTTGATATTAGCAACAGAACAAAACAAAGTATACGAAACAATTCTCTTTATTCAATATATGAACTGAGGTTACAAGGACTTTCAATAGCCCAACTGAATTTGCAGATTGGCTACAACACTCAAGTTCTCTCTTGCCTACAAAGGATTTCACCATTACATACATCATGTCTTTTATATCTTGGCTGCATCAATCATGTTACAAGTTCGAGCGTCAATGCGATCACACGCTTCTAACGCTATGGCATTCCATACGTCAGCACGATCAAGCGAAGCTCCACTGCGAGCAGACCATTCTCTGAACCTGCTAGCAAACTAGTGGAGGATTAGTACTTTCGTCCTCGATGTACTGATCAAAGATCCACTTAAATAAACTGACATTTGTTATGTATTGATTCATGCAATATACAATTTATTTATCTTTCTATGTTCTCCTTAGGATCTGTTTTATGGAATATTTAAAAGTAGTAAGCATGTTATCCTGGCAAGCATGTTATTTTGATTCGCATAGGCAAACAGGCAACTAATAGCAATCTTGTGTTATTTCATGACTTTCTTACCAATACTGACGAACTCATCCTTGTACCGATGCAAGGTGAATGCACCTCATTCCTTCCCTGTCATGTTATAAGTGCTCTATGCAGAAGCTTTGTGTTCCTCCACTTTTGACCTGTCGTTCCTTAACTATATGAAGGTCACTGGCTTTAACACCATAATGGACATCAAGGTACGAACGGTGATTACTTCAGCCTGGCGTGCTAATTCCATGTCCTGAAGTACTCCTCCCGAACAATACTGGTATTTGTGATGCTCTCTTTCAATGGTAGGTCGCAAGCCTAACAGATTGAAATACTCCACATAATACCCATCTCAAATTCTCTTTCTTGATCGAACGGGTTCCGACAACCGTCTACCACGTTCGAGGGATAACAAAACTTGAGCATAAGTTGTCCGTGACCATCCAACGCGTCAAAATCATACAACCAAGCAATTCGCCTATCTCTATTTCTATTGGCACAATGCTCCAACTCAATGTTCATCAACGAACGCCCCAAGGGCCATAAACATTTTGAAGGCACCATGCCATATTCGATAGTTCCACCATATCCATGCCACAATTGTTCTTTTCTTCGTAACAAAGCCATCTTTCATAAGTCTTGTACACGTACGCACGCTTTGATATAGTTATTCGACATTCAATGGTGTCATACATTCGATGTACATCTCAATTCAGTATTTCCATGTTCTATGCCTTAGTGTTCTATGTTATAGACTTATGTTCCTTCCCTCCGACTCGTGCTACTGAGGTACGCCTCGATAGGGTATCCAACTTTCTATAACTCGTGCACTGAGGCACTCGCACCGATATCGTCTTTTAATGCTCTTGCATACTAACTCGTGCAGGGGGAACGAATGACTTGTGCGCTGAGGCACTCGTCAATACAGTTATCCCATGTTCTTATGACTTATGTTCCGAGGCGCTCGCCTTTACAATATCCAATGTTCAATAGTGACTCATACATTTGATGTACGTTTCATTTGAATTATTCTATCTAGTGTTCGACACGCACTATGTTCATCTCTCGATCGAGCCACGCCCGTGGACTCGATAGGTTAACTTAGCATACAATGGTATATTTTGATTAAGCATGACGGACTAGGAAAGAAGAGTCAAAGTCCACCCACCTTAAGACGATACGCCTGGTCGTTTCGCCGAGCCGATGCGGCTCGATTTCATATCTTTGTTGCACGGCCAACTCTTCTGACTCGGCCATTCGAACACTTTGCACTACATAGAATTATCTAAGCAATTTGGCCTATCATGCCTATACTTCAGTCTGTAGTAAGGCAACGATATGGTTTTGCGGACACTATTGTAAATAAGGCAAAATGTCGACCTCTTATATTTTAGCATAAACGTATACCCTACACACGGAACCAACTAAAATCAATACTTGTCTGAATTGGACTAATGCCTTGTGTCGATTCGATTTCATGGAATCTTCGAACCGACTCACTGCTTTCTCTCGGGCCAACTTAACACTTGCATCGAACTTACTTGATCCATTCCTCGGGTCAACCTAACTCTTTGCATCGATTCTCATCGATACTTAATCGGGTCAACGCAACTCTTCGAGTCAATGACTCAGCATAATGCACCATGCGGAGTGGGGCATTACATAATATACCACTCAAAACAAGGTTCGTCCTCGAACCAAAACCGACACTCAATTCCAAGTGTTTTTCTAGATCGTTTTGCGATCTTGCCAACTATCGTTGTTTCATTTCAAACACTCATACAAGCTTTCATTAACTTTCAGTCTTTCCTGTAGTTCAATTTGAATTCAGTATACAAGTTGATTTGGATCGTACACCTATTCAAGGCGTCCCCAAAATATGTGTATTTCGGCCAAGCCCAGTAGTAGAAAATTGGAACCAAGCTGACAGGTAAATTTTAATCCTATGCTTGTCATCTCATACTCTCGATCGGATTTATCTTTAGCGGTTGTTCTCAAAATTTTATCGCATCTGTATATTCGATACATACGTGATTCATTCAATAAAGTCACTGCATGCGATGTGATTCAAAATCATATTTCTCATTTTGTAAGTTTCGTATGGACCATTAATTCTATGCGTCGCGTCGAGCCGTCGTGCTTCCGATCGCAACGATCCTCCGCAATGCCTTGCATTCGAAGTCGCTCTCCAACTATTTTTGAAGCCTATCTATGCAACTTATCTCGATACGATTTCCTTTGTTGACTTACAAATACATCAACCTTCAGGGCTACACCCACTAGGTCACTTACTTAGACACCATGTTCAAACTCTTTTTTGACTCAATTCAAATCGATGATGCTCAAAGGCAACGATCTTTTTGATATGAAGTTTTACTCGAGGCGACGGTGCTCAAAGGCAGCAATCGCTTGGACACAAAATCTTTATAATGCATCTTACGTTTGATTTCTATCGAGTAGGAAATTTACTAGCCAAATTTCCAACTTGTCCGTCTCGCAACATTGAATATAAGTTCGATTCACATAAGCTCAATTGCAAGGTGAATCCAAATCTAATGACAAAACTCGTTTGTCATTCTCTTACTGCTCGCGCTCGTGCATAGCATGATTCTCAAAATCTTCTAGACTTATCATCAACATGCACTACATTTTATTTGTTACCGATGCAATTCCAAATGCGACATCGCATGGGTCATCTTACGGGTCTGCAATATTCATTTCAATTTGGCAGTCAAGTCTTCTAGGGTTAGCTACCCTGAATCTATGCTCGATAATTGTGGATCATTAACGAAGGACAGTTACTACGAACCATGCTATATTATTTCAGAGCCAAATCACGTTTCGATGATTTCTATGCGACTACCCAATTTTTGGACAAAACCATTTCTATTGGCATAACTGATACGCAACTATCCTCTGAGTAAAGTCATGCACTACCGCAAAAAATTCATAATTCATGAAACATCTACTCGTATTAAGTCCACGTCTTTCTACCCACGGTCGGAACCCGAGATGCTATACGCATTAAAACAATCGTCGATGACTTTATAGTCTCGCCCTGATCAATCATAAAGTTTACGATCAACCAGTTCGACACTTCTGTATTGCTATTTTTGAAAATTTTGATATCGTAGGCTTGCCCTATTTGTTTTCTCAAATCGTGCTTACGCTTTCTCGTATATTTATTTCGGTAGATCATATCAATTTCGATAGTACGAGGGTCAACTTTGAATCTTCATCAACGTCGACTTTAGTTTGTATTGTATACATCCAAGTTCACTACAAACTTTTCCATACACATCAACTCATTTTCTGATTCATCGCATCCCGCTATACTTTGATCGCGTAACCGAGTTACCGATTATCCAACGTCGAACCCTCGAGTTATACGATCACACCCTCTAAGTTTTGCATGTTTCAGTCGTACTCAAATGAGTTTTGCCGTAACGTAACCAACTATCTATTAGGCACTATTATCTGCATCAACCAACTCTTCACCAAAGTCGCACATCGTGCGATCTGATTATAATTTGCATCGTCCAACATTTCTATCGAAATCTCAAGTCATGCGATTCGATTATGATTTTCCTCACCCAACATTTCTATCAAGATTGCTAGTTGTGTGACTTGTTTATAAGTTCAAGTTTCCTATCCCGTTGATCCGATTTTTGCATCAAGGCATAATTGTTTCTTTAGTCTCGGTCGTTTGACCGACTTATAAATTTTTGTCCAATATATCCTTCATTGATACAAGCCCCTACATTATCGTTGCAACCGATTATCGAAGAACACTTGCATCAATATACCGTCATACAAATTTCCAATCGAGTCTCGGTACTCTTCCGTCCGTTACGGACAAACCTTCCGCAATTTCCACAATGTGATGATGCAACCAATCGCACAAGTGATATGCATATACCACTTGGAATCGAGTCATTCATTGCGTAGGTGGTATGACATATACCACTCGGAAATCAAGCTATTTCTTTCGCATCATACTCGGTATAAACCAACAATCTATTCCGACTCACGATTTCCACAGTGATCATGCCGATCACAAACGTAACTTTTGATTAATTAAAATCTGACACGACTCGGCCAATGTATTCATTTGCCAACACAAGTTCGGTGCACAACCGAACCAATTCATTTCTATCAATTATGATTTCTCTTCCAAACGTTATACCTCATGCAATGATTTATTTTCCGTATCTGTTGCACATCGTGCAATAATTTATTTCTAACATTCATTTTTGACATTCGTTGCACCTTGTGCAACGATTATTGTTTTTGGACATCCAAAGCCAATGCTCGAATTCATTCAACACAGTCAATATCAACTTTCAATTTTATTGCAACGCATCACTGACAATCAACTCATTGCAATTGATGCAGCATCATCCCACGACTTTTATTGTATCGATACAACCAACATTTTTTATATCGATCGTTGCATTGAGACAACGAACATCTCAATTCACCATTCACGACGTGTTGCACTTGCAGCTACAAACATTTGAATTCACATCTCGCGACTTGTTTCACTTGCAAAAACAAACATTTGAGTTCACATCTTGCGACTTGTTGCACTTGCAGCAACAAACGTTTTACGACTTTTCTAACAAACATTATGTAATTTTCAAAACACATACGGCAAAATTACATAATTTGTATTAGACTTATTGTATGGAACATCAAGTGGGGCATCGAGTAGAGTCAAGAGTGATTTGAATGGTGGTGGGCAACTCTTTGGAATTGAAATGAATCAAGCATCCTGAGGAAATTGAGACTAGATCTCTGATACCAATTTGTCACATCCCGGCCGAAAAATCGCTCGTCTTCGCATCGATTTATCCGAATCATCGTCCTCGCTGGGGCATGATGTCGTACGAGTCTGGAGTTACACTCGTTCAAGGCAAGATGACAAGTTCTCAAATGATTATCTTTGATTTGATATTAGCAGCAGAAGAAAACAGAGTATACGAAATAATTCTCTTTATTCAATATATGAACTAAGGTTACAAAGGCTTTCAATAGCCCGATTGAATTTGCCAGATTGACTACAACACTCACGTTCTTTCTTGCCCACAAAGGATTTTACCGTTCTATATAAGATGTCTTCTATATCTCGGCCGTATCAATAATGTTGCAAGTCCGAGCGTCAATGCGATCGCACGCTTCAAATGCTATGGCATTTCATGCCTCAGCGTGATCAAACGAAGCTCCGCCGTTGTCAGACCATTCTCTGAACCTGCTAGCAAACTAGTAGGGGATTAGTACTTCATCCTCACTGTACTAATCAAAGACCCACTTAAATAAACCAACATTTGTTATGTATTGATTCATGTAAAATATAATTTAGTTATCTTTCTATGTTCTCCTTAGGATCTGTTTCATGGCATATTCGAAAGTAGTAAGCATATTATCATGGAAAGTATGTTATTTTGATTCACATAAGCAAACAGGCAACCAATAGCAATCTTGTGTTATTTTGTGACTTTCTTACCAATACTGGCGCACTCGCCCTTGCACCGACGCAAGGTAAATGCGCTTCATTTCTTTCCTGTCATGTTATAAGTGCTCTGTGCAGGAGCTCTGTGTTCCTGCACTTTTGACCAGTAGTTCCTTAACTATATGAAGGTCACTGGCTTTAACGCCATAATGGACATCAAGGTACGAACGGTGATTACTTCAGCCTGGGGTCCTAATTCCACGCCTTGAAGTACTCCTCCCGAACAATACCGGTATTTGTGATGATGTATTTCAATGGTAGGTCGCAAGCCTAACAGATTGAAATACCCCACATAATACCCATCTCAAATTTTCTTTCTAGATAGAACGGGTTCCGACAATCGTCTACCATGTTCGAAGGATAATAAAACTTGTGCACAAGTTGTCCATGACCATGCAATGCATCAAAGTCATACAACCAAGCAATTCGCCTATCTCTATTTCTATTGGCACAATGTCCCAACTCAATGTTCATCAACGAACGCCCCAAGGGCCATAAATATTTCGAAGGCACCATGCCAAATTCGATAGTTCTGCCACATCCATGCCATAATTGTTCTCTTCTTCGCAACAAAACCATCTTTCATAAGTCTTGTAGACGTACGCACGCTTTGATATAGTTATTCGACATTTAATGGTATCGTACATTCGATGTAAATTTCGATTCAGTATTTTCATGTTCTATGCCTTAGTGTTCAATGTCTTAGACTTATGTTCCTTCCCTCCGATTCGTGCTACTGAGGCACGCCCTGATAGGGTATTCAATGTTCTATAGCTTGTGCACTGAGGCACTCGCGCCAATATAGTCTTTCAATATTCTAGCATACTAACTCATGCACGGGGGCACAAATGACTTATGCGCCGAGGCATTTGTCGATACAGTTGTCCTATGTTCTTATGGCTTGTGCACCGAGGCGCTCGCCTTTGCGATATTCAATGTTTAATAGCGACTCATATATTTGATGTACATTTTATTTCAATTGTTCTATCTAGTGTTCGACATGCACTATATTCATCTTTCGATCGAGCCATGCCCGTGGACTCGATAGGTTAACTTAGCATACAATGGTACATTTTGATTAAGCATGCGGACTAGGAAAGAAGAGTCAATTCCTCCCACCTTAAGCCGATACGCCTTGTCGTTTCGTCGAGACGATGTGGCTCGATTTCATATCTTTGTTGCACGACCAACTCTTCAGACTTGGCCATTCGAACAGTTTGCGCTACGTTGAATTATCCAAGCAATTTGGCCTACCGTGCCTATACTTCAGTCCGTAGCAAGGCGACGATTTGGTTTTTCAGACACCATTGCAAATAAGGCAAAATGTCAAACTTTTATATTTTAGCGTAAACATTTAGCCTACACACGAAACCAACTAAAATCAATACTTGTCTGAATCGGACTAATGCCTTGCGTCGATTCGATTTCTTAGAATCTTCGAACTGACTCAATGCTTTCTCTCGGGTCAACTTAAAACTTGCATCAAACTTACTCGATGCATTCCTCGGGTCAACGTAACTCTTTGCATTGATTCGCATCGATACTTAATCGGGTCAACACAACTCTTCGAGTCAATGACTCAACATAATGTACCATGTGGAGCGGGGTATTACAACTATAGACCAAAGATCAAAGTCATGAGACTTTAGAAAGAAGTCATTCGTGTTTTCCAATAGGTGTAATTTGTTCCATCAAATAGTGGGGGTCTATTTGTGGACTGCCCTTCACCATTGAATATTGATTTTACGACTACCATATTTACTCTAGGGTTGTTATATTAGAATATAACCTGCTCTGATACCAATTTAAGACTGTTGATCACCTCTAGAGGGGGGTGAATAGAGTGTGTGTAAGTGCAACAAAAATAATCACTAATTAAAAAATAAATAATTATAATCTATGACAGGAATAAAGAGACAGTAATATGAAAGGCAGTAAGAGATAGAAGATCAAACTCAGTGAATACCGTGATATATAATAGTTTTTCTCTTAGAGGACTAATCCGGTCATGAGTATTCTTGTCTGCTGTTAATCTACTATTTGCTAGCTAAATGAGAGCTTGTCATCTCTTTACAACAACGTGCTTGGTGACAAGTGCACGACTGACTTCATAACACCGTGCTTGGTGACGAGCGTACGACCTACTCCACAACACTGTGCTTGGTGACGAGCGCACGACTGACTCTGAAAACTAAGATATTTTTTGAACTTGTAACCTCTTTACAACTCTGCAGACTTGTAACGACCCGCACCCTAGAGTAAGGGCACGAGACGTGGGTACGTCCAGCCTATGCCGCAGTATCGGCGGCAGAACGCTGTCCTAGGTCTCATGCATCTAACAGTATAAGGCTAAGCAGTTTATACTCCCCGAATGGGAGTGACATAGCAGAATGTAAACTCAATCACATCTAAGGTAGAGCATAATGAAAGATAGATAAAACATGAAATCCACAAAGAGATACATCAGATAGAAGTCTAAGTGGCTAAGATACACAACCCAGAAGCATCCCAAATCTCAAATACAGTAATCCATAAATACAACTCAAGACAACTGAAAATAAGCTATAAGCAAAACCCTAGCTATCTATACAACCTCTACTGTATCTCCTCTAGGCTAGCAGGCAACCTCCAGGCTATCTGTAAAATTTATCAATAGGTCCAGTCAGGACAGGAGCGAGCACAATACATCTCAACAGTTCATAGCAGGTTAAAAAATATAATCATACAGTAAAGTAAGATATAGGTACTGAAGGAAATACAGTATGTAAACAGAGAGAGAGAACTGTAATAGAAATATCTACTATACAATAGAGAACTAACAGTGGCTAGTGAGTCAGAGTACAATATAGACATGTAAATGGCATGGGAGATTCTGATGAGACACTATGGAGGTGATCAGGTGAGATACTACTTGGATATTATTCACATGTCTACTTCTACTCCCCCGTACCCCCAATCAATACACAAGGATCCAGCCAGGTTATGTTATGATTCCATGCAAAGGCCCACAAGGGGTGATACATGGATGCCCATAAATGGGTGATTCTAGGAATGTCCATAAATGGGGTGATTCAAGGAAGACTCTGTGATCATGAGAGTACAAGTCACAAGTGATCAATGAACCGTGAAGCATAGAGATACACCATGTAAGTGAAACACACAGAACATGTAGTATACGATGCTCCCTGAGGGAATAACATCTCAAGAAAGGATCCATATAGTACTAATCCGTATGACCAACGTGACAGTATCAAGTAAAGTAATTTAAAGCAGGAAAATAATTCTAAGCAAGATATAAAATGATCAGAGAATGTACTCGCCTGATGTCTGAATGTCCAAAGTAAATATACTGTCCGAGGAGAGGTGTCTGGCTCCTAATCAGAACAGCACAAGTCACAACAAGTCCAAAATGGCAATATGAAGTTCTTCTATGCATTCTACATGATTCTAGGTCAATCTAGACCAAAGTCAACTCTTGGTCAATTTGGTCAACCATGAAAGTCAAACCTAGGTCAACTATGGTCAAACTAGGTCTAACAAGTCTAAATTAGGTCAAACAAGTTATTCTAGGTCTAAACAAACTAAGTATATGCAAATCAAGTATCCTAGATAGCTACTAACTCATAGCCTAAGTCACTTGCTAAACCAAGCACAAAACTAAACCATAAGCTAACAAGGCATACAAACTTAGTCATATAATGTATATATATTATTCACATTCACATATTCATATACATAGATATATATATAGGAAAGCTATATATATAGGCACATACATATATATAGAGAGAGAGAAAGAGAGGTAAAAGAGTAAGTGAGTATGTGTATGTTTGGCATGTGTGTGAAAGGATATGTGTTAATGTTCTAAAATTTAGTGATATGTAGGTGTATGTGACATGGGATACATGATGTCAAAGGGTGTATGAATGCATGTGTGTAAAAGGTTATATGTTAACTCAGTTTATAGAAATACATACATACATACTTATCTTGTATACATGTATACATACATATCATGTATATTACATTTACATGATACATACATGTATACTTGTATTATATTATACTTACATTCATGCATATTAGATACTTGTATTTATATTAACATATTACAAACATTCATTTCATTCATGCATCTATGCATTACCTACATGTTTTATACATATGCATACATTATATATTCATATCATTTCATACATTAACATAGAGACATACAAACATGCACACATCATATATTTCATACCTTGCATTACCTTACATATCATGTTATATATTATCATTCATTCCTTTCATATATTACATTATCTTTAAGTTGAATACATCATATATGGATACAATACATTATCTTGCATGCTTGTATTCATGTATTACATTCTATATTACCTATATACATGTATTTCCTCCATTCATTCATGCTTGCATCATATACTCTACATTACCATACATGTTATCATTATATATTATATTACAATATTTATACATTATGCATTCATATCTATCATTACATATATATCTTGCATTCATATCTAGCATTTATTATATACTTTCATGCATACATTGTATATCATTCTTTCATTCATGCATTGCTTATATGCATTATATTAATTGTATTCCTACATGCTTGCATTCAACCATATATATACATTAATGTAAAGAGAATATATATCATATATATATCATATATATATATCATTTTATTCATTTAATATATCATACATTACATACTCTATATTCATTTAATATCCATACTACATAGGCTCATAGGTTACACAAAATGCATATATCGTATAGTCACTCTTCTACTTAAAACCAATACTGTACCAATTGGGCATTCACTAAACTCTAGCATTAAAGTATGTCGTAGCCCTTTGTATTAGCTTTTCGAAACTTTAAACAGATAACATTTTCGTGTCCGGAAGCTCCCGGAATCGCAAAAATACCAAAACACGTTCGTCTTTCGTACAGCTGACGCTCAAATAATTCTACAGAAAGTTATAGAAAGAATTTGGCTTCTTAAAATATATATTTGAAAAGCTAACTTCGATATGGTTCTTTTAAAAAAAATGGGAGATAAATCGGAGTTCTAAGCTAAAAGTTATGACATTTCTAAGTTGTTTTGGTTAATAAAAACGTGGATAAAAATTATGACGGATTTGACAAAAGAACACATATAGGCCAAGATACTTGGATACAAACATAGGTATCCAAATGAAACTCATTCTAATCATCCTAACTAAGATCAATCCACTCTCTAACCATTATAAAACTTAATTTAAATATCTATTTAAACTATTATCATACATACATACACATGGGGTGTCCTAATTTGGCATCTATCAAGTAGGACACAAGACACATATCTAAAATCCTCAAGAGAGATTCAAATGGCCTCAAATTTGAATCTAAATGGGACACATGCATGAGGATGGATCCTACAGATTCAAAACTAATTTATATGCAAAGAAAATCGATTTAGAGGATGGGTTTTACCTATTGGGAGTGGAATCCCAATGAAATTCTTTAGGACACAGCTCCGATACGAAGATCCCTCAAAGTGGACACTCCTTCTTGCACTCCTTCCAATCCTTGGTAGCACCCTTCCCTTGGAGAATGGGAATAATTGAGGAAAGGTTTGGTGAAGGAATGATTTAATTTGGAGATCAAATCAATGGGAAGGCTCTCTAAAATTGGGGAAGAACAAAAGGAAAATAAAAGAGGCAAGATTGTAATGAATGAAATGAATCATTCTCTCCTAAAGGTGGCTGCCATAAAGATTCCATTAGGGCTAATGGAAAATGTCCTAATTGTCCCTCTCTAGTCTCATATGGTTAAGTCTAGACTAGGTTCAAGTTTGGAGTCAAAAGAGTCTCTAACTTAACCATTCCAACATGATAAAAATTAGTTTAATTAACTAACTTAATGTTGGGTCTTGTGAGCCATACTTAACTTAATATTGGGTCCCACCTAGAGTTCAAGCTACCCGGGTCACAATACAAGTCGGAACGAGACGAAACCCAAACCCGACTAAACAAATCCAATGAAAACAATATTAAAAATATAAAATTTTCCCAAAATATTAAAATATAAAAAATGACCAAAATTATAATACATCAATTTAAATATTATTAAAATAATCTAAAATTCACCAATTAATCAAAATTCTAAATAATTCAAAAGTCACAAAATGACCAAAATACCCTTAGCCTAAAAAGTTGTAAATAGTCATTCTAATCACATGGTTAGGTCCCCATGGTCATGGTTAGTCTATTAACTTAGCAAAACTAGGGATTAACTAGTTAACTATCAAAATCATAATTCAACATTTTAAATAGTTTTAAATTGATTAAAAAATTTACCAAAAATCACAACATGAGTTAAATCTTATTATCGATTAATCAAAATTATAAAAGTTCAAAATTACCCTCATTTTAGAAAAGTGGGTTTTACAAGTCTACCCTTCTTAGAAGAATTTTGTCCTCGAAATTAAGATGGTCGTACTTCTTCTAGAGTCTCGTCCCCAACAATCATGGTCTCAGAACTTACCTAAATCATACGATTAAAAAGGATGGCATACAGGGTCATGGCATATTGTAGTAGTGAAAGTCTCATCTAGGTATACTAGTCATGCTAACCAAAAGGGTCATAGGGTATCAAACATACAAGCAATCGGGGGTGTTAAACTGGAAAAGATACAGAAATAACAAATCATTAAAACGGTAAGGCTGTCTACCATCCTATATAAAAACTGGTACTTATCAGAAAATAAAATAAGATAACTACGAATTATCTATAAAGGGGTACTATTCAAAGAAAAATCAAAATCAAAAGTTAAAGAATGAAAGTCAATTGCATTAATAGTAGACGTGTGTGTATGGGTGTATGTGGACATGTTCATAGGGTTAGATAGTAGACGTGTGTGTGTGTGTGTGAAATATACATGAAAGTGTATAGGAGGATTTGGGTTTCAAAACAATAGCTATCAAGTTACGCTACTCATGACATATTGGTTAAACAATCTACAATGCACAACCTATTTACTCATAACATGCATGGCTAACCATATATATACATATATCTATATGTATAGAGAGGTAGAGATTTAGTTATGTATCTATATACATTATAACATGTATGCATAAACTATATATATATACCTATATAGATATATGAACATAACATAGAGATGAAGGGTTAGATTTACATGGCAGTTGTGAACATTAGTGTACATTAGTGTAGAGTGTCAAGAGTACAGGGGTTATAACTTAAAATGAAGGGTTCAATCATTCAGTTCAGTTTAACATTACATATTAAATCTGAAATTGAACTAAATATTTAAAATCAATGTGAAAAATGTTAACATGTATTCGGTTTTAGGATTTTGGAGAAATTCGAACATCAAACCAACCAAATGTTTATCACAACCTAACATGTAAAAATATGAAACCTAACATTATATCCCTACATACAACAATATATATACCTCTAAATATTACATTTAAAAACAGCAATTTGAACTAATATTTAAAATCCAGTATTAAGGGTTAATATGCACACAGTCTCAGATTTGACAAGTTTAAACACAAAACTCAACCAATTTCTTTAAGAATTGAAACCTTGTGTATAAGATACATGTGCAGTGATGTAAACAAAACTAATAACATGAAATTTATATTTAAATTACGAATTTAAACTGGAAAAGCAGAGAACCAGTCTCTGATACTGTACTGTATCATAATATTGGGATTTTGAGAATTTAAACATCAACAACATATTAATATGCATTTGGATGGGTTGATAATCAAAGTGTAGCATGCATACGTGTCAGACAAAGTGTCTGTGTCCACTATATATATTCTCATGTCCCAATATAAAAATCAAATTTTATATCAAGACCAACATTTAGATTCCTACCAAGATTGCAAAGCAGGTGATTGATGTAATCAAGACAGTTTTATTATTATTATTTAATACAAGAATAATAGCAAGAAGGAAATAACGATAAAATCTATTCTTCTTATCTGTTTAAAAGAAGGACCATTTTGAAACCAGAGCTATAATATCAAATCCAAGATAAGGTCTAGCAAAATCATCGATTCATTATTTTAAGAAGAGATTCATAGTAAGAAGTTACACAAAGGTTTATAATACAGCTAAAGCTACTCCTACTCCTAAGTTAAATAATGAGAAACAAAACAAACAAAACAATTTTTTTTGAAAGACTGAACAAAAGTAGAGAAAACATGTTCAAGAGCATTTAAGGTACAATCTGATAATCATATGCGTCTATCCAAAATCATGGTACCCCAAATCCTTGTCATACTAGTAAGCAAGGCTACGATAATCACAGAGTCCTTGACTAAGGTACATACCTCTAGGTTCATGGTATTTAAAATTTTTGCATTGTCGCATGCGACGACAAAAATCTTAAATTTCTACACCCGAGAAATAGGTCCAAAATCTGACTATATGTCCTCACTATGCCAGCTAACATGACCATCGAAGATTTAAGATTCCATAACTGAGGTGACCTAGCCCATATGATTTTTTTCTCATAAGAAAAAAGGAAACATAACACAGGAACAACAGAACAAATTGATCAGTCAACAAGGAACAGATGGAATCAAATTTCATGATAGTTCTAAGAGATAATTGCGGGAATGGAATAGAGAAGAACGGAACTTGCAGCAAGATCTCTAATGGTCTGTGCATCCTCGACTGTCCTAACGATAGCTCATCCTGCTGGTTTTCCCTAGTCTGCTGATGATGCAGCATGAACCGCTGCTGCTGAGAGAAATCAGAAATGACGGAAGAAAGTCTCTGTACAGACAGAGGTGCACCTCCAATGTAGCAGAAACGCCAACCTGAGTTGGCACAACAGGAGCTGCGGTCTCGAGGCCCTGATGAACAGGACGAGAGGTGGCCAGCCTCTCGATAGTATTCTCCGGACCGGAGCGACGAGATTATGTCTCCATAACCATCATAAAGACATATCAAAACAAGAAGCAATTACTGGGAATGAAGCAAAAACTCAAAGGAGGACAGTTTATATTCAAGGGAAGACAATAAACAGCAAATTTAGATAAAATGAATCTGATTAAGAGTTTTCCTAGTGTGATTAAGTACCCTCAAAAATATCCTAATCCTACTGCAGGCTGTAGTGATACTCTAGTTCGAATACCACTACATAAACTCGACCTGCATGGGCCACCAATAAAAACGTGTCACGACCCACAACCTAGAGTAAGGGCACGAGACGTGGGTACGTCCAGCCTACGCCGCAGTGTCGGCGTTAGAACGCTGTCCTAGGTATCATGCATCTAACAGTATAAGGCTAAGCAGTTTATACTCCTCGAATGGGAGTGACATAGCAGAATGTAAACTCAATCATATCTAAGGTAGAGCATAATGGAAGATAGATAAAACATAAAATCCACAAAGAGATACATCAGATAGAAGTCTAAGTGTCTAAGATACACAACCCAGAAATATCCTAAATCTCAAAAACAGTAATCCATAAATACAACTCAAGACAACTGAAAATAAGCTATAAGCAAAACCCTAGCTATCTATACAACCTCTACCATGTCTCCTCTAAGCTAGCAGGCAACCTCCAGGCTATCTGTAAAATTTATCAACAGGTCCAGTCAGGACAGGAGCGAGCACAATACATCTCAACAGTTCATAGCAGGTTAGAAAATATAATCAAGCAATAAAGTAAGATACAGGTACTGAAGGAAATACAGTATGTAAACAGAGAGAGAGAACTGTAATAGAAATATCTACTATACAATATAGAACTAACAGTGGCTAGTGAGTCAGAGTACAATATAGACATGTAAATGGCATAGGAGATTCTGATGAGACACTAAGGAGGTGATCAGGTGAGATACTACTTGGATATTATTCACATGTCTACTTCTACTCCCCCGTACCCCCAATCAATACACAAGGATCCAGCCAGGTTATGTTATGATTTCATGCAAAGGCCCACAAGGGGTGATACATGGATGCCCATAAATAGGTGATTCTAGGAATGCCCATAAATGGGGTGATTCAAGGAAGACTTTGTGATCATGAGAGTACATGTCACAAGTGATCAATGAACCGTGAAGCATAGTGATACACCATGTAAGTGAAATACACAGAACATGTAGTATACGATGCTCCCTGAAGGGATAACATCTCAAGAAAGGATCCATATAGTACTAATCCGTGTGACCAACGTGACCGTATCAAGTAAAGTAATTTAAAGCAGGAAAATAATTCTAAGTAGGATATGAAATGATCAGAGAATGTACTCGCCTGATGTCTGAATGTACAAAGTAAATATACTGTCCGAGGTGAGGTGTCTGGCTCCTAATCAGAACAGCACAAGTCACAACAAGTCCAAAATGGCAATATGAAGTTCTACTATGCATTCTACATGATTCTAGGTAAATCTAGACCAAAGTCAACTCTTGGTCAACTTGATCAACCCTGAAAGTCAAACCTAGGTCAACTATGGTAAAACTAGGTCTAACAAGTCTAAATTAGGTCAAACAAGTTATTCTAGGTCTAAACAAACTAAGTATATGCAAATCAAGTATCCAAGATAGCTACTAACTCATAGCCTAAGTTACTTGCTAAACCAAGCACAAAACTAAACCATAAGCTAACAAGGCACACAAACTTAGTCATATAATGTATATATATTATTTACATTCGTATATTCATATACATAGATATATATATAGGAAAGCTATATATATAGGCACATACATATATATAGAGAGAGAGAAAGAGAGGTAAAAGAGTAAGTGAGTATGTGTGTGTTTGGCATGTGTGTGAAAGGATATGTGTTAATGTTCTAAAATTTAGTGATAGGTAGGTGTATGTGACATGGGATACATGATGTCAAAGGGTGTATGAATGCATGTGTGTAAAAGGTTATAGGCTAACTCAGTTTATAGAAATACATACATATATACTTACCTTGTATACATGCATACATACATATCATGTATATTACATTTACATGATACATACATGTATACTTGTATTATATTATACTTACATTCATGCATATTAGATACTTGTATTTATATTAACATATTGTAAATATTCATTTCATTCATGCATCTATGCATTACCTACATGTTTTATACATATGCATACATTATATATTTATATCATTTCATACATTAACATAGAGACATACAAACATGCACACATCATATATTTCATACCTTGCATTAACTTACATATCATGTTATATATTATCATTCATTCCTTTCATATATTACATTATCTTTAAGTTGAATACATCATATATGGATACAATACATTATCTTGCATGCTTGATTTCATATATTACATTCTATATTACCTATATACATGTATTTCCTCTATTCATTCATGCTTGCATCATATACTCTACATTACCATACATGTTATCATTATATATTGCATTACAATATTTATACATTATGCATTCATATCTATCATTACATATATATATCTTGCATTCATATCTAGCATTCATTACATACTTTCATGCATACATTGTATATCATTCTTTCATTTATGCATTGCTTATATGCATTATATTAATTGCAATCCTACATGCTTGCATTCAACCATATATACACATTAATGTAAAGAGAATATATATCATTTTATTCATCTAATATATCATACATTACATACTCTATATTTATTTAATATCCATACTACATAGGCTCATAGGTTACACAAAATGCATATATCGTATAGTCACTCTTCTACTTAAAACAAATACTGTACCAATTGGGCATTCACTAAATTCTAGGATTAAAGTATGTCGTAGCCCTTTGTGTTAGCTTTCCGAAACTTTAAACGGATCGCATTTTTGTGTCTGGAAGCTCCCGAAATTGCGAAAATACCAAAACACGTTCGTCTTTCGTACAACTGACACTCAAATAATTCTACAGAAAGTTACAGAAAGAATTTGGCTAATTAAAATATATATTTGGAAAACTAACTTCGATACGGTTCTTTTAAAAAAACGGAAGATAAATTGGAGTTTTAAGCTAAAAGTTATGATATTTCTAAGTTGCTTTGGTTAATAAAAACGTGGATGAAAATTATGACGGATTTGACAAAAGAACACATATAGGCCAAGATACTTGGATACATACATAGGTATCCAAATGAAACTCATTCTAACCATCCTAACTAAGATCAATCCACTCTCTAACCATTATAAAACTGAATTTAAATATCTATTTAAACTATTATCATACATACATACACATGGGGTGTCCTAATTTGGGATCTATCAAGTAGGACACAAGACACATATCTAAAATCCTCAAGAGAGATCCAAATGGCCTCAAATTTGAATCTAAATGGGACACATGCATGAGGATGCATCCTACGGATTCAAAACTAATTTATATGCAAAGAAAATCGATTTAGAGGATGGGTTTTACCAATTGGGAGTGGAATCCCAATAAAATCCTTTAGGACACGGCTCCGATACGAAGATCCCTCAAAATGGACAATCCTCCTTGCACTCCTCTTCCAATCCTTGGTAGCACCCTTCCCTTGGAGAATGGGAATGATTTAGGGAAGGTTTGGTGAAGGAATGATTTGATTTGGAGATCAAATCAATAGGAAGGCTCTCTAAAATTGGGGAAGAACAAAAGAAAAATAAAAGAGACAAGATTGTAATGAATGAAATGAATCATTCTCTCCTAAAGGTGGCTGCCATAACGATTCCATTAGGGCTAATGAAAAATGTCCTAATTGCCCTTCTCTAGTCTCATATGGTTAAGTCTAGACTAGGTTCAAGTTTGGAGTCAAAATGATCTAGTTTTGAGTCTCTAACTTAACCATTCCAACATGATAAAAATTAGTTTAATTAACTAACTTAATGTTGGGTCTTGTGAGCCATGCTTAACTTAATATTGGGTTCCATCTAGAGTTCAAGCTACCCGGGTCACAATACAAGTCGGAACGAGACGAAACTCAAACCCGACTAAACAAATCCAATAAAAACAATATTAAAAATATAAAAATTTTCCAAAATATTATAATATAAAAATTAACCAAAATTATAATACATCAATTTAAATATTATTAAAATAATCTAAAATCCACCAATTAATCAAAATCCTAAATAATTCAAAAGTCACAAAATGACCAAAATACCCTTAGCCTAAAAAGTTCTAAATAGTCATTCTAATCACATGGTTAGGTCCCCATAGTCATGGTTAGTCTATTAACTTAGCAAAACTAGGGATTAACTAGTTAACTATCAAAATCACAATTCAACATTTTAAATAGTTTTAAATTGATTAAAAAATTTACCAAAAATCACAACATGAGTTAAATCTTATTATCGATTAATCAAAATCATAAAAGTTCAAAATTACCCTCATTTTAGAAAAGTGGGTTTTACAAGTCTACCCTCTTTAGAAGAATTTCGTCCTCGAAATTAAGATGGCCGTACTTCTTCTAGAGTCTCGTCCCCAACAATCATGGTCTCAGAACTTACCTAAATCATACGATTAAAAAGGATAGCATATAGGGTCATGGCATATGGTGGTAGTGAAAGTCTCATCTAGGTATACTAGTCATGCTAACCAAAAGGGTCATAGGGTATCAAACATATAAGCAATCGGGGGTGTTAAACTGGAAAAGATACAGAAATAAAAAATCATTAAAACTGTAAGGCGGTCTACCATCCTATATAAAACTGGTACTTATCAAAAAATAAAATAAGATAACTACCAATTATCTATAAAGTGGTACTATTCAAAGAAAAATCAAAATCAAAAGTTAAAGAATGAAAGTCAATTGCATTGAAATCCAATCACAATATATATATATATATATATATATATATATATATATATATATATATATATATATATATATATAGAGAGAGAGAGAGAGCGTTAGAGAGGGAAAAGCTAGCATTATGTAAAGATTATGTGGTTAGTGTGTATATGGGTGTATGTGGACATGTTCATAGGATTAGATAGTAGACGTGTGTGTGTGTGTGAAATATACATGAAAGTGTATTGGAGGATTTGGGTTTCAAAACAATAGCTATCAAGTTACACTACTCACGGCATATTGGTTAAACAATCTACAATGCACAACTTATTTACTCATAACATGCATGGCTAACCATATATATATACATATACCTATATGTATAGAGAGGTAGAGATTTAGTTATGTATCTATATACATTATAACATGTATGCATAAACTATATATACCTATATAGATATACGAATATAACATAGAGATGAAGGGTTAGGTTTACATGGCAGTTGTGAATATTAGTGTACATTAGTGTAGAGTGTCAAGAGTACAGGGGTTATAACTTAAAATGAAGGGTTCAAGCATTCAGTTCAGTTTAACATTACATATTAAATCTGAAATTGAACTAAACATTTAAAATCAATGTGAAAAATGTTAACATGTATTCAGTTTTAGGATTTTGGAGAAATTCGAACATCAAACCAACCCAATGTTTATCACAACCTAACATGTAAAAATGTGAAACCTAATATTATATCCCTACATACAACAAATATATATACCTCAAAATATTACATTTAAAAACAGCAATTTGAACTAATATTTAAAATCCAGTATTAAGGGTTAATATACACACAGTCTCAGATTTGACAAGTTCAAACACAAAACTCAACCAATTTCTTTAAGAATTGAAACCTTGTGTATAAGATACATCTGCAGTGATGTAAACAAAACTAATAACATAAAATTTATATTTAAATTATGAATTTAAACTGGAAAAGCAGAGAACCAGTCTCTGATACTGTACTGTATCAGTATATTGGGGTTTTGAGAATTTAAACATCAACAACATATTAATATGCATTTAGATGGGTTGATAATCAAAGTGTAGCATGCATACGTGTCATACAAAGTGTCTGTGTCCACTATATATATTCTTATGTCCCAATATAAAAATTAAATTCTATATCAAGACCAATATTTAGATTCCTACCAAGATTGCAAAGTAGGTGATTGATGTAATCAAGACAGTTTTATTATTATTATTTAATACAAGAATAATAGCAAGAAGGAAATAACGATAAAATCTGGTCTGCTTATCTATTTAAATGAAGGAACCATTTTGAAACCAGAGCTATAATATCAAATCCAAGATAAGGTCTAGCAAAATCATCGATTCATTATTTTAAGAAAAGATTCATAGTAAGAAGTTACACAAAGGTTTATAATACAGCTAAAGCTACTCCTACTCCTAAGTTAAATAATGAGAAACAAAACAAACAAAACAATTTTTTTTTGAAAGACTGAACAAAAGTAGAGAAAACTTATTCAAGAGCATTTAAGGTACAATCTGATAATCATATGCGTCTATCCAAAATTAAGGTGCCCCAAATCCTCGTCATACTAGTAAGAACAATAATCACAGAGTCCTTGACTAAGGTACATACCTCTAGGTTCATGGTATTTAAAATTTCCGCATTGCCGTATGCGACGACGAAAATCTTAAATTTCCACACCCGAGAAATAGGTCCAAAATCTGATTATATGCCATCACTATGCCAGCTAACATGACAATCGAAGATTCTAGATCCCATAACTGAGGTGACCTAGCCCTTATGATTTTTTTCTCAGAAGAAAAAAGCAAACATAACACAGGAACAACAGATCAAATTGATTAGTCAACAAGGAACAGATGGAATCGAATTCCAAGATAGTTATAAGAGACAATTATGGGAATGGAATAGAGAAGAACGGAACTTGGAGCAAGATCTCTAATGGTCTGTGCATCCTCGACTGTCCTGACGATAGCTCATCCTGTTGGTTTCCTCTGGTCTGCTGATGATGCTGCATGAATCGCTGCTGCTGAGAGAAATCAGAAATGATGGAAGAAAGTCTCTGTACAGACAGAGGTGCACCTCCAATGTAGCAGAAACTCCAACCTGAGTCGGTACAACAGGAGCTGCGGTCTTGAGGCCCTGATGAACAGAACGAGAGGTGGCCAGCCTCTCGATAGTATTCCCCGGACCGGAGCGATGAGATCATGTCTCCATAACCATCATAAAGACAGATCAAAATAATAAGCAATTACTGGTAATGAAGCAAAAATTCAAAGGAGGACAGTTTATATTCAAGGGAAGACAATAAACAGCAAATTTAGATAAAATGAATTTGATTAAGAGTTTTCCTAGTATGATTGAGTACCCTCAAAAATATCATAATCCTACTGCAGGCTGTAGTGATACTCTAGTTCGAATACCACTACATAAACTCGACCTGCATGGGCCACCACTAAAAACGTGTCACGACCTGCACCCTAGAGTAAGGGCACGAGACGTGGGTACGTCCAGCCTACGCCGCAGTATCGGCGGTAGAACGCTGTCCTAGGTATCATGCATCTAACAGTATAAGGCTAAGCAGTTTATACTTTCCGAATGGGAGTGACATAGCAGAATGTAAACTCAATCACATCTAAGATAGAGCATAATGGAAGATAGATAAAACATGAAATCCACAAAGAGATACATCAGATAGAAGTCTAAGTGTCTAAGATACACAACCCAGAAACATCCCAAATCTCAAATACAGTAATCCACAAATACAACTCAAGACAACTGAAAATAAGCTATAAGCAAAACCCTAGCTATCTATACAACCTCTACTGTGTCTCCTCTAGGCTAGCAGGCAACCTCCAGGCTATCTATAAAATTTATCAACAGGTCCAGTCAGGACAGGAGCGAGCACAATACATCTCAACAGTTTATAGCAGGTTAGAAAATAATCATACAGTAAATTAAGATACAGGTACTGAAGGAAATACAATATGTAAACAGAGAGAGAGAACTGTAATAAAAATATCTACTATACAATAGAGAACTAACAGTGGCTAGTGAGTCAGAGTACAATATAGACATGTAAATGGCATAGGAGATTCTGATGAGACACTAAGGAGGTGATCAGGTGAGATACTAATTGGATATTATTCACATGTCTACTTCTACTCTCCCGTACCCCCAATCAATACACAAGGATCCAGCCAGGTTATGTTATGATTCCATGCAAAGGCCCAGAAGGGGTGATACATAGATGCCCATAAATGGGTGATTCTAGGAATGCCCATAAATGGGGTGATTCAAGGAAGACTCTGTGATCATGAGAGTACATGTCAAAAGTGATCAATAAACCGTGAAGCATAGTGATACACCATGTAAGTGAAACGCACAAAACATGTAGTATACGATGCTCCCTGAGGGGATAACATCTCAAAAAAGGATCCATATAGTACTAATCCGTGTGACCAACGTGACAGTATCAAGTAAAGTAATTTAAAGCAGGAAAATAATTCTAAGCAGGATATGAAATGATCAGAGAATGTACTCGCCTGATGTCTGAATGTCCAAAGTATATATACTGTCCGAGGAGAGGTGTCTGGATCCTAATCAGAACAGCACAAGTCACAACAAGTCCAAAATGGCAATATGAAGTTCTACTATGCATTCTACATGATTCTAGGTCAATCTAGACCAAAGTCAACTCTTGGTCAACTTGGTCAATCCTGAAAGTCAAACCTAGGTCAACTATGATCAAACTAGGTCTGACAAGTCTAAATTAGGTCAAACAAGTTATTCTAGATCTAAACAAACTAAGTATATGCAAATCAAGTATCCAAGATAGCTACTAACGTATAGCCTAAGTCACTTGCTAAACCAAGCACAAAACTAAACCATAAGCTAACAAGGCACACAAACTTAGTCATATAATGTATATATATTATTCACATTCACATATTCATATACATAGATATATATATATGAAAGCTATATATATAGGCACATACATATATATAGAGAGAGAGAAAGATAGGTAAAAGAGTAAGTGAGTATATGTGTGTGTGTTTGGCATGTGTGTGAAAGGATATGTGTTAATGTTCTAAAATTTAGTGATAGATAGGTGTATGTGACATGGGATACATGATGTCAAAGGGTGTATGAATGCATGTGTGTAAAAGGTTATATGTTAACTCAGTTTATAGAAATACATACATACATACTTATCTTGTATACATGTATACATACATATCATGTATATTACATTTACATGATACATACATGTATACTTGTATTATATTATACTTACATTCATGCATATTAGATACTTGTATTTATATTAACATATTACAAACATTCATTTCATTCATGCATCTATGCATTACCTACATGTTTTATACATATGCATATATTATATATTCATATCATTTCATACATTAACATAGAGACATACAAACATGCACACATCATATATTTCATACCTTACATTACCTTACATATCATGTTATATATTATCATTCATTCCTTTCATATATTACATTATCTTTAAGTTGAATACATCATATATGGATACAATACATTATCTTGCATGCTTGCATTCATATATTACATTCTATATTACCTATATACATGTATTTCCTCCATTCATTCACGCTTGCATCATATACTCTACATTACCATACATGTTATCATTATATATTGTATTACAATATTTATACATTATGCATTCATATCTATCATTACATATATATCTTGCATTCATATCTGGCATTCATTATATACTTTCATGCATACATTGTATATCATTCTTTCATCATGCATTGCTTATATGCATTATATTAATTGCATTCCTACATGCTTGCATTCAACCATATATATACATTAATGTAAAGAGAATATATATCATATATATATCATATATATATCATTTTATTTATTTAATATATCATACATTACATACTCTATATTCATTTAATATCCATACTACATAGGCTCATAGGTTACACAAAATGCATATATCGTATAGTCACTCTTCTACTTAAAACTAATACTGTACCAATTGGGCATTCACTAAATTCTAGGATTAAAGTATGTCGTAGCCCTTTGTATTAGCTTTTCAAAACTTTAAACAGATCGCATTTTCGTGTCCGGAAGCTCCCGAAATCGCAAAAATACCAAAACACGTTCGTCTTTCGTACAGCTGACGCTCAAATAATTCTACAGAAAGTTACAGAAAGAATTTGGCTTATTAAAATATATATTTGGAAAGCTAACTTCGATATGGTTCTTTTAAAAAAAATGGGAGATAAATCGGAGTTCTAAGCTAAAAGTTATGATATTTCTAAGTTGTTTTGGTTAATAAAAACGTGGATGAAAATTATGACGAATTTGACAAAAGAACACATATAGGCCAAGATACTTGGATACAAACATAGGTATCCAAATGAAACTCATTCTAACCATCCTAACTAAGATCAATCCACTCTCTAACCATTATAAAACTGAATTTAAATATCTGTTTAAACTATTATCATACATACATACACATGGGGTGTCCTAATTTGGCATCTATCAAGTAGGACACAAGACACATATCTAAAATCCTCAAGAGAGATCCAAATGGCCTCAAATTTGAATCTAAATGGGACACATGCATGAGGATGGATCCTACAGATTCAAAACTAATTTATATGCAAAGGAAATCGATTTAGAGGATGGGTTTTACCTATTGGGAGTGGAATCCCAATGAAATTCTTTAGGACACGGCTCCAATACGAAGATCCCTCAAAGTGGACACTCCTTCTTGCACTCCTCTTCCAATCCTTGGTAGCACCCTTTCCTTGGAGAATGGGAATAATTGAGGAAAGGTTTGGTGAAGAAATGATTTGATTTGGAGATCAAATCAATGGGAAGGCTCTCTAAAATTGGGGAAGAACAAAAGGAAAATAAAAGAGGCAGGATTGTAATGAATGAAATGAATCATTCTCTCCTAAAGGTGGCTGCCATAAAGATTCTATTAGGGCTAATGGAAAATTTCCTAATTGTTCCTCTCTAGTCTCATATGGTTAAGTTTAGACTAGGTTCAAGTTTGGAGTCAAAATGATCTAGTTTTGAGTCTCTAACTTAACCATTCCAACATGATAAAAATTAGTTTAATTAACTAACTTAATGTTGGGTCTTGTGAGCCATGCTTAACTTAATATTGGGTCCCATCTAGAGTTCAAGCTATCCGGGTCACAATACAAGTCGGAACGAGACGAAACTCAAACCCGACTAAACAAATCCAATAAAAACAATATTAAAAATATAAATTTTTTTCAAAATATTAAAATATAAAAAATAACCAAAATCATAATACATCAATTTAAATATTATTAAAATAATCTAAAATTCATCAATTAATCAAAATCCTAAATAATTCAAAAGTCACAAAATGACCAAAATACCCTTAGCCTAAAAAGTTGTAAATAGTCATTCTAATCACATGGTTAGGTCCCCATGGTCATGGTTAGCCTATTAACTTAGCAAAATTAGGGATTAACTAGTTAACTATCAAAATTATAATTCAATATTTTAAATAGTTTTAAATTGATTAAAAAATTTACCAAAAATCACAATATGAGTTAAATCTTATTATCGATTAATCAAAATTATAAAAGTTCAAAATTACCCTCATTTTAGAAAAGTGAGTGTTACAAGACTAAAGACTCTAAATCAAACACGATGTTACTAAATTTGTCTAAGAGATGTATAGGTAGAATGTGAAAGCTTTAGATCACTGAAAAACACTTGAAGAATGAATATAGAGAAGATTGAATGTGTGATTAGAAATGAAAAATTATTCCCTATTTATAGGTGTTTTTCCTGACCGAACTCTGGTAGAGTTCAGGCAGGGTTCGGATGCGAAGATCCCGCAAACGAATGTTGGATGCAGATTTGGAGGCAACTGAAATTCAAATTTGAGTTGACCGAACTCGGTCAGAACTCGGACCAAAATCGGTCAGAGTTCTGCTAGAGTTCTATCGCTTCAGAACTTAATTTGAGATCCAAATTTGTATAGGTATTTATGGGCTGTTTGGATGTGTGGAGTTTTGAAATTTAGGTAGGCTTTTTGGAAAGGTGGACCGGAGTTAACCTAAGCCAGTAATATCCGATCGATTTTAAATTTCATGTCCTAGACTTAATAAAAATAAAAATACATAAGAAATGTAAAAAATAACTCGATACGGATTTCGTAAGAGTTAGCTTTTGGATGATGACTTGAATGCTAGTTGTAGATATAGTATATCCTTTGATATTGATTTCACTAACTTGAAATGTTTGTAGCAGTTCGTATATTTTTCGTATCAACTTAAGTCGTCGTTGATTATCAAAATCAGGTGTGACCATTAGGCAATGGGCCAACAGAAATCATATCACAGTATCTAATCACGTGCTAAAATAATATCTCATACCACTATGTTCTTTAGTACAACTTATACAAGAGAATCTGGAGACAAATTTGGCAACTAAACTAAAAGGAGATACTAAACATCTATCCTATGAAAACTATCTATTGCATAAGAAGAATACATGCATCAGGTCTTCTATAATCTGCTAGGAGTCGTCCAATCCAATTCTCATGCCCTAGCCTAATATGTCAACGATCTAGTCAGAAACGGAGTAAAGTATAATCTATAATAATAAAACAAGTACAACATGTGAACAAGTAACGGAACATGTAATGCCCTAGTCCCAAAATACGTAGGACTAGGAACGTAGACATGCTAGCTGTATACATACGAAGTACACTCCAATATATGGAAACCTCGTATGAATACATAAGCTGTAAAATGCAGTTGAACCATAACTAATCTCATCCACGCAAAATAAATGAATAAAAGATATCATATAAAAATAATAAATTGTCTTGATACAATATATTGGGCGGAGACAAATCCACTACCAATAAGTAAAGGAAAAATACATAAGAAAATATATGAATTTGGTGAGCGAAGCGAAGACGATCCAAGCACAATCATCCTCGAAGAAATAGAGATGGTCATAGCTAGAGCTAGAGCACCTGCGAAAGACAAGAACACACACCTGGAGAGATAACCAGGTCCTCAGAGGGACGTAACATGACACATAATATCATGCCATATAAACTGAATAAATATTGCTCAAATAAATAAGTCAATCGAATTATAACATGGTCCAATACACACCTACTGAACGAGCGTACCATCTCCCCCAACCAAACAAGGACAGGAGATGGTAAACTAATTCACGGTGACGTATCTTTCCATGCTATGAATCCAATATGGTATCCGGACCCCAACAAGGTTCAATACCTTCTCATCGAAGTAGTAAGTCACACCTACAACCAAACAAGGACAAGATATGATGAACTAATCTGCGACAAGTTATTGTTCCAAGCCACGGTCAGATACAAGTACCCAAACCAAAAGTACTCGTACCTAACGGATAAGGGCGCCTAACCAACTCTAGGTGAATGCATTTTAAGAACAGTTCATGGTCACATGACTACCCTGTCAATACCAATGCAGTACCTCAGTAGCGAATCACAACACCATATACTATTCCTCAGTACCGAGCGAGTCTATAGCATATGTCTACCTATCGTTCCTCAGTAGCGAGCGAGTCTACGATAGATAGGGTGGTAGTCAACTTCCAATCATGTTCTCCCCGCTCAATGCCAACTCATAACTGCTAAGTCTTCTAGCATGCAACTCTAATAGCAGTTATTTCCTAATGCACGGCTTATAGGTACTGGTGGCCAGCCAATCACGCATGTTCGAGTCCTATATGTGACTCACAACAACGTGGTATAAATGTGTCAAGGCCTATGTATGCAACACACAAGGTGGTCCCTTAAATCTAGGTTTAATGTGTAAGAAAAATAATACATAACAGGAGACTATAAATGAACAGTAAGTTCTAACAGGTTATACCGTGTATCACAGTTTATTTTGTATAAAGAAAATAATGAATAATGCATGAAATATGAGCTAAAATAATTAAACAGCAAATGGCAAGGTGTCTTGCCTGGTAGTTCGCCTGGTGTGCTGCAATGATCAAACTGGCATTGATTTATGACTTCGGTGCAACAACTATGCAAAGTGGCCTCTGATGGTGGTACGGACAGTTCCATTGGGTCCAGAAGGGTCAAATTAGCTTGGATCGATAAGGGAGAGGTATGGTATTGGCATGGAATAGGAATAATAGACCTAGTTACGGATAAGAGGATAATAAAAGAAATCGGATAAAATAAGGTAGATATGATTTTAGAAACTATTTATAATACTAAAATAGAGTTTTGTTTAGTAAAAAACAATTTATTTAAAACTTTGAAATTCATGAATCTTTTTAGGACAAAAATTTTAGGTTTTGTCAATATATATATATATATATATATATATATATATATATATATATATATATATATATATATATATATATTTCTTTTAGGCTAAAACCTATATTTTATCAATCAAAATAAATAATTTAAAAAATACTAGAAAATTTTTGTAGATAAAATAGTTTTTGGAAAAAAAAATGTAATTTCTAGAAAAGTTTAAATTGTCAAAGTAAAATTTTTGGTTAAAGCTACCTTTTGAAAATAGCTGGAATAATATTTTCATCAAATCCCTAAATTAATAATACAAATAAATTTAACAACAACCATAAATTAATAATAAGTATGCTACTTATTATTATAATGTACACATACTGATATAACTAGATATTTCAAAATAATAACATGAATAAAAAGCAAATAAGGAAAATAATTAAAATTAAAATAAAGTAAAGAAAATAACCATAACCAAAGCAAACGTACAGCAGTACTAATCATAGCTATAATGAACACATACTTATACAATAACACAAACAATAACACAAACAATAAGACAAATAAGAAAAAAAACAAGTAAAATAAAATGGAATAAAGAAAGAACCATAACAAAACAAAGGGACAGCACTACCAATGTTCCTATTCTACTTAAGGAGAGAAGAGTGGTGGAAACCAAAATTTGTCGAGGGAGAGCTAAAAAGAGAGAGAGAGAGCGGTGGAGGAAGAAGAGAGGGAGCGATAGGCTCAGGAGTTCTCGGGAGGCGAGTGGTCGCGGCTACGCGGGGGCGGTGCTCGGCGCGAACGCCGGCGTCTAGGCTGGGGTACCGGGGAGGAAAGAGGACGAGAACGAGGGGGTTTCCATGTGGAGGCCGACGAGATAGGCGGAGCACGTCACGGATGCGGCATCTCGAGCACGCGACGCCCAGGCGGAGAGGGACGGACGCGCGCAGAGGTGGTGGTTCAGGTGAGTCTCCTGGTTGCTTTGGTTTTTGGTGATGGTGGTTGTGTGATATTTTGGGGGGTTTGAGGTTCTTGACGGCGGTGGTCGTGGGTCTGTTCCGCGGTGATCATCCATGGGTTGGGTTTTCGGTGTGTGGATGATGGTACCGGTGGAGGTCGTTGGCTATGGCGGCGCTGTTGCCGCGGCTCGGATGGTGTCGAGACGGCCGGGAAAGGGGGCGAGGCTGCTGGATTCGGGTGGTGATGATGAGGGATGGTCGGAGGCTGGTAGGCGGGGCTTGGTCGGGATATTGTGGCGGGGTGGCCTGGTGGTGGCTATGGCCGGAGGTCGGAGATTCGGGTCAGAAAGAAGGGGGTGAGCGTGAAGGAGGTAGGTCGTGTCGGCAGCGGGTGAAGGTGGACGGGTTAGAGGGATAGGGATAGGGTTAGGATTTTGTTGGTGTCGGGGTGTGTCCGACACGGGAAAGATAATGTAATTGTAAATATGGAATAAGATGGGATGGGCACAGACACGATGCACGAACATTTGTGTGGAAATTTTGTGGAGGAATTTATGGAGAGAAAAAATAATGGAGGAGTACCTGCCTATTTATAAGATGTGGGAATTCCCATTAAGATAGGGATTAGGATTAGTTTAAACCCAAAATAGATAATTCGTAATTTAATTTAAAATCAATCAAATCAAATTCCAAATCCAAATCCAATTTCAATTAAATTCTTTTAGTTTAAAAATCAAATAGGATAGATAAATTTTTAAGCCTAGATATTATTTTAGCTATTTAAATATATCCATAAAATTAATTCAAGATTTAAATTGCCATAAAATAAAAATATGTTTTTCCAAAAATGCTATTATAATAATTTCGAAAATTACATTAATATTTTTAAATATCTTTTTGAATAATAAAATATTAATTTTAATAAATCTCGAAAATTATATTTTTATTTAAAATAGACTAGCAAAATATTTATGAAATATATGTATGCACTAAGAATATTATTTATTCTAAATAAAAGGCTTTTCATAAATAAAATCATAAATTTACGAAATTTTGATAGCTAAATTAAATATTACATATATTATTTTGAAACTATAAAAATAAGAAAAATATTTTTCTAAAAATATGTACGCTCGCACATATTCGCACTCGCCGAGCAATTACGAAAAATAAAATTCCGTGCGCGACGTACAATACGACTACGCGACGTACAATAAAAAAATTTAAATCGGTACCAAATTTATTAAAAATATAATAGTAGAAATTTAGGGGTTTTACATCCTACCCAACTTAAAAGAATTTCGTCCTCGAAATTAAGAATTTCGTAGGGGGTGAGAAGGCACAACGATAAATAGAAGGGTTCCTTAAAGAAGTTTATATGGTCGTAGTCTAGGTTGGGGATATGATTAAGAGACGATTGTAATCACTCTTAAATTCAAGTAATTAGAAAGTCAAGATTGTAGAATTAGGGGCGAGGGAAAGGTCGAGGAGTTTGTGATGAAGACATAGCAACATCGAGTGAGAATGGTTATAGCCGATAGGAAGGCTTGTGGAAGTTCTAGTATAACGCCTTCGTCCTTCTAAAATAGGTGAAGACGAAAGCAATATAGAGTTCGAAGGAGGGGTTATCGAATACGAATACGCGATTCAAAGTCGATCGAATAATTTCAAAGGAATTGTCAAAGCAGTCGTGGATGGGATTCTAGAGGGCAAGTTTAGCTATGTCCCCATCCACGTAGAACGATAGATAAAAGCGAACCAAAGTGCACTTGGTTGATCAGACCATTATGCATCGGTTCTGATTAGACAACATGCTAGTGAGCGCTCAATAGCATATGTCATGAACAAACTTGATAAAGAATAAGCTTGCAAAAACTAGGCTACATTAGCATCATTAGTCAAAATGGTAAATACATAGGCACGAGAAATTAAGATTTAAAGAATATATAATGATTCTAAGTCATACAGTCGTACTATAGTCTTCTTGTCCAAGTCCTTGGTTGGCTAGACGGGTTAGGTCCTCTAGATTCTAGGATCTAAATAATCTTGCTATATAGGTCACTAGGTCAAAGGGGTTGCTAGTTCATAAGTTATTCTACCCAACTTAAAGAATTAAACTAATGGTGTTTTGGGACAACTAACTAGTAGGGTCAATCTCTAGCAAGCACGAAGGGAAGATAAGAATAGGGATGGAAGAAAGCAAGCAAGATGCAATTGATGAGTCAAACGGTAGATAAAATCAAGGAAAGAGGTCAAGTATGTGGATGAGAGCCTAGACTTTTAATCCTATACGCAGGCTTGCTTGGTACGGTAAAGTAACCAAACAATTTATCTTGGACCTGCATGGGCCACTACAAAAACATGTAACGCCCCAGTCCGAAAATACGTAGGACTAGGAACGTAGACATGCCAGCTGTATATATATACGAAGTACACTCCAATATATGGAAACCTCGTATGAATACATAAGCTGTAAAATACAGTAGAACCATAACTAATCTCATCCACGCAAAATAAATGAATAAAAGATATCATATAAAGATAATGAATTATCTTGATACAATATGTTGGGCGGAGACAAATCCACTACCAACAAGTAAAGGAAAAATACATAAGAAAACATATGAATTTGGCGAGCGAAGCGAAGACGATCCAAGTGCAATCATCCTTGAAGAAATAGAGATGGTCATAGCTAGAGCTAGAGCACATACGAAAGATAAGAACACACACCTGGAGAGATAACCAGGTCCTCAGAGGGACGTAACAAGACACATAATATCATGCCATATAAACTGAATAAATATTGCTCAAATAAATAAGTCAATCGAATTATAACATGGTCCAATACACACCTACTGAACGAGCGTACCATCCCCCCAACCAAACAAGGACAGGAGATGGTAAACTAATTCACGGTGATGTATCTTTCCATGCTATGAATCCAATATGGTATCCGGACCCCAACAAGGTTCAATACCTTCTCATCGAAGTAGTAAGTCACACATACAACCAAACAAGAAAAAGATGTGGCAAACTAATCTGCGACAAGTTATTGTTCCAAGCCACGGTCAGATACAAGTACCCAAACCAAAAGTACTCGTACCTAACGGATAAGGGCGCCTAACCAACTCTAGGTGAATGCAGTTTTAAGAACAGTTCATGGTCGCATAACTACCCGATCAATACCAATGCAGTACCTCAGCAGCGAGTTACAACACCATATACTATTCCTTAGTACCGAGCGAGTCTATAGCAAATAGTCTACCTATCGTTCCTCAGTAGCGAGCGAGTCTACGATAGATAGGGTGGTAGTCAACTTCCAATCATGTTCTCTCCGCCCAATGCCAACTCATAACTGCTAAGTCTTCTAGCATGCAATTCTAATAGCAGTTATTTCCTAACGCACGGCTTATACGTACTGGTGGCCAACCAATCACGCATGTTCGAGTCCTATATGTGACTCACAACAATTTGGTATAAATGTGTCAAGGCCTATGTATGCAACACATAAGGTGGTCCCTTAAATCTAGGTTTAATGTGTAAGAAAAATAATACATAGCGGGAGAATATAAATGAACAGTAAGTTCTAACAGGTTATGCCATGTATCGCAGTTTATTTTACATAAAGAAAATAATAAATAATGCATGAAATATGAGCTAAAATAATTAAACAGCAAATGACAAGGTGTCTTGCCTGGTAGTACTCCTGGTGTGCTGCAATGATCAAACTGACATAGAGTTATGACTTCGGTGCAACAACTATGCAAGGTGACCTTTGATGGTGGCACGGACAGTTCTATTGGGTCCAGAAGGGTCAAATTAGCTAGGGTCGATAAGGGAGAGGTATGTTATTGGCATGGAATAGGAATAATGGACCTAGTTACTGATATGAGGATAATAAAAGAAATCGGATAAAATAAGGTAGATATGATTTTAGAAACTATTTATAATACTAAAATAGAGTTTTGTTTAGTAAAAAAACAATTTACTTAAAACTTTAAAATTTATGAATCTTTTTAGGACAAAAATTTTAGGTTTTGTCTGTATATATATATATATATATATATATATATATATATATATATATATATATATATATATATATATATATATATATATATATATATATATTTTAGGCTAAAACCTATATTTTATCAATCAAAATAAATAATTTAAAAAATGCTAGAAAATGTTCGTAGATAAAATATTTTTTGGAAAAAAATATAATTTCTAGAAAAGTTTAAATTGCCAAAGTAAAATTTTGGGTTAAAGCTACCTTTTGAAAATAGCTGGAATAATATTTTCATCAAATCCCTAAATTAATAATACAAATAAATTTAACAACAACCATAAATTAATAATAAGTAAGCTACTTATTGTTATAATGTACACATACTGATATAACTAGATATTTCAAAATAATAACATGAATAAAAAAGCAAATAAGGAAAACAATTAAAAATAAAATAAAGTAAAGAAAATAACCATAACAAAAGCAAACGTAAAGCAGTACTAATCATAGCTATAATGAACACATACTTATACAATAACACAAACAATAAGACAAATAAGAAAAAAAACAAGTAAAATAAAATAGAATAAACAAAGAACCATAACAAAACAAAGGGACAGCACTACCGATGTTCCTATTCTACTTAAGGGGAGAAGAGTGGTGGAAACTGAAATTTGTCGAGGGAGAGCTGAAGAGAGAGAGAGAGAGCAGTGGAGGAAGAAGAGAGGGAGCGAGAGGCTCATGAGTTCTCGGGAGGCGAGCGGTCGCGGCTACGCGGGGGCGGCGCTCGGCGCGAATGCCGGCGTCGAGGCTGGAGGAACCGGAGAGAGGGGAAAGGACGGGAACGAGGGGGTTTCCCTGTGGAGGCTGACGAGATGGGCGGAGCACGTCGCGGATGCGGCATCTCGAGCACGCGAGGCCCAGTCGGAGAGGGACGGACGCGCGCGGAGGTGGTGGTTCAGGTGAGTCTCATGGTTGCTTTGGTTTTTGGTGATGGTGGTTGTGTGATATTTTGGGGGATTTGAGGTTCTTGACGGCGGTGGTCGTGGGGCTGTGCCGCGTTGATCATCCATGGGTTAGGTTTTCGGTGTGTGGATGATGGTGCCGGTGGAGGTCGTTGGCTATGGCGGCGGTGTTGTCGCGGCTCAGATGGTGTCGAGACGGCCGGGGAAGGTGGTAAGGCTGCTGGGTTCGGGTGGTGATGATGAGGGATGGTCGGAGGCTGGTATGCGGGGCTTGGTCGAGATATTGTGGCGGGGTGGCCTGGTGGTGGCAATGGCCAGAGGTCGGAGATTCGGGTCAGAAAGAAGGGGGTGAGCGTAAAGGAGGCAGGACGTGTCGGCCGCGGGTGAAGGTGGACGGGTTAGAGGGATAGGGATAGGGTTAGGATTTTGTTGGTGTCGGGGTGTGTCCGACACGGGAAAGATAATATAATTGTAAATATGGAATAACATGGGATGGGCACAGACACGATGCACGAACATTTGTGTGGAAATTTTGTGGAGGAATTTGTGGAGAGAAAAAATAATAGAGGAGTACCTGCCTATTTATAGGATGTGGAAATTCCCATTAAGATAGGGATTAGGATTAGTTTAAACCCAAAATAGATAATTCATAATTTAATTTAAAATTAATCAAATCAAATTCCAAATCCAAATCCAATTTAAATTAAATTCTTTTAGTTTAAAAATCAAATAGGATAGATAAATTTTCAAGCCTAGATATTATTTTAGCTATTTAAATATATCCATAAAATTAATTCAAGATTTAAATTGCCATAATATTTTTAAAATATGTTTTTCCAAAAATGCTATTATAATAATTTTGAAAATTACATTAATATTTTTAAATATCTTTTTGAATAATAAAATATTAATATTAATAAATCTCGAAAATTACATTTTTATTTAAAATAGACTAGCTAAATATTTATGAAATATATGTATGCACTAAGAATATTATTTATTCTAAATAAAAGGCTTTTCATAAATAAAATCATAAATTTAGGAAATTTTGATAGCTAAATTAAATATTACATATATTATTTTGAAACTATAAAAATAAGAAAAATGTTTTTCTAGAAATATGTACGCTCGCACATATTCGCACTCGTCGAACAATTACGAAAAATAAAATTTCGTGCGCGACGTACAATACGACTACGCGACGTACAATAAAAATTTTTAAATTGGTACCAAATTTATTAAAAATATAACAGTAGAAATTTAGGGGTTTTACAGAACAATGAAACATGATGAATATGAACTGTAAATACATAATCTACCAGACTGAAACATGTAACCAAAAGATCATGACATGTAAATTTAAAATAACTACTAAAATATGCAACCCGCTGGGTAAGAACATGAACAACAAGTAATGGTACGACTTACACGTGTATATGTGAGACTTAAGCTATCAACATGAATCCTAAGTTGGGTTTGGGCACATATCCGTAGTATTTTCCTCCGCCAGATACAATAAAAGATCAAAAACATGATAAATACCAGAACGAGAAGCACATAATCAATTGTGTAATAATGTGTCCAATATGAAAGACCATGACATAAAGTAAATGAGTCAAAATCATAAAAGTACTTTCCTTGTTCTTGCAATCAATGTATCTCAAAGTCTCCACCTAGGATTTTGGGCAAGAATATGTTAGATTCTAAAGGATGATAACTTGCTAACTGTTCTACAGTATTATCTGACCATATAGTAACTATCTAGCAATATTACTAACTAATTATAAATAATTTAGAGTATTACTAACTATATATAGAATATCACTAAAACACATATATACTAGCTAGAATAAATACTATTGTAGAAAAGCTCTTTAAAATGTGTACTTGTTATTTTTAGAAATAACTAAACCAAATATTTCTGGCTAAAACCTTTCTTTTGGCAAATATCATTTAATTAGTAAATATTATAATAATAGTCTAGATTTTCCAAATTCAAATGAATTCAAAGTCATTTTGTAAATAATTTAGTTTTAAAGAAATAATATTTTATAAATACTCCATATACATGATAAATATAATAGTATGAAAATACTTATACTTATATACTTCTATTTATATATATAAATAATAATATACATACATGCATATTATTATATGGGCTCAGGCCCAGCCTAAATTAGTAAAACAAACAAATACAATCAAACAAACAATGTTATTGGGCTTAGCCCAGTCCACTGTAATGAAATAATTTAATCAATGAACTATGCTATGCTTAAAGCCCACCAGGCCTAATAACTATTTATATACAAAAATCAGCATTAATAAACAAAGGGCTGCAGGTCCAACAGCCTATGAAATAACCTAACAAGTTTCAGTTAGTCTATTGGAGGCTGGAATCCCAACCCACAGACAAAAATAGGGTGAGATAACAAACCGGACATGAAACCCAAAAACCATAATTAGTAGGGTTTTAAACCCTAGGACTCTCTTTCTCGTTAGAGAGAGACAGTCGGCCAATCCCCAAAAACTCGAGGACAAAAGAGGCAAAGAAGACGAAAACAGAGGGGATATTAGAAGCTCACCTCTGGGATAGAGGCATTCGACGAGTGGCGGAGATGGAGGCGGCATATTAATCTGGGACTAGGGTTGGCGATGGTGATGGTTGACTGAAGTTCAGGGCTGGTAAAGGCGGTGACTAGGGTCAATGGTTGGCGATGGTGGTGGCATTGCTGGAAGGAATATGGCTGATGGTGGTGTAGTGGTGATCGCCGAAGTTGGCTGCTAGTGGTGTAGGGGTGCTGCCAGAGTAGATCGGCTGGTCAGAGATGGGGCTGCAGAGTTGGGGGCAGGGTGGTGGAGCTTTATAGTGAAGGCGGTAGTTGGGCGACCAGTGATGGTAGAGGTATTGTTGAGTAGAGTTACAGTCGTCGGAGAGCAGCTGGAAGAAGGAAAACAGTAGGAGTGAAGAGGGGATAGTTGGCCGGAGTTGGCTGGTGAACAACGATCCGGTGGACGGAGGGCAGCGACGAGCGGCAAAGTCAGGGGCTGATGGAAGAAGAGAGAGAGAGAGGGAGAGAGTAGAAAATAATATAATAAAATATTAGGAGTCTTAATTTTATAATAGAGGAAATGGAGTGTGCTCCAAGCTAAGAGTGGCATATAATGTAAATTGTAATAGATCTAGGACCTATAGGGAAAAGACTAACTAACCACAACTGGCACTAACTAATTACTAACTAATTTTGGTAATTAACAACTAATTTTTAATTAGGAACATCTAATAATCAATTATGCTAACTAACCAATAATTACTCTTTAACCCAAAACCCATAGGCCCACGACCCAAGCCCAAGGCTTCGTAGGCAATTAGAACAGATAGCCCACAATCCAAGCCCAAAGCTTGGTAGGCTCAAATAATTAAATAATAAAATAATTCTGAAATAAAAGTAATAATTAAATAATAATTATCAGAATTTAAAATAATTTATAATAATACGAAAATGGGTTTTATAAGTTCTCAAAATTACAACATTGCTTTTCCCAAATAGAATTTTAAATCTAGGAAAATAATTTTATATCTCAAAAATTAGTTCACAATTTTAAAATAGAAAATTCGACTTCTAGGTAGTTACAGCTCCCGTGTTGTTCGTGAAGAAAAAAGATGGGTGAATGCGTCTGTGCATAGACGACTTATTTGATCAGCTGCAAGGTGCCTCGGTGTTTTCGAAGATTGATCTCCGCTCGGGCTATCATCAACTCAAGATTAAGCCAGAAGACGTGCCAAAGTTAGCCTTCCGCGCTCGATACGACCATTATGAGTTTCTGGTAATGTCCTTTGGCCTAACAAACACCTCTGCTGCCTTCATGGATCTTACGAACCGGGTGTTTTGACCCTTTCTCGACAAATTTGTCGTAGTCTTTATTGATGATATTCTCGTCTATTCAAACAGAGTGGAGCATGCACAACATCTACAAACCATACTCCAAACCCTTCGTGACAACTAGTTGTACACGAAGATGAGCAAATGTGAATTCTGGCTAAACAACGTATCATTCCTCGGGCACATCATATCTGAAGAAGGTATCGCAGTCGATCCAAGAAAGGTCAAAGTAGTTGTTGATTGAAAGCGGCCCACATCAGCTAATGAGATTCGAAGCTTCCTCAGCTTGTCGGGGTACTACCGACGCTTCATGAAAGATTTCGCGAAGATTCTATCGCCTTTGACTCGCCTTACTCAAAAGGGAGTCACATTTGAGTGGTCGTACGACTGCAAGACTTACTTCTAGTTGCTAAAAAATAGCTCGTTTCAGCCCTGATACTCGCGATTCCTGAAAGGAATAAGAGATTTCAAATCTTCAGCGATGCTTCCAGCCAGTGCTTGGGATGTGTGCTCATGCAACGGAATAAAGTGATATCTTTTACTTCTAGATAGCTGAAGCCGCACGAGAAGAACTATCCCATGCATGTTCGTGCTAAAACAGTGGCATCACTATCTTTATGTCATGCCATGTAGTATTTTTATATATCATAAGAGCCTAAAGTATCTCTTCACCCATAAAGAATTGAATTTGCGACAGAAGCGATGGCTAGAACTGATCAAGGACTACGACTTGACGATCGACTACACGCCGGGCAATAAAAATATTATAGCGAATACACTGAGTCGAAAATACATAGCCTCATTATCCATCAATGATCGACTACTTCACGATTAGAGGACATGGGCATCGAACTCCGGGTTCGATTCGTGGTTGCAGAGCTTGCTCAACTACGTGTGGAGCCATGTTTGTTATAAAGAATCAAGACCGCTCAGAAGGACGATCCCTACCTAAAGAAGATGCGAGAATTGAATTCAAAGGGTAAGACGACCGATTTTGCGAAAGTTGAGACCGGCGTACTGCGATTGAAGGGCCGACTATGTGTTCCGGATGACTCAGAACTGTAAAAGAAGATATTATCGGAGGGCACTATGCAAAATATTCCTTGTAGGGCACTATGCAAAATATTCCTTGTATCCAGGCAGCACCAAGATGTATTAGGACCTCCGTACAACATTCTGGTGACACAAGATGAAGAGGGATGTGTCAATCTTCGTATCGCAATGCATAGTCTGTCAGCAAGTAAAAGCTGAGCACCAGAGACTGGGCGGGGAGATGCAGAACCTTGCCATTCTAGATTGGAAGTGCGATAACATCGACATGGAATTTATTATTGGGTTACCGAAGATGCCATGGGGGAACGATGTCATCAAAGTTACTTGGAGTGTCGATCGCCTGGCTCAAACTTACCTTGACGAGATCGTGCGACTGCACAGAGTGCCTGTATCCATCGTCTCAGATCAGGATGGGTGATTTTTGGCACGCTTCTAAAGTAGCCTTAAGTTGGCTCTAGGTACTAAGTTTAAGTTTAGCTTGGCTTATCATCCTCAGACCAATGGCCAAATGGAGCGCCTAAATCAAATTTTCGAAGACATATTATGGCTCTGTGCAATTAACTTGAAGTCGAGTTGGAACGTTCATCTACCGCTGGCAAAATTTATATACAATAATAGCTACCAGTCCAGCATCCAAATAGTACCGTACGAAGTCTTGTACGAACGTAAGTGCTGATCACCCATTTGTTGGGATGAAGTAGAAGAGTGACAGATTCTTAGCCCAGAATTGGTGGAACAGACCGTACAGAAAGGTTGGATTATTTGAAAATGATTGAAGATTGCACAGAGTCGGTAGAAGAGTTGCGCCGACAGCCATCGAAGACCACTTAAGTTCCTGGAACGCGATCAGGTATTTCTGAAAGTAATGCCCATGTGAGGAGTCACTAGATATGGAGCCAAAGGCAAGTTGAGCAAAGATTTGTTGGTCCTTTCGAGATATTGAAAGGAGTCATCCTAGTAGCTTACAAATTATATTACTACCAGCACTGTCAGATGTGCATGATGTCTTTTACGTCTTTCAGTTGTGGAAGTACCTGCACGATCCGAGCCACGTAGTAGATTTGGGTCAGTTGGATCTGAAGGCGAACTTGTCATATATAGAAGTATCTATACAAGTCTTGGAGCGTAAGGAAAAATTACTTCAAAATCTTACTATCCTTCTCGTTTGCATGCTCTGGAGAAACCATTCGGTCGAGGAGTCGACCTGGAAACTCGAGTCAGAGATGAGGAAAAAGTTTTTTTCATTATTTTCATAGTGGTAGGCTCTCTTCTTAACTTTCGAGGACAAAACTCGAGTCAGAGATGTAGTGCCCCGTCCATACATCTTGCCATGTTCTTTTACACGAGGTGCGCGATAAAGCAACATTATCGCTATCGACTTGGTCGAAATCGATTAATCGGGATCGATTGAATCGAATGAATGGGAATGATTGAATTAATATCCTTTCTTTGTTATGGAATGGCTTTTTTCAAAATCAAGTCCCATATTTAGCGGGTTGCGCCTCGAGGATGGACTATACCGCTGAGTCGGAAGAGACCTCCCGTTGCTCTGCTTTTCATGCCATACTTGCTTCTTTGACTTTGGTTCTCTAAATGCATTTTCGTGAATGTTTTTGATGGTTTTCATGGCATTCGAATTTCACATTCGTATCAAACTCATTGAATAGGATAGTGTTCTGACTAGTTGCTTATACGATTTCAGGTAATCGAATAAGCGTCTAAGCGCAAACCAACCGGTCTCTCGCCTGAAGCAAAATCAAGGTGAGTTCTGAACCTTCTTCCCCTTTGACCCTCTTGTTCTCCAATCAATCAATATAAAGTTAGCTAAATATGCAAAAATAAAAAGGGCACGAATGACTAATTCCAATGAACTGTTGTACGATATTTCACGTATGTCACTATAGAACTATTATACCATTAAAATGATACATGCTTTCTTATGTATATATGCTATAGAACTGTCATATCATAATATGCTACGTGCTTAATATGTTATGCCTATTGTAGAACTATGAATAAGAAAAGTTTGAATCATTGAATAACTGTCGCCATAATACGGCAAAACAATAATAAAATTAGCCAACTCGCTCACAAATTAAAGGTCATGCTTGAATAATTAGCCTAACCTTGCACGGTCATAGAGAACTTGTGCACAAGGAATGGTTTTCTCGAACGATACCCGAGACATGGGATCGATTCGGCCAAGGTGGAAGCAAAAGATAGATATGCTAGATAAAAGCAAAACCCAGTTATTCGAAAAACTTTCAGCGGAGCTCGCTACTTGCGCTAAAAGGGGCATCGTCTAAAACTAGCTATAGTGTAAGATGGCTTGTGATGCCAGTGACCTTCACATATACAAATCGTACATACTATGCTAGTAAAGGATAATAATTGACATGGAAGAACATGGTAAGTCTCATATTGCACGACATGCTTTGCCATGGGCAAGTTCTATCGTAGTTTACGCTGCTTATATATGCAACTACTTACATAAAATATATTAGGATGCCTAGAAAGATCACTAAATGTATATATATGTTTCATATAATTTTTTGAACCAAATGAACCATGAACAGTACACGTGAACATACTAATCCTCGCTCTCCATAGATGTCCCGAACCAAGAAGGTCGTGCCACTTAACTCAAGGCGATGCTAGTCATTTTGAAGCCTCATCCGTGTGTCAAAGGCTTTGTTTCAATCCTTGAAGACTCCACATTCAGTCCAGAAGAAAGATGTCTTAACTCCCCATAATTGTAGGTGTTTTCTATTTGGTTGTATATAATAGGAATGTAATATATGGAACGACTATCTCATCGGAGTCATTTTGTATCTTGAGTCAAGTTGTAAGCACGCGCGGCGCCTATTGTAATAGAGTCTTATAAATGATGTTCAATATTAATGAAGCAAAGTTTATTTCTATTTTAAATGTGTTATTCAATTTCTCTACGCACTTTATTAGATATTGTATTTCAAATAACTTTATGACTATGTCTTATGCGATTGCAACTTAGGTTCGTACGGCAATATGCCCGAGGGACGACTATTGATTCTTCAGAATCGGGACATGATACTGCTGAGCTGTACAGGCAGACCACAGACACCGGATAGAGGCTAGAAGGGTATTCGAAAGGAGGTAGATCAGCAAGAACATGCTGAGGAGGGGACTCTAGATGCTTTTAAGGATACAGAGGATTCGGTTCATCGAGACAAAGCGATGGATGGTGATGAGTTAAAGATTGAGGTCAAATCTGTCGGTCCTATGACAGCTGGTCGGTCTCCAAGTGGGGGTTGCTCTATGGATCCAATTTTGGCAAAATGTGGTTTTCTAAAGCTTCACGGAGAAACATCGGTTTCAGTAGTTTGAATCCAGGAAGGAGATCTAGGTTTGCAGCAAATTTAATCTGAGACGGGATCGCCATCATTTATACAGTTCGAAGGGAGCCGTGGGTCATCAACGGCATGCACAATATGTGATGTTCTGCTGGAGGACGCATGTGTATAGGGGAGCTTCAAGTTTTGATACGAAGGTAGGTAGGTTTAGGAGTTCGAATCTCGTGAGAACCGTACCGTCCGCTTGGTTGGGCCAGCCAAGGGTGAAGAAGCTCGTCGGAACGTTAACACTTTCAAGTGAAAGATAGAAGTCGGGGACAGGCGGCCGAGACCTACGGTGAGGCTGATCGTCAGGGACTTCGGTCTTGGTCATGTCATTGATATCAGCAGAATCCCAATAGTGCAGGAGGTGCAACGCATGGCAGCTAGCATCGACGTGATGGTCAAGGAAGTGGAGACAAAGGAAGATGCAAAGCAACTCGAGGGATCGAAGATCAGTAGCATGGAGGAGCAAAAATTCTATCGTAGGATGATAAGCATGGAGTCCAGTTGAGGAGCCATAGGTTCAACATCCTATCATCAAACTGTAGGAAAAGATTGTTGGAGTCCAGTCTGGATTTAGTAAGAACAAATTTTGGAACCAAAATATGTTAAAAGATTTAATTTAATATGATTTGGAAATCTACATTATATATCTGATTTAATTAGATATACAAGTTTGTATCAAATATTTAATTTGACCATATTTGGACGTCCATAATTGGTGATGGAATATAATATGTTGGCCCAATGATTGTATCATATTTTTGAATATGGTTAATATGTTATGTTTAGCATTTCATTATCACTAATCTTCATACTATCGCTATATCATTTCTACTTATACTTATACCTTTGGTAATATGTGCCTATTGGTTTACATTTTAGTGATATGAGCTTATCTATCTTAAATTTAATCGAGTTGCCAAAATCAAAACTATGTTTTTGATTGTGGTCATTCAATTAAGTTTAATCATTATGATATCACTAACATTTATGCTATCACCTTAGCACTTATACTTAAACTCAGTATTGTCCTAATGTACATTAAACTTATCATACTTGCTACTATGTATATTGCTTTGTTCGTCTAACATGTACATGCAAAAAAAGCAATAAGCAAGATCAATGTGTACATATGCAATAAAGAAATCATGGTAGCCCAAAGACGATGGATCCTATAAGATTTTTCTGAACCACCAGACGACATCTCCGGAGCCATGCACTCGGGGGTTCCGCTGCCGGTCAGCGGACGGGGGTCGAGGGGCAGTGCCCCTCGTCGGTGGATCGGGGACAAAGCCCCCGAAAGGTATTCAGTTTTCACAAACTGGACATCTTTGGATAGCTGCCGCCAAGGAAAAAAAGCAATCATCTATCAAGAAAAGAAGCCATGTCATGCCATCATCATTTCAAGACTCTGAAGAAGCCTGCACCTACTACAGTATTTCTGGAGTCTGTAATGAGTCTTAGAAATAATTGAAAACACAAGAAATGGATAGCAAAATTAAAAACTAGGGTAGAAATTAGCCCATGATCATTTTCGGATAGAAATCGGTATACCGACGGTATACCAATTTTGTTCACAGAAAGTTTGTCTACAAAATCGGCATACCGACGAAATACCGATATATACCGACGGTATACCGATTCAGTAACGTTGAAATTCCAATGGTCGGATTTCGAGCATTTAATGATCCCAACGGCTATATTTCTAGCCGTTGCATTCCAGATCGGCATACCGACGATATACCGATTAATGACTGAAAAGTTGCCTTTGAGCTCTTTTCAATACTTTGGTTATAAATAGCCTTGAACCCCTTCATTCAAGGTTAATACTTTGAGCCTAAAAATTTCTAAACCACCAAAGTTTATCCACAAACAACTCTACAAAGCTTTCATTTGCCATCCACAAATTGTATTAGAGTTATTAAGTTGAAAAGTAAGATCTTCATCTTGTTGTATAAGGAGATCAAAACCTATTATGAAAGGTTGAAGTTGGAGAGCCTTCGGATCCAAACTCTCGGTTGAAGTTGGAGAGTCTTTGTATCCAAACTTTCGGTTGAAATTAGAGAGTCTTCGTATCCTAACTCTCGGTTGAAGTCGGAGAGGCCTTCGGACTAAATCTCTCGTGTAAGAAGTTGGCAAGTTCTTCGGATCCAAACTCGTGTGTAACAATTTACTCAAATAGTAGATTAAAGCCGGAGAGAGTTTCGGGACTGGAGTGCCCCTTGGGAGGATACCGGGATATATCGTGTGTCGGTATTGTTATTGCTTCTTCTCTTGTACTTATATTCATAAATTGCATATTAGCTTGTGCTAAGTGCTTGATTAGTTAGCTTGACCCTATTCACCCTCCTCTAGGGTTCCTACATAATCTACACCATTGGTTGTTGGTGGACGGCCAGATCAAATGGTGGACTACTTTTAGGGTTTTCTAACCCTAAAAATTCAATTTCTCATCTTATTTATATAAGGTGAGGGTGGAGGCACAAAGTAGAGATTCAGGATGCTCGTCCATAAGGAAATATAGGAAAAAGTTTGTGTTGTTCTCTTAGGACTTCGCCATCTAAAACAGAAGGAAGAAGAAAATCTAATCGATGAGTCGTCAACTTTGGTTAGGGAGATTGCTACGGGTTGGTGAGTGATCTCAATTGTGATCTTCTGTTTTTCTTCTTCAGAGTGGTGAGGGGGTTGAACATATTAGGACAAAGGGTTCAACGTGACTTCTGTCAATCTTGTAATTTTATCTGAGTTATTAAATTTTAGAATTTTTCCTAGTAACGTACATCGCCATCATATAGTTGTCTTCATCTTGTGCTTGATGTCCGTTAGACGGGGGTTGGTTTTGGTCAGGTGGATTGACAAATGCTTCCGCGCGCGCCCAACACTAACCTAACCAACCCCACTTGTTAGAGCCTATCTATGGTTGCCAAAATTAATTAGATATATATTTAATTGATTTATAGTGATTCAATTGCAGCCATGTGCAATAAATACCCTATCTTTGACTTGGTCAAACAACCCATCCAACAAGGAAATCTATTACTATATAAATTCTTTGGAGGGCCAAATCCTAACCAAATTAATCCAAACCAAAGCCCAAATCCCCATAATATAAAACCTATCAAAATACTACATATTAAATACTCTACATAACCTCCACCTGCTCCTTATCTCTCCAAACTGAGCGCCCCTCTAATTTTCTTTTTATTTTTGCACTTTCTTTTACATCCGACAGAAACTCATCATCCCGACCTCTTCCAACCCTCCTATCACCTTCATCTTGACCTTAGGACATCCTATAAAACCCCAGCACCTTCTAGAGGAGCTTTATCCCCTAATTTGGTCGATACGAGGCACGAAGGCACCCAAAGTCGACCGAACTTGTGCAAAATTAATTACAGCAGGTACGCTATTTTGCATCTAAGATTTCAGTTACTTTCCAATCTCATCTTTTCATGAAACCAAAACAAATGGAAAGATATTTGTGTCTATTTTTATTTTCAATTGGCCAACGACATAGTTCCTAACGGTTTGGCCATGGCATCAATTTTATTGGATAATCCTTCTTTATATGCCCTGACTTCTTACATCTGAAGCAGATTGTTTCTTCTTCATTGCTTTTGTGGATATCTCTCTTCTTTCGGTTTGATCTCTTAAACTTCAAGAACTTCCTAAAAATTTTGACCAACAGGTCCTGTTCATCACCATCGAAATCTTCTTCGTCAGAATCATTGTATGGGACTTTTCTCGCTTGTGTTTTGAAGACTATTGATTTTCTTTTGAGAGTTGCTTCTTCAAATTCTTGCAAGTCCAGCTCATGCGTCATCAGCTTGCCCATTAGTGTCTCCAATATCATCGTGGTGCGGTCGTTTCCTTCTATGATCGTGGTGGCCTTCATGTTCCAGTTCTTTATTTGAGCCTTCAATACCTTCTTGATCTATTCATGATTGTTGTAATCCTTACCAAGAGATTGTAATATATTAGTAATATCGAGAAAACAAGTGAACATCTGTGTAATTGACTCACCGAGTTTCTTCTTGAAAGACTATTATTCATGTGTTAGTCTACTGATTTTGGATTCCTTCATTTAGGAAGTCCTTTCATGAGTTACCTCAAGAAGTCTCCAAATTTTGTTAGACGTCGTACAGGTTGATATGCAATTAAACTCGGTTTTGTCAATTGCATAGAATAGTACATTGATAGCTTGTACATCCAAACTAGCTTGTGCCTTTTCATGTTTAGTGTATTTATCATGTGGCTTGTCTACTAATACACTATCAATCACTGTTCTAGGCGGTTTCTTGTGACCGTCTATAACTATCGACCAAAGATCGAAGTCTAGTGACTTTAGAAAGGAACTCATCTGTGTTTTCCAATAGGTATAATTTATTTCATCAAATAGTGGGGGTCTATTTGTGGATTCCCCTTCACCATTATAGATTTAACGGCTGCCATATATATATATATATATATATATATATATATATATATATATATATATAAAATATATATATAAAATATATATATATATATATATACTCTCTAGATGGTTATGTATATGTATAACCTGCTCTGATACCAATTATAGGACCGTTGAGCATCTATAGAGGGGGTGAATAGAGTATGTGCGTATATAGAAAAAAATATCACCAACTAAAAATATATTCAGAACTTATATTATGGCTGGTAAATGACAGTAAATAAATTATGGTAAAGTAAGAGTCAAGAAAATCAAACACAGTGACACAGCGATATATACTAGTATCCCTCTGAGAGGACTAGTCTAATCTCGAGTACTCTTGCTTGATGTTAATCCACTATGGCATAAGCTAATTGAGAGCTTATAGTCTCTTAAAATACCATACTTGGTGACGAGCGCACGACCGTCTCCAGAAGATGATTGGACAACTGGAACATTTTCTGAATACAGCATCTGATACAACTCTTCAACACTAAAACTCTAGATTGAATATAACTTTACTAGATTTGGCTAAGAGTGGTGTAGGCTTGATTTGAAAGCTTTAACTCGTAGAAAATACTTTAGAATGAATAGAGAAAAGAAGGAATGCGTGAATTAGTGATTTGAAATGGAAAAGTTTTTCTCTATTTATAATATTTTTATAGACCGAATTCGGACAGAGTTCGGGCTGAATTTGGATGCATAAATCTCACATTCGAATGTTAGATGCGGATTGGGAGGGATTTTAATCCAAAAATCAAAATTGACATGATCGAACTCGGGCCGAGTTCTGCCTGGGTTAGGTCAGAACGTTTGGGCCAAATTTGCATAGGTTTTGAGCTTTTTAGAAGTGTGGACTTTTGGATTTTGCATATGTGGATAGGTGGGCTTAATTTGTTTGTGGACTAAGAAGAGCCTATTCCTAAGCCAGTACCGATTCTGAGTAATATTACATACTTTTCCTAGTCTCAATAAAAGTAAAAATATAGAAGAAAATATGAAAAACCTTGATCTTGATTCCATAGCTTTGGATTCTTGATGACGATGCGATGTTTGTACTCTCTAACAGTATGACATAGATGCAATAAGATGTAGATGCAGATGTTCTTGTTATTTGAAACCTGTAATCTTGTAGCAGTATGTATATTGCGTATCTACCAAAGTTGATGTTCATTATCAAAATTAGGTGTGATCGTTAACCAATGGGCCAACACCTTAGTGCACTTGATTTGTTCTTGTTATCAATATTTAGTAGATTGAGATGTAGTTAGCCTGACTTTTTAGACAGTTATACTTGACCCTATAGATAACTTATACATATTCGAGCTGGGTTGGAGTCCACTTGATACGTATCTGACATGTATACATATTTCTAGTCCTGCGTATTTTGGGACTGTGGCGTTACATGTTTTTGGGTGGCCCATGCAGGTTGGAGCATATTATTTCGGTTACGTTACTGTGCCGAGCGAGCCTGCGAATAGGATTAAACTCTTAGGATTCTTAATCCACAACTGCCTTGACAATTCTTTGGAAAATTTTCTACCGTCATTTAACTTCGGTTTGTTTTTTACTATTCTTCCTTTGTTTTCTTGTACCATTGCTTCTCGTCCCTTCCTATTTCGGAGTGACGAATTATCGTGCTTTATAGAATTTATCAAAAATCTTAAGTTATAGTGTAAATTAGTTTGCTTATTAAATTTTGGGTGCTTGATAGATAGGAAGGGATTATAAATGCCATATTGCATAGGTATCTAGTGGTATGGATTTTTGTAACTAGTGTGCAAGGGTTATTAAATTTTAGGGCATCATGGGTTTGATGGAATAGTATGACCAAAGGTGGGTAGAAGTCCTCAAGGCACAATGTGATTTATGGATGTTGAATTATTGATTGAAATGAATGAATAAGTTTTATGAATTTACAAGCTTGCGAGAGAGGAGATTGGATTTAGTTAAACGTTGAGGAGGTTTTTATAAGATATAATCCTGTGCTTATGAAACAAATGGTAGGTAGAATTTGTGTTGAAAGTCAAATTAGAAAGGAAATTTTATATTTTATAGGTATAACACTTAGATGATGATTGAGGAAAGGTATTCAAGTAAAATAGTATTGAGATTATTTGGTGCATTTGACTTCATAAATTTTCGGAAGAATATTATGGTTATTGAGTTAACGTCAGCAATAAAAGGAATTTTTTAGGATAGAGATTTGACTTAAGGAGAAAATGGTCTTGCAGATTTGGAATATATCTATATATTTGATTTAAGAAATATACAATTAGTGGATTTGTTAAATGTTGAGTTTAAGGGACGAAACATCGACTTAAATTTTTGAAGAAAAAAATTGAGGGTTAGGAAATTTGTAAAGTCAAAATTTGGAAGATGATCTATTGAATAATTATGGATTACTAAAATCTTGAGGTGGTTAAGGAAAGAGCGGACTTGCATTTTAATTTTTAGAATTTTAAGTAATATTGATGGATTCGATTTTCGAGGATTAGATGTTTGAATTTTATTTTTAATATTTGATTTTAGATTCATTGTTTGAATAAAAATATATTATGAGACATTTGAGGAAACTAGTCTATAGATTCAAAGGTTAAAGAAAATTAAGGATAAAATGGTTAAGAGACTAGTAATTAAGTTCTTGGCTTGATGGTCAAGGAGGACAAGCCTTCAACATGATCGTCGCATGACCTCAACACCAAGAGAAGCGAATAGAGGTAACCATTTATAGTTTTATGATATTAACTTTGCTTAGGAAAATTGTTTAATATTGATCATTAATTGCTTGATTTGGAGAGATCGGTGACATATTGTACCCCTTTGAACTATTGCTAGTTATGTTAGTGAGCTTTATTTTAATTTCGATGACAAAAATTTTTTAAAGTGGGAAGATTATAAGCACCCTAATTTTTGAAAATTATTAGTTTTTTATTTTATATGATTTTATTTATTAAATTATATTCTATTCATTATTAAATTATATTTTATTAATTATTATGACTATGGATGTACTTTTTTGTAGTTTTGATTTTTGGAGCACAAGAAATACCAATCTTTCGAAACATCCTTTGTGAGTTTTGAGATAAACAACTTTACCTTCAATTTGATATATCATGTCCCATTTAAACTTGTTCCTTAACATTCTTTTGACTTTACACACTTTGGGTCAACTTAGGCCATTTTGACCGTTTACTGTAATTCTAGATCTTACTTCCAACTTAAGTTCGGGGCTCGACATAAATCAAAAACATTTGACCCAATGTATGATTTTAATCCATCTTGAGCCTACTACACACACGTCTAGGGTGTGCCATTCAATCGAGTTTCCATGTGCTATTTATTTGCAAATGGCACATGAGACCCACTAGTTGATTTTTTGGGTTCAATTTGACCAGAAAATCTATTAGGACCCTAACCTAGCCAACCCCACTTGTTAGATCCTATCTATGGTTGCCAAAATCAATTAGATATATATTTAATTCATTTTTAGTGATTATATTACACATGTGCATATCTTTGACTTGGTCAAACAACCCACCTAACAAGGAAACCCATTACTATATTAATTCTTTGGAGGGCCAAATCCTAACCAAACTAATCCAAACCAAAGCCCAAATTCCCATAATATAAAATCTATCAAAATTCAACATATTAAACCCCTCCATATAACTGCCACCCCCTCCTAAACTCTCCAAACCGAGCATCCCTCCAATTTCTTTTCTATTTTCGCACTTTCCTTTCCACCCAACAGAAACTCATCATTCCGAGCTCTTCCAACCCTCCTACCACCTTCAGCTCGACGTAGGAAATCCCCCTAACATTCCAGCACCTTCCCGAGGAGCTTTATCCCCTAATTTGGTCGGTTCGAGGTGCGGAAGGCACCCAAAGTCGACCGAACTTGTGATGAATTTGTTACAATAGGTATACTATTTTCCATCTAGAATTTCATGTACTTTTCGATCTCATCCATTTATGAAACCAAAACTAATGGAAAGATCTCTGTATTTATTATCATGTCCAATTGGCCATCTATATAGTTCCAAAAGGTTTGTCCCTTGCGTCAATTCTACGACAATGTATCCAGAACATAGTAGATCTATTGCGAGTGGATTTTTGCTTTTTTTTGTCAGTTTCGATCTTCCTAATAATTTTTATAAGAAAATAGACATCAAAAGATTACCAATACATATCTTTTTGCTGACTTTCGAGTTCGTTTAGTATTTATTAAAATTCTTAACATTTGTCGTAATACCATAACTCCAAAAATTATGTTCTTTGTATCCAAAAGCCATGATACTTTATATATCCTTATTAAATTATGTATTGTGCAAGGTTTCATGTTAAATAAATTATTTTAACTAATTTTTGTATTTATTCTAGAATGTAATATTTTTAATTATTTATTCTTTCGAGACTCAATTAGTAGGCTAAATATGGTATTAACGATGTAGTTTCAACATGAGGCTATTGTGATTGAGTTTCCACCAATAAAATAATATTGTTAGTAATATAAAATTATTTATAAGTTTTTTTAGAAATTAAATTATTATTTTATATTAGTTATGAATTATTTTTATAAGGAAATTGGTACTATCTATGTTGTATAGTATTGTACCGGCATTATGACGATTATTGGGTATAGATATTAATCTAGTTTATATATAGTAAGTCGTTAGAACATTAATAATAGTGTATTATAGGTGAACTTGAAGGGAGTAACGAAGACATCGGAGTTGGTCAGACATACACTAAAAAAATGTTAAAGGACAGTACACCTTTCCAAACTTTATAGTATTTACATGCATTTCTATATTGCTATTATTTTTTGTCTTACTTGGTTACATATTTCTCCTGATTTATGTTATTTTTATTTTCTCATTTTACGTGCACGTAGATTGTGCACATTTTTTTATTACTTGTCCTATTCTCTTATCTTGTTCATGTGTATGTCTAGTGATAGAAATGCTTATCCTATGCTATGTTCCCTTGACATGATTAACCTGGACTTGACATGTTTGACTTGACTTGATTGACTCGTAGATTTAGGCGAGGACCTATACTTGACCACTCTCTATTGTGAGCCTCCACCGAGCTATGATAGACTTACTATAGGTTGTGAGCCCCCACAAGCTGCGATCTATAGGGCCGCGAGCTCCCAACGAGTTCCAGTTTACTTTGATTTACTAGTAGTCACGTTTATCAACACGATTCTAGACGGCATGTCATTTCCTTTATGTTTTATTCTTGTATTCTTGAGTCTTTATTTCTTGTACTATTTTTTGTCTTTCCATGCATGTTATTACTGTCAAAGTAGGCTTGTATATTATGTGTCTTGCTAGTCCACTTAGGGCCTGGTGATCTCTCCAGGTATTAGATGAAGTTATCATGGTATAATACATTAATGGATGATGGTTGCTTCACCATGACTTCTTGTATATTTAGTTGATGCTATTATCATTCTCTTCCTTATTTATATTTTGTCCAATATTTGACTTATGATGTTATTATAGCCTAGTCTTTTATAAGCTTCATCTTTCTTCTAGCTTATTCATGATACATGTATTATTGGGGATCCACTCTAATACATTTATACATACCAACTATCACTACCATCTTATCCTATATTCCATAAAAACTAAGTTAGAAGTCATCGACAACTGCGATTTATCCATTCAAAAAAGGAGCAAAGTACAACCCCGACAAAAATACGATATAATTTAATCTGAAATATAACAAGTAATGATATGGACTTACCTACAATACTGAACAATAACACAATAACTGAAACAATAAACCGGTCAATTAATACAAATGTGATTTAAAATACTATTTAGCATATGACCAGTTGGAAACTACAATAGTACGATAAGGTGCGGCTTAATCGTAAGTGAGGGGTACAATTGGGCTATTCACAATAACCTAGCTTATAAGGGGGTATGGTCATATATACTATATAGATATTACCCCATCCCCGCAATACAATCAATGAGACATAATACAATTAATGGGGCATAATATGTACAATCGTGCTAATCTCGTGTCTAATATAGAATTAGGAGCAAAACAAAAATACAAAGTATGGAGTCCAAGTCAGTATACTTGCCTCGAGGCCAAATTGATAAGGTTTGCTCCTACTCTAAAACTAGCTAAATGAAAATTCAAGGTTCTACTATTAGACCAAATGCCTAAATAAAAATCCCTCATTCTAAACTTGGTCCAATTCCAAACCTAAATGATTTATTCCCAAAGCCTAATATTCTTTAAAGAAACTCTTTGAAATTCTAAAACCCAGGCTTATGAAATTCTATGGACAAAGCCCAATAATTAGACTCATTAATTCTTAAGAAATTCCTAAAGGCCAGAGTCTTATACTTCTTCTAATAATATCTGAAAAATCCATATATTACCCTTAAAATATGGCCCACTGCCTAATTTGTTATTTAGTTCTGGCCCCAACTCCATACTTGGAATGGCTGGCCCATCTAGTATACCCAAAGTCCAGGAACATAGACCCTAGATCAAGCCCATAGTTGAAGCCCAATAAAACTAAGCCCAACTAATTTCTTTGTTTCCTTTTCTTTTTCCATTTCCTGGAGCACAAGGTCTGTTGGGCTGTAGACCTGTCTTGCTAGTCCAATACTGCTTCTCTACAGAAAATAGAAAGAGAAAAGAATGAATATAACAGAGAGATAAATAAATGGTGAACTCACCATGGTGAGGAGCTCCGATCTTGTCACAGTGGACTGGTGGCCTAGGAGACGGTATCGACGTTATCTAGATCTAATCATAGGGTACCAAATAGGCGACAGCCGGAGGTGTCACTTCAGACTTCGAAAGGAAGGAGGAAAGAGGTGGCTGAGTGCGAATTCAGTCAATCCATGGTTCCGACGATAGGTGATGATGGGACTCACGGAGAATTGGGGATATTGGCAGTCCATTCTAGCCGAAAATGTCTCGGGGGCGACGCATGTAAGACCCAGTCCCGAAATACATAGTAATCATGCCAGCTATGTATCAAGTGGACTCCAGCGCTAATCAAATACGTATGAGTTGTCTAAAGGTCCAGTCTAATTATAACTAGCAAGTCTAACTATATCTCAATCTACCAGATATCATCTCTAATAAGTACCAAATGTACCAATGTTGATCAAACAATAATACACTGATTCCACAAGAATAAAAATACCAAGAAAGACAATATGTACTAAAGTTTTCCATACCTTAATAAACAAGCTCATGACAAAAATTAAAGCTTGTGAAACCAGGTTAAAGAGTAGAATCCAAGTAATAAATAAAATGTGTAATCACAATAAATACCTTGATCAGAAACAACAACACCTCAATGATTAGCGAACTATATCTGCATAATCAACTATCTCGAGAGATCATCAGGTCCTCATGTTAGAGCGTGATTAGGGTCGGGCGGTCCGGAACCCGTCCTGGGCCCGCCCGAGCCCACAGACTTTTTTGCCCGGCCCGGCAGCCAGCTCGGCTTCGCACTAGCCCGAGCACCCTTGGGTCTGGGCTGGGCCAAGCAAACCGAGCCCGAGCCGGCCCGGACCGGCCCGACAAATTTTTTTATTTATTATTGCAACGATTTGCCCGGTTTGGCCCGAATAGGCCCGGACCGGTCATGCCCGCCCGAGCCCGGCCCGCACAGTCCAGTTTAACCGGTTTTTGAGTTTTTTGAATCTTTATGGCCATTTGGGGTTTTTTTACCACATTATCCCCCATATGACCTTTTTTGATCGTTTTTGGGGATATTTTTGTTTTTTTCAAAAATGACCAAAAAAACCTTTCCAACAACTATATTTTGAGGGTAGAGATAATTTGGCTTCAAAAAAAATCCTATAAATAGGCCATAAATCTTATTTTTCCAAATACAAACCATTCTAACCATCACAAAAAAATTCAAGCTCACAAGAAGGTTTCAAGAAATTTTTGCAAGCAATTTCGACGCTCTACGACTTTCCGATCAAGCTCCCAACCCTGATCCAATTCTTTTTTTTTCTTCCCTTCCTCTTTCTAATTGTTCTACTTTATTTTACATTTACAAATAGTTTTCTTTCCTCCCTCTGCCTCTTTTTTGAGAAAAATAATTTTTGGTTTATTTTATTTTCGGTATCCTCCCTCTCTTCTAAATTATTTTATTTGTCTTTTTAAAATGGCCGGACAAGGTTCAAACCAACCTACTGACGCTGCCGGACAGACTTATGAATATTTTAATACTTTTTTTGAGGAAAATCCTATTCCTGAGAATTTAATTGGTTCATCTCCTGAAGTTGCTAGTTCTACCCCAAATATTATAAAGAGGAGGAAAAAATCAAAGTATTGGGAATTTTTTGTTATACTTAATGAAACTAAACCTGATGGCTCACTTGTTCTAGATTAGAAAGAAGAACCAGTTCCGTACGCGACACAGTGCAAGAAATGTTCCAACATATATAAATGGAAGAGGGGAGGTGGCACGGGTACCATATCAAGACACCACGAAACCTGCTACGGTCCGAGCTCAATTCCGACATCCCAAACTCAGATAAGTTCTGGAGGTGCCGCCATTTTTTTAATGAGTATGTTTTCCTATTCAGCTGCTCGTCATAAATCTGAATTGACTAAATATATTATTGCTGATGAACTTCCATTCACTTCAGGTGAAAGTGCATCTTTATATGATTATGCCACAAATTTTTTAAATCCATGTTTTCGTAAAGTTACTAGAGACGCTGCTAGAAAAGAGTAAGAGACTTTTTACTGAAAAGAAAGTTGTTTAAAAGCAAGTTTGTCGCATGTTAGTAAAATAGCTATTACTTTTGATATTTGGACAAGTAAGCAAAATTATGCTTATATTTGTATTACTGTACACTACATAGATTTACAATGGATGTTGTAAAAGCGCATCATCTGTCTAAAAACTTTAAAATTTTCTCATACGGGCTCTGTAATTGCATGCACTATTTCAAAACACGCGCATGAATTTGATATTCACCATAAAATATTATTATCTTTTGATAATGCTAGTAATTATAATTATGCTATATCTTTATTGTCTTTACTTTTTTAGCCTATTTTAGAAGGTAGATTATTGCATGTTAGGTGTGCTTGCCACATTATTAACTTAGTTGTAAAAGAATGTCCTTGAATTTTTTAGTACACATTTAGAGACTCTTAGACATTGTTTACACAGCTTGAACACGTCTCCAAGTAGGCAACAAGCTTTTAAAGCCATATGTGCACATTTTAGTATTTGATTTAGAAGATTTGTTAAGGATGTACCACATAGATGGAATTCGATATATTTAATATTGAAATCCGCAATTTTCTTTAAGAATGCTATTACATATTTTTGCAATATGGATCACAATTTTGAATATCGAGTAACTGATGATGATTGGATAGTTGCTTATTTTATTTGTGAATTTTTGGAAACTTTTTACAATGCTACCTGCACTATTCTGGTGTTTATTATCCCACTTTTTGTTTAGCTTTACAGGAACTTCGTAACATGTCTTACTTATATTTCTAAATATGGAAATGTTCTAATTTTGAATTTGTTGTAAAAAAAATAGAAGCTAAATTCAATAAATATTGGGTGATGTACCTCTTTTATATTGTCTAAGTTATCACACGCCAATCGTATACTACAAAGGAAGAAACAAAAATACTCTTCCCAACCCACTCAAGAGTTGTCTTTATATCTAAGTGCTTATGAAGAAGACGATGAATATTCAAATCACTTCACCATTTTAGAATGGTGGAAAAAATACGACAAAATATTTTCTGTACTCTCTACCATAGCACGTAATCTACTAATGGTCCCGGTGTCCACGGTATCATCGGAGTCATGTTTTAGTGTAGGATCAAGGATTTTGAGCATAAAGAGGAGTCGGTTGAAGCCAGATATCTTGGAAGCTTGTGTATGTGTTAAGATTGGATTTTAGCACAAAAAAGAACCCAAAACCAAAGAGATGAAGATGCTGACATCAACAAGTTGGACTTTGAATCGCTTACAATGGGTGAAGCTTCTGGAACCGAGGAAGAAGAATGACTCAAAGGTATGAATTAGTAAACTTATAAAACAAAAGAAACAAAAAAACAAAACTTAAAACAAAACAAAAAAACAAAAAAAAACAAAAAAAAACAAAGAAAAAAAAAACAAACAAAGAAACTTAAAACAAAACAAAAAACTTAAAAAAAACACAAACTTAAAACCAAAAACCAAAAGATAAAAACTTAGAACCAAAAAAAAAAACAAAAGAAAGAAAACTTACAAAAAAAGGAAATAAAAAAACTAAAAAGAAAAAAGAAAAAACTTAGAACAAAAACAGAAAAAACAAAACAAAACAACCAAAAAAAAACATAAACTTAAAACAAAACAAAAAACTTAAAATAAACAAAATAAATAAAAAAACATAAACTTGTAACAATTTTTTTAATTCCACCTATTACAAGCAAAGCTTACATTGTCGGTCCCAAGCCCTGATAAAGGAGGAGGGAAAAATAAAACAAAAAAATTTAAAACATAAAATAAAAACGTAGAAAGAAACTAAAAAATAACAAAATAACAAAATAAACTTAGAATAAAATAAAATAAAACAAAAGAACATAAAATTTAAAACAAAAGCAAAAACTTTAAATAAAATAAAATAACAACACAAAAAAAACCAAAAAAACTTAATTAAAAAAAAAGGTGGACTGGCCCGGCCCGCTGAACCGGCCCTCCCGAGCCCGAAGTCTGGGCAGCCCGTTGAACCGAACCGGCCCAGCCCTACCCAAGACGGGTCATTGGGCCGACCTGGGCTCGATAAAACCAAACCGGGTCGAGCCAGGCCCGACCCACTTCTCTCTCCGGTCCGGGCTGGGCCGGGACCAACCCCGGTTAAGCTTGCCTTTGTGGGTTGCGGCCTGGCCCAGATCGGCCCTAATCACACCTTGATCATCATGAGACATAGCAAGGTACAAAAAACAACAAGCCAATGTAACAATAATGGAAATACAACTGCTAAAGGGTAAATATCACAACCAGCTAAGTGATATGGACGTGAGAACATGTTCTGTATATCAGGCATCAGCTACTGAGGCTTACAAGCTCCTCAGCAGGCTATCGTCCTAAGGCGCCGTGTCATAGGACCAAGGGCATACAAGTCGATAACCACCTAAGCTCTGCTATAGAGATAAAAAGTATACTAGTATAATACCATCCAAGTCCCAAGTATGGAAATGAGTAGATTATATATATATATATATATATATATATATATATATATATATATATATATATATATATAAGAAAAAAAAAAAAAAATATATATATATATATATATATATATATGGTAATGTTCTTTCCACCCCATGTCTAGTACTAACAAGTCAAGTCAAAGTCAAGTCCAGCAAATATCAAGTACAAGTAATGGCCTACATCCTATCACAGAGTCCAACCACGAATAACTTATATATGACTCTATATCATAATTGTGTCAGTGTCATGTGGTTTATCATATCAATAGAACACGAATAAATATAACGCGATGCCTAGTGCCGGTACCCGATATCTTTAAGATGACATCGACACCCGAATATAATTCAGAAGCTAAGTATCAACAATCCTACGTCCACGATAACTATAAACAGGAAAAATAAATGTACAACAAATAAATAATAAATAAAGGAACTAAAATATTGGCATGGTACACTTGCGTGTATTCCCTAAATGTGCATACAACGGTTTGACTCATGTATCCTCGGCCACACCGTCACGAACTCCTAAAAACTATAAACCATAAGTCAACTACGCGTACCAAACACAGTGTACTCCAACCATATTTCTATCACAATACTCCAACTAGTTTCTAAGATAACTAGTTTAGTCCATGTACTAGTTAATTAGTCACAACTCTATAGGTAACATGCTACACCAATAAAATACTATTTTTTATATAATAAAATATATTTATTGATTTTGGATATATTATAATTAAAATATAATTTACATACAATTTTTATACTATAAAGCATTCACTAGTTGTCAAGTCCAACTAGCTGCACAAAGTAGCAATTTTTTGGGCTATTCGAAATATATAATCATCAAAATACTAATTAAATATTCTAAAATAATATATTTAAAATAATAATTTCAATTAAATCATGAGTATTCAAGATTTTAAAAATTAAAATTTATATGACAACTGGTTGCACAACAACGGGCACAATAAACTACAGAGATCAATAGATTTTGGCAACAAAAAAGACGAAGAATTGACCACAAATCTATGCAAAACACATAGATCAATTTATTAACATGAATGCAGGGTTAAAGTGGGATGTTATGGTGCTCAACAAGGGTTTCGAAGTTGTTGTATGGCTTCACAAAGGGTCACGGACAGCAGCTTTGTCCAGCACAATTTAGCCTGGACATCCTGTCGCAAAACTTGCGTCGTGGACAAACTGTTGCGATTCACGAGGCACGACTTTGAGGGAAGGTAGGAGACATAATCTATTTGACCGTCTGTGAAGCAAAAAGAACCATATTGCATGACTTGCTCTTCTTTCCTTTCTGTTTTGACTTGGAGGTAGAAAATACCCCCTGCTGTAAATCTTAGATGATGTTGGGGTGCACCCACACCATCTCACTACATGGCATTGTTAGTATAACCAATCTGCTTTCCTAGTTCTGGGCTAGTGGAAGGTTGCCTACCTCCATGCGAGCCTTCAATATTGGGACGACAGCATCTTGGACCTCAACCTTTGAAAAGTTGCCAAATTGTATTGACATTTTGTTGGCAGCGTCCTTCTTCTGGTCGGTATGGAGTAATAGCTTTGGAGTCTATCAGCTGTTGGAGTTTGTCCTTGAGTACGTAGCAGTTCTGTGTCAGATCACTACAACAAAAAGACCTATTAATGACGTTTGATAAGTGAATTTCATGACGGCTGATAAAGAAGCGTCATCAAAGTTCAGCAAGACACCATTCTATGGCGGTATCCAATATAAATGTTATTGATAGTCTTTCAGTCATACGAGCATCATGAAAAAAAGTACCAAAATTTAAGTCAAAACCTCCACTCCTCCGTACTTCTCCCGCACATAAGAAAAATTCTAAACCAAGAAGCTCCACAGCTACTCCCCCAAGGCCTTCGAAGAAGCTCTAATTTTTCTGGCTCGCCTCCTCTCCGCCTTCCTCCTCTTCCCCTCCATCCTCTCCCCCTCTTCCACCTCGACTCCTCCACCTCCCACCTCGACGCCGCCAACTCCATCTCCGCCGCCCCCGAAAGAGAGAGAGATAGGGGAGAAAGAGAGAGAGAGAGGAAAATGGATGAGACTCCGTCGAACCAAGCCCACGACAGCATCAGGTCTTTGCTCACGACTGCTCGGCAGTTGATCGACCAGGGGAACCCCTCCGCTGCTCTCTAAGCGGTACCAACCTCTCTTTCTTCTTCTTCTTCTTCTTCTTCTTCTTCTTCTTCTTCTCTCGACCAGATCTTTTATTTTCTTTCCAGTTTAATTACTGACTAGTTATTTGTTTTTGTGGAGTATATTGGTTGCTATCCATGTTTGATTTATTGGACACGAAGAAAAATTGGTTCTTTATTGTTGTAGTTAGGGCGTTTGATATAATGTGCAGGAAAATGGCTCAACTTTTAGTTTGATCAGTAAGCCACCATCCGTTTCTTTTTTCGATTATATTGGTTGTTATGGAAGTTTGATTTGTTGGGCACGAATCAAAATTGGTTCTTCCTTATTGTATCTAAGGTGTTTGGTATAATGTTCAAGAGAAGGGTTCATTTTGTTAGTTTGATTAGTTATATTCGCTAGTTATCGGTATTTGATTTGCTAGACAAGCAAAAAAATATTGATTTTTGATTATCTTAAGGTGTTTGGTACAATGTGCAAGAGAAGGTCATTATCACCGTGCTCATTTTTAGTTTAACAAGTGATACAATAATATTTTTTTTGTGGATCGTCTGGTTGGTATTTAAGTATTTTACTTTTTTTAGTTCTATAGTAGTTGGCTATCTTTTTAAATATTTCATATGATCATGTTTAATAGAAAAACTCAAGTATGGGATTGAGTTAGAAAGTTTCGTTTCATATTATTTGTTACAGAAATGGTATCAGGCATTATAATCCCATTTGTTTTAAGCACCCTAACTAAATGTTTGACCTGCAAAATTTGAAGTGAACTACTATCTTGCAGTATTTTACTTTTTTTAGTTCTATAGTCGTTGGCTTGCAGTATCTAGAGGGCTTTTGAAAGAACATTTACTTTGATTTTTATATATAACTTGTGAGTTTTTTTTTTGCATTATGCATCCCTTTTGTTATTTGTGTTTATTATTTAATACCCCTTATGTATTGGTATTCATGTCTACCATGTATTATCAATCATCCATTACAGTGGATTACATTGGAGGTTTTGTTTTTCTCCTATTTTAGTTATGGTACTGTGGCCAAGCTTGCGTAGTTGGGTCGTAATATACTCAAAATTGAACACTTAATGTGTTTGACATAAAATATATCGGCCAATACTGACATTCTAGTACAATTTCATACAAATGTAGGCATCATACGGTGTCATAATTCTCTTGATGTGTTAAGTGCTTACCCACAATTGGTGTCCCTGCAGATTGATGGGCTGGTGGTCTATTGATGAAGGGAGCAAGGAAGAAACAACTTGTTTTTTTTCAAGCTGGACCTACTAGTGTGTACTATGTTGTCTTTAACTAATTGTCGTACTATTTTTCACAAATTAGTAGTACCTTAATTTTCTTTCCACACTTCTATTATTTCTTCTAGTATTCTTTATTAGAGTTTAGCAACTCCATACAACCGATACATGATATGTCACCAACAGGTTATAGGTATATGGAATTTCCAAACTCTAATAAAGAATACTAGAAATAATATCATTCCCTACAACTTATTTTTTAGTATTTTCGTCTACTGACTGCTATCATCATCAACCTGGTGCCTTCTTTACAGGAGACTTCCCATGTGAAGAGTCAAAAGTACAAGGAAGGGAAGTTCATTCTTGAGAGGTTTCTTCTTACCATGTAACAAGTTTTTAATTTGTAGTTGTAAATCAACAATAGGGATATTGCCAATAAGATAAATAACTATGGACAAAGTGGAGTAATAAGATATGGTGGTACATATAATCCATTATAATCGAGAATCTATTGATGTTGCTATATCCTTAAGCAGGTTTAAAGTTACAAGACCTGATGGAAGCAATTACTGGATAAGCCAAGAGGCACAATTTACTTGGATAAATTGATGTGGCATAATTTTATATTCACTTCTCATCATTGATCTTTTATTTGATCCATAAGTGGCGCAGAAGATTTATTCTCTAGTATTTTTTAATAGTTCAAAGTTTATTCTAGTAACCATCTTTATACAAATTTAAATATGGAAAGTTTTGACAGGAAACGTTTATCCTGGTAGTGTTGCTGTATTCCATACACAATTTTATGATACCTCAGTTTAATGTTTGGGATATTTTCAAGGTTTTTTTTGGTTATTCTAGTACATGTAGATGGTAAATTACAGAATAATACAATTATAGGGACTTCAACACAGGCCAGATTCCATACAATTATTATTACTGCAGCATTGAGTTAGATGGTAATTTACATAAACAATTAAAACAAAAAAACATGGGCAATATGACCTTATAATATATGTTGAAATATCGTATGAAGTCTCAAAGTCTCAGCTTTTATTGATAAACATCACTATAGAGAAACTGCAATGGAAAATATTATGGTACTTGTTTGTGCTAGGAGAGTTTAACAACTTGCTTCATGCTGACTTATTTGCAGGCTAGCAATCGTTTGGGCAACATGAGATCTTATTGCCATAGTAGAGAATGGAAAATATGGTGATGGACCGCCAACACATGCAGTACAATTTTATGGAATAATGGGTGTCGAGAGGTAAGTTCGATCCTTATGCAAACCAATTCATTTTTCTATTTCCTTCCAAAAATAGAGCTCTGTTCTTACATTCCAAAATAGGGCTTCTTGTGATCTTTTGATAATTCAGATGGGAAAAAGTGGTCTAGTTTTGTTGAGGACTCGTTGGCATACAACTCTCATTGAGTATTGCAAACTAAATCATACACCTTCACCCACCAAAAATACTCTGACAACCCCCAACATCTCCCTCCCCTTCCAAACAACCACTCACACCGACCACACTAGCCATCTAGCCACCCATTTGTTGTAAGAAATACTAGCTACTTTTACAAATTGATTGGTTGTAGGACGAGGAGGTTTATTTGGTTGGCGATTTTACTGGCAATTGGAAAGAACCTATTAAGGCCGTTTATAAGGGTGGTTCGAAATATGAAGCTGAAGTAAGACTTCGGCATGGGAAGTATGTACTTATTTCTTCTTTCTTTATCTCATAAAATATGTTTGGCTACAGAAACAAAATGCATGTTGCACCAAAAACAAGTGATGTTTGAATTTGTAAGATGACATCTTTTTCTTGAATGACCCAAGCAGCTATTTGAACCAATAATAATCACCGTTCATCATTATCTACGTATCATCAACCCCCAAAACTTAATTGGTTCGGTTAACCCTTTATGTGCATCTAATATTAAACATTTGTGCCACCTCTCTGTATGTGTCTTTTTGTCCCTTCTTGTGTGTTTTGTGTACTTGAGAGTGTGGTATCTATGCTTGTATGCCCACCTAAGAAGTTTGGTTTAATGTGCCAGAGAATTGAATAACCTTTTTATGCTCAAGTTTTAGTTTGATTAGTAACCCCTTGTTTGTTTTTGAGGTATATTACTTTCCCATTATATGTTATGTGATCTTCTTTTGTCAAAGAAATGGTTCTTTATAGGAGAAGTGTTTTCTATAGGAATTTTTTTAGTTGGTTTGTATTCCATTATATGTTTTAAGGAGCATTGCTTTCTCATTAATTACATATCCTTCCATAATATTTGATGATCCGGTTCTGAAACGCAATCTTCTAATAGAACCATGAACGGTTTCTTGATAGTTGTATTCTAGGTGTTTGTTAAAATATGCAAAGCAAATGCTCAGTTTGTCATCCTAAGAGAACTGCATACAGTTTGCCTTTCTTTACGTTTGCTTGATTGGATAACAAAGAGGATGTTTCATTGGTCGTTGAGCATTAGTTACCGTCATGTGAGGACTATGGTGAACAATCTTCTTTATAGATATTAGGTATCTGTCATATGTTTTGATTGTCAATATTTCAGAATCTAGATGGTGAATCAAAATGTATCCTGATTAAAGTTTTGATTGTCATATGTTTTGATTGTCAATATTTCAGAATCTCTTTTGTGGACAACTTATCGAAAGCTTGCTAGAAGCTATCATCCAGATGTGAACAAGTAAGTCAAACATATTTACATTAAATTTTATTTTGTTGAGGTTATATATTCTAAAGCTTTATGTTTGATTAAGTATGTTAAATTGCTGTCGTGCACTGGTAATATGTTGGTTGTAAATGCTAATGATTAGAAGCATCAATTGAAATTGGAAGTTTTATGTAAGTAATATATTCTTTGATTGTTTGGTAAAGAAAAGTGTCAAATTATGTGGTAATGTTTATTTGCTTGTTTGAGCATAATAGGTTATGTGAATTCATTCATCAGATAAATTATTAGCTTTTATTGTTTGTAGATTAAATAGTTACTGATGTTAGAGTTTCATTACTTAAAAATTATAAAGGATCACAAATATTAATATTATTTTCCTTATCCTAGTTTGCTTCTCTGTATCCATTACATCTATGTGTTATTTATTTGCCAAGTAATTGTATTTAAATTTAATTTAATCAACCACTCACACCCCCTTTCTATTTTAGAGAATCTGGAGCAGAGCAGAAATTCAAAGATATTAGCAATGCCTACGAGGTAAGATGTTGTGTGTCAGTTTATTGGCTAAACTACGTTTCTTGTCCTGTTGTTTCCCCTAAAAAAATCCTATTGCAGATACTGTCGGATGACGAGAAGAGATCTCTGTATGACAGATATGGAGAAGCCGGTTTGAAAGGCTCTAGTATGGGCATGGGGGTAAGTTCCTACCACAGATAAAGAGAATTAACAATTCCTCATATTTAATGCAATCTAATATATCTGGAAAACACGTCTTTCAGGATTTCAGTAATCCATTTGATATATTCGAGTCAATATTTGAAGGCATGGGCGGAATGGGAGGAATGGATGGAAGATGTATATAATGAAATGAATGTATAATGGTAGCTAAAGTACTCTATTTTGAGACAATGAAATGTAGCTAGCTAAAGTACTCTATATCTGTGAGATATTGATGTACCCTATTTTGATACAATGAAATGGAGAATGGTACTTTATATTACATTTCAATGTTTTGTTGTGATTATGGATTAAAGTGGTTGTTTTTGAATTGAATTGAGCAGCGTTTAGAATGTATAACATGCAGTATAGAGCGTTATAAATGTGATACAATGACCATATACAGATCATCTATTCATAACGCTTTCAAAATGTCCTGACTTCTAAACCATATTAACTATTCATAACAGTTTTTCAATAAATATCCATAACGCTTTGAAAATAAAACGTAGCAGAAATTCAACCTATTAATGACGTTTTTGGAAGAATTATCTATAACGCTTTTAAAAATATTTGTAACACCCATTTTCATAACGGTTGGATTGGAGAAAAAAACGTCATTATTCTTAATTAATGACTGTATTTAGCTGTCATTAAAAGATATTTTTGTTGTAGTGGATGGTGTATATACCGGTGGTACAGACGGTACTTTGGGTTATTGGTATGACCCGCCTCATCAGGTCGTAATGTCGAAAAGTTTCAGCTTATTTTCCTTTATCATAATGTGGAAGATCACCTTCGTGAACTCTTCATTGAAGGTATACTTGTGGGGCTGCCTCGAGTTTGCCTTCAGCTTAGGCTGAGTGGCGGCGGCTATCGAGATATTGATAGTCAAGGACTCCTTACTTTTGTTATTGTTGTTGCAGTTGGAGTTGTTATTTGGGTACGCTTGCCCTTATCTTCACAACTTGTCTTCCTGAAGCTAATCAACTCCAAGTCGACAGCCAACTTCACTCTTGATCTGTGAAGACTAAGAGTCAAAGGTAACATATCCTAGGTAAAAGTGAACAACTGGAAGAAGATTATATCTACAGGTGTCTATCAACATAACTTGAAGGATACCTAGAGGATGTCCAAAAGTGAGCCATCGAAACCACTTGATGAAGTCGTGCACTGGCCCCTTCTCCCATTGTTTCGTAGAGATCAAGTAGACATGTTGACCTCTGTTTCACCCTCATAGATCCTAGCTAGGATTATTCTCTGCAAGTCTTTGAAAGTTTCAATGTAATTATTTAGTAGGATCTTGAACCATTCGAAGGCTACCTTCTGCAAGATACCGATGAACAACTTTGTGAGAAGCGCGTCGTTCCTGGGTATTTGCAACATCTGTGAATTAAAATAGAACAGATGTTGGTGAGGAGACTTCAGTCCGTCAAAAGGTAACAACGACTAAGTTTTAAAATTGGGTGGGCACATGACATTGTTCCACTCAGCTGGGTATGGATGCTATGCCCAGCTTTTGTAGCGCTCCCTGTTTTCTATTGAATCCAAATGGGCATTCAAGACATGGATAGCATCAGGTAGTTGTGTGTTGATTGTGTTATATAAGAACAGTTGGTTGAACCATTGTTGGATGGGTGTCCACTGTCCGATATTATTTGCTAGAGACCACCTCAAGTATTTTGAGGATTGGGAGTAGGTGATGCATTGTTGTCGTCCACCTCCTAGTTAATTGAACTTGAGCTACTAGCGTAATCACATTTGCTGAAGCATGTATAGTCATCAATTGTTACAATATGGTGTTCATAGTTTGGATTGCAATCTTCAAACTATTCAATCGTTGATTGGTGCGATCTCCGGTACCTTCTTCATCACCTATAGCCATGTATGTACTGGTGGCATGTTGGCTAACAAAAGGAGTGCTCAAAAGCTCAGTGCGGCTAGAGTCCACACTAACTACTTCAAATTCAGGAAGGTTTCCACCCCCAGGTGTGTTAGTCCCGGGGCTTGATCAAAGATGGAAAAACTGATGCAATCGACATCTGAGATGTCACACAAAAACTTTGCAGTGATCAAACTCAAGATCTACGATGGTACAATAAAACAAATAGCCAAATTACAATCTGAAGGAGAGAAATAGAGAAAAGAAAATCTCTCGTTCTTCCTTGCAAACGTGTTGCAATTGGGACAGAACGAGTTACAATAATCTAGAGAGAGATGAGAAGAAGAATAATGCTGGGGGTGTCAAAACACCGTTGCTCAAAGCAAGATTTGCCCCACACGATCTGCTTCCAGGAACCAGCAAGTTGAAAAACTTGTGGAACGCTCGAAGTCACCTCTGTTCTGACTCCTCGGATGGACTTGCAATGGCGGCAGCAACTCTCTCTCTCTTTCTCCTTTTCTGACTTGTATTTTTTGTAATCATCACAAAGGAGGCCAGAAGAGAGTATATATAGAGAGAGGGTGGAAACCCTAGCCGCCTCTTCAGTTATGGAAAGATTGAATCAAATCACAAAAAGATAGCAACGAATTAATTCTAATCCCACAAAGATAGGATCTGAATTAATTCAAATCCCACAAAAATAGGAACGAAATTAATTCAAATCCCACAAAGATAGGATCTGAATTAATCGCATTGATTCATCCTTTCCATAACTGATTTATAATCTGCACAGTCAGCATAGCCCTCCATGCGGCAGCAGCAGCAGCAGCCTGGCCGCATGGACCGCTTGGGCCGTATGGACCACATGAGCCGCATGAGCCGCATGACCGTATGGACCGCATGGGCAGCATGAGCCGCATGGCCGCATGAACCGCATGATCCGCATGAACCGCATGGGCCGCATGGACCGCATGGACCGCATGGGCCGTATGGACCGCATGAGCCGCATGGCCGCATGACCGCATGGCCGCATGGCCGTATGGCCGCATGAGGCCACATATGAGCCGCATGCCGCATATGACCGCATGGCCGCATATGAGCCGCATGACTGCTGACGTGCTAAGTGCGCCAACAAAATGCCACATTACGTCTCATGAGCCCATGAGCCCGAGTCTGAGTCCGAGTCGCTAATCCCCGTTGGGGCTTAGATCCAAATGGAATTAATCCAAGAGAATGACAAAAGCATTAATGCTTAATCCTTGGAGCCTTATTCTTACCTTCTAGTAAAATCACCCACATGGTTCCCTCCTTAGGGTCACCACCCCATGTGCATCTCTCAACAACACAACCAAGTATATAAGTTGAGATAACTCATGGTGCATTTTCGATGTAGGACTATAATTTTACAAGGCATGTTGAGAGAAAGCTCTCTCCATGTAAAGAAAGCACCAACAATCCCTCACATATCACAACATATATATGTATCCAGGGTTGAGCGTTCCCCACAGTAACTGTCCATTTTGTATTAGGATAGATGTCGCTGACGACTTGAATCTTCCCGTATGGGTTAAATAACAATGTGATACAAGAATGGACTATGCCTTGAATTCTGCACCATAATTATAATTCTTCCCACTCACAAAGTGTAGTTACGTGTGCTTCTGGCTGCACATTAAAGGCCCTGTGCCAGCCTGGTTTCAGTGTATAATATTAGGCATCTACAAGTTTACCCTCAAGAGATGGCCTGATATCTCTTTCCATACACTATAGGTGAGTTCTTTATTAAAGAGATATGGCATGAAGCCTTGCGCTTCCTTGCGGTGCTACGCCGCTATGACATGGCCTGAAGCCGAGGCATTACCCCTACCTGGGAACCTCATCGTAGTGTCATACTACTGTAGCATGAGGTCACAAGCCTCTTTGTAGTGCCAAACTACCCAGCATGAAGCCTAAGGCTTCTTTGCGGTGTTACGCCGCAACGACATGGCTTGCAATGCCAAGGCTTTACCCCTACCTGGGTACCTCATCGTGGTGTCGTGCCACTATAACATGGGGCCATCCTCCCCTTTGTAGTGCTGTCTACAACTCTTTAATTACGTCATACAGCATTAGGCTACCTGCCTATTTGCAGTGCTACGCCGCTGTGACTTGGCTTGCAAAGTCGAGGCATTACCCATACCTGGGAACCTCATGGTGGAGTCACCCCACTGTTGCATGGAGTTTCACTCCTTGTAGTGCTGCTCTACCGTGCTTCTTGTAAAGCACACCAGGCATTCACTCTGCCTGAGAACTCATTAAGGCGTTTAAGCCAACCTTCCACAGGATCAGTTTTTTCTGCAGAAAAAATACATAGTAGACAACAGTGTTTATGGGTCTATCCCTTCCATGTTCCAGAGAACAAGTACCCACTGCTACCTGATAGTTTCCCAGTCAGTGATCCTTCTTTGAATCAAAAGTTAGATGCCTAGTAGATTTCTCTTTGAACTAATAGCATAAAACTTTATGGTAGGATTACAAAGACACACTATCAGAATGCCTTCAAGCCCATTTTACAAGCTGTGTCATCGACCAACTGGCGCTTGAGGCCTTTCGTGAACGGATCTGCCAGATTCTCCTGACTCCGAACATCAATCACTGCAATTACACCTCTTTTTATAAGATCGTGTACTGCCCTGTGCTTCAACCGCACAGTCCTCTTCTTCCCGTTGAAGTGGTCATTTGATGCCACCGCCGTAGTCGCCTGGTTGTCACAGTATATCGGTATCGCCGGTATCTGAGCCCCAACCACTGGAAGATCATACATGAGCTACCGAAGCTATTCTGCTTCATCTGCTGCAGATTCAAGTGCATAGAATTCAGATTCCATGGAGGAACGAGAGAGTATAGTCTGCTTCTTCGACTTCCACGATATGACAGCTCCATCCAAGGAAAAGACATATCCACCTGTGGATCTCTCGCTTTCCACCTCTGAACACCAGCTAGCATCTCTGAAGCCTTCTACTACTGTCGGATGTCCGTTTTAGTGCAGTGCATATGTCTGAGTTTTTTTGAGATATCTCATCACCCGCTTCACAGCTTTCCAGTGCTCAACCCCTGGGATGCTTGTGAACAGACTCAGCATTCCCACGGCGAAAGCTATGTCAAACCTTGTGGCAGTGGTTGCGTACATCAAACTTTCGATAACGCTAGAATACTCCAGCTGCCTGACGCTTTTCCTTGAATTTGGCTTCAGCTTCTGATCACACCTGTATGGCGTATCGATCCCTGGAAGATCCTTATACCCATAGCGTGTGAGCATCTTCTCAATGTAGTGAGATTGTGACAGCACTACTCCAGTGTCTGTCCGGATGATCTTTATGCCCAAGATGACATCTGCATCCCCCAAGTCCTTCATACTGAACTTGGTTGAGAGGAACTTCTTTGCCTCTGTGACACAGCCTATATCCGTACCTAGGATTAGCATGTCCTCCACGTACAGACAAACGATGACTCCTCTACCATCAGCGAACTTTGTGTAAACACATTTGTCTGTCTCGCTGACTCTGTAGCCGTTTGACCTAATAACTTTGTTAAACTTCTCATGCCACATCTTGGGAGCTTGCTTCAAACCATACAATAATTTCACCAACTTGCAGACTTTGTCTTCAAGACCTTGACGACAAATCTATCTGGCTGTTGCATGTAAATCTCTTCGGTCAGCTCCCCATTCAGGAATGCGGTCTTTACATCCATCTGATGTATCACCAACTTATGTATAGCTGCTAGAGCGATTAACATCCTGATGGTGGTCATCCGAGCTACCGGAGCGTACGTGTCAAAGTAGTCTATCTCCTGTTTCTGAGAAAATCCCTTGGCTACCAGCCTGGCCTTGAACTTGTCAATAGTACCATCTGCCTTTATCTTCTTCTTGAAGATCCATTTACATCCGATGGGCTTTTCTCCTTCAGGTAGATCTACCAACACCCATGTGTTATTGGAGGTGATAGAGTCAAACTCGTCATTCACTGCCTCCTTCCAGAAGATAGCATCTCTGGTCTTCATCGCCTCATCATAGGTAAGCGGATCTGCTTCCACATGATAGGTGACAAAGTCATCTCCAAAGTCTTTCGGTCTCCTCGCTCGCTTAGCTGACAGCTCTACGAGTTCTGGTACAAGAGTTGTTTCATCAACAACAGCTTCTTCTTGGACTACTGGCCCATATGAGATTTCAGTCTCATTTGTACCTACATCATTTTCCGGAATGTCTGAAAGAATAATGTTTTTGTCTTTTGCAAACTTGTCTTCAAAGTATTCATCATCGCGAAATTCGATGATATGATTTGACTCAATATCAAGAAATCTCCTAGCATCACTCTTCTCGACATACCCCAAGAAGATCGCCTTCGTAGTCCTTATCCCTAGCTTCTGAATCTTCAGATCTGGGAGCTTCACATACGCCAGACACCCCCACACTCGAATGACATTCAAGTTTGGTCTGACTTTGAACCAGAGTTCATGAGGAGTTATGTCCGAAGTTGCATATGACACTCTATTCAGAATGAAAGTGGCCGTTAATGTAGCTTCTCCCCAGTAGCATTTTGGAAGACCTGCAGTAAGCAGCATAGAATTCATTATTTCTGTTAATATTTGGTTCTTCCTCTCTGCTACTCCGTTGGATTGAGGAGAATATGGAGCAGTAGTCTCGCATATGATTCCATGTTCTTTGCAGAATGATGCAAATTCATGAGACCTGTACTCCCCACCTCGATCACTTCTCAACCTCTTGAGTTGTTGTCCAGTCTGCCGTTCAGCTTCGGCCCTGAACTCTCTGAACTTCTCCAAAGCTTCATCTTTAGACTTGAGCAAGTAGACGAACGCGTATTTTGAGAAGTCGTCGATGAAGGTTATGAAATACTTCATCCCGGCCTTTGTGGAGAAATGTTTGAAGTCACAGATATCGGAGTGCACCAACTCCAGAAGATCTGTGCTTCGATTGACCCGATGAAAGGGTTTCTTTGTGATCTTCGTCTGAGCACACACTTCACACTTCTCCACCTTACCCCCACATTTGGAGATAAGTCCTAGACTAGACATTTTGTTAATTCTTTTACAATGAACATGTCCTAGTCTATTATGCCACAACTCAAGAGAATAATCAGAAAATGCAACTGCATTAATGTCATCAAACTGGTTGACAAGCTAAATTTTAAACATTCCTTCGGTTTGATAAGCCTTCCCGAAGTATGTTCCTTTCATGGACATCACCATCTGACCAGCATTGATGTCCATCCTCAAGCCTGCGTTGCAGAGCAGGCTCCCGAGATCAGGTTATTGGCAATCGCCGGAACATGCTTCATACCTTGAAGCGTCAGAGTGTTCCCAGAAGTGAGTTTCAGTTCCACGGTCCCGATCCCCAGAACTTCAGCTTGGGCTTGGTTCGTCATGACAACCTTCTCAGATATCGGCTGGTACATGATGAACCATTCCTTGCCAGAAACAGACATGGCAAGTCGTACCAGTGTCTATCCATCAGTCAGAGTCAACCCCCACATTTGTGACCTGTGCGATCATAGCAACAAAGTTAGAAACCAATAAAACCTTATTAGGCTCACCTTTCTCTGATTGTTTAGGCTTAGATCTGCATTCACTCTTGTAGTGGCCTTTCTTGCCACAATTGTAACAAGTCACGTGGGACTTAGTCTTCTGTTGCTTGAATGAAGTACCCTTCACTTTTAGATTAGTGAAGTCCTTCTTCTTGGGATGAGAAGCCGTCTGCTTCCCCTTGTGATCTCTAGTCTGTACAAGATTGGCTGTAGCCAACTGTTTGAACAGAGTGTCCACCTTCTGTTGGGAACGCATCTCGTCCTCAACATGGATCTCTTGAAGTACATCTCCCAAGCTAATGTCTAGCTTCTTTCTGTGCATCCTTGCATAGAAGGTACTCCATCCAGCAGGAAGTTTTGAGACGATCCCTCCGACGACAAACTTGTCGGGAAGGGGCATCTCTTCGTCTTCCAGTTTCTGACGCAGCTTCAGAAATTCCTTCACCTGTGGCAGCATGGACTTTTCGTCCTCAAAGAGCAATTTGTGATATTTTTCAACCACAAACATTTTGCTCCTGTTCTTGTCTTCTTCATACAGATTTTCCACAGACTCCCATATGCCTCTGGCAAGTTCCTTCTTTGAGTAGGATTCTGCCAGGGAGTCCTCCATAGCATTCAGGATGAGAAGCCTGCAAATGCTATTTTCCCTTCTCCACTTGGCCTGGAGTTTGGTAGCCGCGTTGATGGCGGCAGTAGATCCAGTGTCTGGAACAGAGGGTTCTTCCTCCAACAGAACATGATCAACGTCTTTTAGTTGAAGAGTTAGGTGCACCTTTCTCTTCCAGACTTGATAGTGCTCTTCATCGAACTTTTCCAACTTGCAGAAGTCCGATTGGAGGAGCGAAGCATTAATGTTTTCCATCTACACGAATCTTGCTTTGAGATTGTTAGTCCCGGAGCTTGATCAAAGATGGAAAAACTGATGCAATCGAGATCTGAGATGTCACACAAAAACTTTGCAGTGATCAAACTCAAGATCTACGATGGTACAATAAAACAAATAGCCAAATTACAATCTGAAGGAGGGAAATAGAGAAAAGAAAATCTCTCGTTCTTCCTTGCAAACGTGTTGCAATTGGGACAGAACGAGTTACAATAATCTAGAGAGAGATGAGAAGAAGAATAATGCTGGGGTGTCAAAACACCGTTGCTCAAAGCAAGATTCGTCCCACACGATCTGCTTTCAGGAACCAGCAAGTTGAAAAACTTGTGGAACGCTCGAAGTCACCTCTGTTCTGACTCCTCAGATGGACTTGCAATGGCGGCAACAACTCTCTCTCTCTCTTTCTCCTTTTCTGACTTGTATTTTTCGTAATCATCACAAAGGAGGCCAGAAGAGAGTATATATAGAAAGAGGGTGAAAACTCTAGCCGCATCTTCAGTTATGGAAAGATTGAATCAAATCACAAAAAGATAGCAACGAATTAATTCTAATCCCACAAAGATAGGATCTGAATTAATTCAAATCCCACAAAGATAGGAACAAAATTAATTCAAATCCCACAAAGATAGAATCTGAATTAATCGTATTGATTCATCCTTTCCATAACTGATTTGTAATCTGCACAGTCAGCATAGCCCTCCATGCGGCAGCAGCAGCAGCAGCAGCCTGGCCGCATGGACCGTTTGGGCCGTATGGACCACATGAGCCGCATGAGCCGCATGGCCGTATGGACCGCATGGGCAGCATGAGCCGCATGGGCAGCATGAGCCGCATGGGCAGCATGAGCCGCATGGCCGCATGAACAGCATATGAGCCGCATGCCGCATATGACCGCATGGCCGCATATGAGCCGCATGACTGCTGACGTGCGCCAACAAAACGCCACATTACGTCTCATGAGCCCTTGAGCCCGAGTCCGAGTCGCTTAGCTCCAAATGGAATTAATCTAAAAGAATGACAAAAGCATTAATGCTTAATCTTTGGAGTCTTATTCTTACCTCCTAGTAAAATCACCCACATGGTTCCCTCCTTAGGGTCACCACCCCATGTGCATCTCTAAACAACACAACCAAGTATATATGTTGAGATAACTCATGGTGCATTTTCGATGTGGGACTATAATTTTACAAGGCATGTTGAGAGCAAGTTTTCTCCATGTAAAGAAAGCACCAACAAGGTGGACATGCGTCATCTTGGGGCAAAGGCCGGCTCCTGAAATGAGTATATTGATATACTCGTTCGGGAGACTCAGCTTGCTGGTTGGCTCTAGGCCTTCTTCCGCAACGAGAAAAATCTGGTGGAGAGGCAGCACCTCCTCAACCACCTCTTGGAGTGCTCGTACTTCTTCCTTGGTTATGTTTGTTCCTCCTCAACCCCCATGACATGTAAACGGAGGCAAAGGGCAATCCTTCGTCTTTCAAAACATGCTTTTTTTCCTTCTAGAACGTTGCCCAATTGGCGAAGTGAACTGTAGTATATGAAATACAGACTGCTTTGTCGGTGTCTCAATTACCCTTGAACAACAAACAATTGATTACAATGTTTGCACATTAATGCTCTTGAGGAAGCACCACTGTTGCAGCAGAAGTTTCTCTTTTCTTGCGCTTTTGATTTATTATATTACGTAGATCGAGAGAGAAAGATGGAAGACTCTGCCACAGGGCTATTTTTTTTCAGCTTGGACATCTACGCGCCGATCATGGTCATCCAGTAAAGCCTTGCTTCTAGCGGAGATGGGAGAACTGTCTTTTGCGCACGGGTCTTGCACCCGATAAAGTTTACTATCTTCTATGCGTAGTATCTCCATCGGAGTTTGCAGCTGGAGCAGAACTTTGGAAATTGCCCGCCTTTGTGCACGCAGTTTTGCGCACTAAGACAGAATACTAGTCTTCGCATAATTTGTTGCTGGAGTTCAAAACAAAAATATATCCAACTCCGGAACGCGCACAGCCTGCACGAATAGCTGCACAGCCAGCTTGGTCGTTGGAGTTGAGAACAGAAATACCTCCAACTCCAGAGCTTCTACGCAGAGTACTAACATCTGCGCTAGTCCACGTGTTGTCAGAGACTCTTCATCCTACGAACAGATGTTGTTTTCTACACAAATTGGTCTGAACGACAACATGTTCATGTATCTTGCTCTGAATGCTACGACAAGTGCACAGAGTCTTGGATGAGACTTTGTCATGGGACTCCTTGCCATTGTATTTATTGTTATTGTCGGGGCACAATTTTTCGATAGAAAACTGAGATTATGAAATAATTGTAAAAACAATGTTCCAACGCAACACTTCTAGGAAGGTTGCGCGAGTATAACGAAGATGTAAAAAGATCTCGTTTTAGTATTACGAGAATCTAAAAAGATTTCGTAATCCACAGCAATCGATCGTAGTACTTTAAAAAAAAAGATACAATCAGAATTACTGGCAGCAATGAAGAAGGTGACTGGCGAAAGATGGAAGAACTCCTGCTGGGGTGAATAATCACCGTTGCTCAAAGCTTTATTCGCCCTACACGAACAGCTTCCAGGAACCAGCAAGTTCGTCGGAGAACTTGGAACACTCCTGCTCTTCTGACTCCTCGGATGGACACGAACTCCCGTGCAAAAACAATGCTGGTGCGGCGCCTTTCCTCTCTCTCGAAGGTTGCTGGAATTCGCAAGCAAATTCCGATCAGAACTGTGTTAAAGAAAACTTCTGAATTCTCTGTTTACTTGTGTTAAAAAACACTTCGTAAACTTTCGATGGTGGCTTCTATTACTTGTATGTATATTTTTTCTTGTGAGAGAGAGGATGCCTTATATAGGCCCTGCAGCAACTGTTCGGTTGCCACAAAGTTAGGATCACGGTAAAAACCACCCCAAACATGTAGCAACCGTCCAGAACGTGCAAACGCACGTTCTGCTGCAAGTTGCGCCAACTACGCGCACCCTGCGCTCCTTGCACTCCGCGCGACAGAGCGCGCACTGAGCTGCGCACACTGCGCGCACTGTACGCATTGCACACGCGGCGCACGCAGCACAACCAGCGCACCCGTACAACCCGAGCAACCCGCGCAACCCACACAACCCAGCGCACCCGCGCAACCAAGCGCAACCTGAACGCAACCTGGGCGCGCACCTGGGCAGCACAACTGGGCTTGCGCAATGTGGCAGCGCAAGTTGCTCGCGCAACGAGCACAACTAAAGCGCACTATGCGCCTAGCGACGATGCTGACGTGCTAAGTGCAAAGTGCGTCAACAAAATGCCACATTACACCTCATGAGCCCATGATCCCGAGTCCGAGTCCGAGTCGCTAAGCCCCTACGGGGCTTAGCTCCCATGAAAATAAATTTCCCAAGAGCAAAAAACATGAATGCTTTTAATTGTTGATTTAGCCTATTTTCTATTAGAAAAATAACCCCACATGGCACACCCATGTGCACCTCTACACCACATGTGCATCTCTAAACTAGCAAAGCTAATATATAAAGATACAAGTCCTTGGTCTAGCCGATGTGGGACTAAAATTCACTTTGAAAAAGACCAAAACCCAACAATCCCCCACATATATCTATATATGAGTATAAGTGTTCCCCACAGTAACTGTCCATCATGTATTAGGAGAGATGTCGCTGACGACTTGAATCTTCCCGCATGGTTCAAACAACAGACTATAATACAAGAATGGACTAAGCCTTGAATTCTACATCATAGCTGAAATTCTTTCCACTCACATAATGTAGTTACATGTGCTTCTGGCTACACATTAAAGGCCCTGTGCCAGCCTGGTTTCAGTGTATAATTTTGGGCGTCTACAAGTTTACCCTCAAGAGACGGCCTGATATCTCTTTGTCCATACACTATAGGTGAGTTCATTATAAAGAGACATGGCATGAAGCGCTTTGCGCTTCCCTTGCGGTGCTATGCCGCTATGACATGGCTTAAAATCGAGGCCTTACCCCGTACCGAACACCTTATCGTAGTGTCATACTACTGTAGCATGAGGCAACCGCCTCTTTAAAGTGCCAAACTACCCAGTATGAAGCCTTAGGCTCCCTTGCAGTGTTACGCCGCAACGACATGGCTTGCAAGGCCGAGACTTTATCCCTAACCGGGTACCTCATCGTGGTGTCGTGCCACTGTAACATGAGGAACTCCTCCTCTTTGTAGTGCTGACTACACCCTTCTTTATTTTAACATACAGTATTAGGCTAACTGCCTATTTGCGGTGCTACGCCGCTGTGACTTGGCCTGCAAAGCCGAGGCTTTATCCTATTCCTGGGCAGCACCCCATATATAGGAACCTTATTGTGGAGTCACCCCACTGTAGCATGGAGTTTCACTCCTTGCAGTGCAGCTCTACCGTGCTTCCTGTAAAGCACACCAGGCATTCACTCTGCCTGAGAACTCATTAAGGCAATTAAGCCAACCTTTCCACAGGAACCGTTTTTCGCAGAAAAACAATAGTAGACAACAGTGGCTATAGGTCTGTAACCTCTCCATGCCCTATAGAACATGTACCCACCGTTCCTAATATTCTTCTAGTTAATGGTCCTCTCTTGAACCAAAAGCTAGATGCCTAGTAGATAAATCTTTGAACTAATAACATAAAACTTTATGGTAGGAATACAATAACTAATATCAGAATGCCTTCAAGCCCATTTTATATGCTGCGTCATCGTCCAGCTAGCGCTTGAGGCCCTTGGTGAATGGATCCGCCAGGTTTTCCTGACTCCGAACATCAATCACTGCAATTACACCTCTCTTAATAAGATTGTGTACATCCCTGTGCTTCAACCGCACAGTCCTTTTTTTTCGTTGAAGAGGTCATTTGAGGCCACCGTCGCAGTCGCCTGGTTGTCACAGTATATCGGTATCGCTGGTATTTGCGCCCCAACCACTGAAAGATCATACATGAGCTCCCGAAGCCATTCTGCTTCCTCGGCTGCGGTATCAAGTGCAAAGAACTCAGATTCCATGGATGACCGCGAGAGCATAGTGATTCTTCGACTTCCACGATATAGCAGCTCCACCCATTATAAAAATGAATCCACCTGTGGATCTCTCGCTCTCCACCTTTGAGCACCAGCTGGCATCACTGAAGCCTTCTACTACCGGCGGATCTCCACTATAGTACAATGCATATGTCTGAGTTTTCTTGAGATATCTCATAACCTATTTTACAGCTTTCCAATGTTCAACACCTGGGTTGCTCGAGAAACGACTCAGCATTCCCACGACGAAAGCTATGTCTGGCCTTGTGGCAGTAGTAGCATACATCAAATTTGTAGCACCCACTTTTTGAAATAAGGGTATTTAGTCATTTTAGTCATTTGTGATTTTCTAGATACTTTTGGCTTGTGTTTGTTTTAGCATTTGGTTTAACCTTAGATAATCCATATTAGAGACTAACAATGACATATGATGATCATTTAGCTAATTAGAAATTATATTAGGCTTTGGTCCAATTTAGAAAGCCAACTGACCCTTTTTAGGCTATTTTATTAATTGGCCTTTTAAGCCTTTTTGTTAGTGGGCTTAAACCCAACTTAGATAGAGAAGAGGGGCCCATGAACCAACCCTAACCCTAGAAGGAATAGCCTGGCCGGCCAAATCACGAAACCCCCTTCCTATATAAACATTTGTATTGGTTTTGACACCCCTTTTACAGAACCCTAGTTTCCAACTCTCCAAAACCCTAACTTTCTCATTCGACCTCCGTTTCACCTCAAACAAAGTGCGTTATGATCGTGGGAAGGAGGAGAACTTGCTGGAGCATTGCTAGCAAGGAGTTGGAGGCGTTTCCTCAGTGGAAACTGGTAGTCTCATTGTTCGAGGAGTCCGTTTCATTAAGATTTCAACTCTCAATAGGTAAACACCTAAACACTATAGTTTTTCCTGATTTTTCATCATGATAGCATGTATCTAGGTACCCTTGACCCACCCATGTAGTTTGGTGAAATTTTGTGTCTGTTTTATAGGCGTTTCGGACACGTATCGGCGTAGGGTTTAAAGTGTTTGATGATTGCCACTTAGAATTTAATTTTGTTGTTTAGGTAAACTAATTACATGATCCTGTAGGCCTTTAGATATAGATTGTATATATATATTTTATGTAGGGTTTCTGTGTCGTTTTGTGTCCTAAAATTGGGTTGGACACGCAGCACGAGACTGCGTCCCGATGCCCTGCTGCTGCTGTGTCCGTTCTCACTGGACACAGCGACTCGACACGTGATTTTTGGGTTATGGGTAGGGGCAATGTCTGTCGTGATGCCCAACAAGTTTGGTTAGGTTTCGTGGGGAGTCGAGAGAGAAATCGACACGGCACGGGTTTTGTACTGTCGCGTGCGCGCCCAGTTTTGGCGTCGGATACGCGTATCGTGCGACTTGGACACGAGTTGTGTGGCCAGTGCAGACACATGGGCTAGTAGCCCTACATGTGGGCTACATGTAAGAGCGACCACGTGTCATAGTTTGGTCTGTGTCGAGCCCTAGGTCGCGTGACATGCGTGCACGAGGATTGGGTTCCAGTTCTGATACTCGTGTATCTTGGACACTTCGTGTCATGTTCCTTGGACACAACTGTATCTAATTTGCATGTTCATATACACGAGACACTTTACCAACTATTAGTTTGGAACATCATTAGGTTTTCGATTGGTTTTGGGTCATGTTAGATATCGGGTTGAGTATCGGATTTTGAGTTCCAACTTCCTGTTTCAGTTTTTGTTCTACTCCATCATATTTTCGAATGTGAATTCTGTGTAAATCAACCTGTAGATCCTATATTACCATATCTAGGAGATACCTACTAGTTTGTATAGTAGAGAGGGTTGTGTTCGAGTTGGGTTGGCATAGGGTTATTCAAGTATGTAACAAGATAGGGTATCATGTGAGATAGGTAAATTCCTATAACAAATATTGGGTTGGTAGGTTGATCATTGATTTAGGATTGATTTCAGTTAATGTCAAGATAGGTTTAGAGAGTAGGTATTATTGGAATTAGTTGAGTTTACAGGTTGTTTAGAGTAGTATGAAATGGGTATGGGGGTGTTTTGTGATGAAGGATTGGGGAGTAGGCTAACTGCAGTAGCAACTGCAGCAGCAATAGCATGCTGCATAGCAGCAGTTGCTGCAATAATAGGCAACTGCAGTGGCAGTAGTAGCAAGCATGCCTAAGTGCACGTGTCCAAGTGTGAGGGTGCATTGGGTTGAGTCGTGAGGATTTAGAATTTAAGATTACCTTGATTAAACTAGAAAACCTTCTAAGAGATATCCTAGCCTAGAGTTTTAGTAGATGTTAGTCTAAGGTATGGGTATTAGACATAGGGTATTGTGAGCTAGGGTAGTAGTATGTGAATTACATTGGTTGTTAGGCTTATGCTCCCTTGGAAACCTAAGATCACACCAACTCAACACCCAAAATCAACACTAGGACTAGTAGTGACCTAAAATTTGACTTATAGGCTAGTTGACCTAACTTTGACCTAGTTTGACTAGTCTAGTTGACCAAAGTTGACCCAAGGTTGACTTTGACTTAGATTGACTCAAATCATGTAGAATTTGCATTGAAGGTTTTTTTTATGATATTTAGACTGTATTATGATATATGGTTGTTTTAAATAGGATCTTATTACTCCAGTCTAGTCACTTTTCATCATCAGCAGTTCGGATTGCCAGGCGAGTACATTCTCTGATCTTTTCATACTTCTTTGGATATGCACTCTTGTTATAGACTAGTATACTTGATGCTGACAAGATGATCACGCGGATTAGTACCCTTTAGATCTTTTCATGCGATGTTATCCCTTCGATACATCGAGTATGTCATGTTCATGTACTTTATCATGGTCATCATGTACTCCATGTATTCATATTTATTCATGTGCGCTCATATGTTATTCATGTACACTCATGACCATATGAGTTCCATGTATACAGTAGTTGTTATCCATGTGCAATAACATAACATGCTTTGATCCTTGTGTATTGGTTGGGGGCAGGGAGAGTGTAGTTGGTTATGTGATCATTATCCCCAGTAGGTATCCATGTGCATCCCATAGCTGTATCCATGTGCAACCCAAGCTGTTTACATAACCAATTCATGCTCTGATTCACGTAGAAGGTTACATCTCTCTATTTATCATATTATGTCTCAGCTTATATTTTCTCTCTTGTTGATTTCTCTTTACAGCGATTCATGTATAGTTTTCTATAGCTTGCTTTATATGTCCATTCCTGATATGAACTGTTGTGAGAGATATGTGCTCGTTCCGTCCTGACTGGGCATGTTAAAAATTTTACAGGTGATGATGAGGAGTACTGTCCTACTTATTATGGCATTGGCTTAGATGACACTGTCGACGTGGACCCACAGGAGGATCCCATAGTCGCTGAGGACTTGCCTATAGTCCAGCTGAGACTTAGTACTTTATTTGTATTTTCTGTTTGAGACTTTATGAGTTGTACTTGAGATTTATTTTGGTGGTTTACACCTAGACTTTTATTGTGACTCTCTTGGATCCTTTCATCTATTCCATCTTAGTATGGTGATTGAGTTACTTATTATTTTACTCTATTCGTAGCTTATTTAGACTGTGTTAGATATGGTGACTCAGGACAGCGTTCTACCGCCGACACTGTGGCGTAGGCTGGGCATTCGTCACTTCTCGTGCCCTTACACTGGGTGCGGGTCGTGACAAAACTTTCGATTACGTTTGCATACTCTAGCTGCCTGACACTTTTCCCTGAATTAGGCTTCAGCTTCAGATCACACCTGTATGGCGTATTAATCCCAGGAAGATCCCGATACCCATAACGAGTGATCATTTTCTCAATATAATGAGACTGTGACAGCGCTAGTCCAGTGTCTGTCCGGATGATCTTGATCCCTAAGATCACATCATCTTTCCCTAAGTCCTTTATACTGAACTTGCTCGAGATGAACCTCTTTGTCTCCGTGACACAGCTCATATCCGTACCTAGGATAAGCATGTCGTCCACATACAGACAAACGATCACACCTCTTCCATCAGCGAACTTCGTGTAAACATACTTGTCCGTCTCGCTGACCATGTAGCTATTTGACCTTATAACCTTGTTAAATTTCTCATGCCACATCTTGGGAGCCTGTTTAAGACTGTACAAAGATTTTACCAACTTGCAGACTTTGTCTTTAAGACCCTTGACGACAAATTCCTCTGCTTGTTACATATAAATCTCTTCGGTCAGCTCGCCATTTAAGAAAGCCGTTTTCACATCCATCTGATGTATTACCATCTTATGTATCGCTGCGAGAGCAATCAACATTCTGATGGTAGTTATCCGGGCTACTGGAGCACACGTGTCAAAGTAGTTGATTCTCTGCTTCTGAGAAATCCCCTTGGCTACTAGCCTAGCCTCGAACCTGTCAATAGTTCCGTCTGCTTTCATCTTCTTCTTGAAGATCCATTTGCATCCGACGGGTTTTGCTCCTTCAGGAAGATCAAGCAACACCGAAGTGTTATTGGAGGTGATGGGTTCGATTTTATTGTCAATCGCCTCCCTCCAGAAAACCGCGTCTCTGGTCTTCATCGCCTCATCATAGGTAAACGGATCTGCTTCCACATGATAGGTGACAAAGTCATTTCCGAAGTCCTTCGTCCTTGTTGACGGCTCAGCGAGATCTAGTTCAACCGTTGTTTCAACAACAACATCTTCTTGGACCACATCTTCATTGAAGACCTACGCACCCTCATTATTCTCCGGAACATCTATAAGAATAATATTCTTGTGCCTTGTAAATTTTTCTTCAAAATATTCTGCATCGTGAGATTCAATGATATGATTTGCCTCAATATCAAGAAATCTCCGAGCATCACTCTTCTCGGTATACCCCAAGAAGATCGTCTTAGTAGTCATTGTCCCAAGCTTCTGAATCTTCAGATCTGGAAGCTTGACATATGCCAGACACCCCCACACTCGAATGACATTCAAGTTAGGTTTGATTTTGAACCAGAGTTCATGAGGAGTAATGTCAGAAGTTGCATGAGGCACCCTATTCAGAATAAAAGTGGCCGTCAGTGCAGCTTCTCCCCAGTAGCACTTAGGAAGACCCGCAGTCAATAGCATTGAGTTAATTATTTCTGTTAACGTTCTGTTCTTCCTCTCTGCTACTCCGTTTGATTGAGGAGAGTACGGAGCCATAGTCTCATTGACAATTCCATGTTCTTTGCAAAACGATACGAATTCATGAGACCTGTACTCCCCACCTCGATCACTTCTTATTCTTTTGAGTTGTTGTCAAGTCTACCGCTTAGCTTCGGCTCTGAACACCTTGAACTTCTCGAATGCTTCGTCTTTAGCCTTCAGCAAGTAGACGAACGCATACTTTGAGAAGTCATCGATGAAGGTTATGAAATACTTCATCCCGGCCTTTGTAGAGAACTGTTTGAAGTCACAGATATCAGAGTGTACCAACTCCAGAAGACGTACATGAGTGAACATGCTAAAACATAAAAAGTAACAGAGTGAACATGATGGGTAAATCACATGACCATTTATACTCACCCCTACCCACAATCAGTACACAAGGATCTATTCAAGTTACGTTACGGACATGATGTTTTGGTTATACAAGAGACACATGAGCAAACATGAGCGTACATGAAATAACATGAGAGTAAATGAACGTACATGTAAGAACATGAGAGAACATGAGTGTACATGAATAACGCAGAAGCAAGGAATACATGATGTACATGAAACACATGTCATAAAGTATCCGATGTGCCCGCTAAGGGGGATAACATCCCAAGAAGAGATCCGTATAGTACCAATCCGTGATGATAACGTGACAGCATCAAGTAAAAGTAATCTAGAGCGAGAATATAAATCGTGACAAGTATGAAACGATCAGAGAATGTACTCGCGTCGTATCTGAATGTCTGAAGTAAATGTACTATCCGAGATGAGGTACCTGACTCCTAGTTAGAGCAACACAAGTCAAGATGTATACAGAGGGTGATATATGAAATGTACAATGCATCTGCATGCTGTCTAGATCAAACTAGGCTAAAGTCGACACTTGGTCAACTCTAGTCAACCACACTAGTCAAACTAGGTCAAGTCCAAGCCCAAACAAGTCTAACAAGTCTCACTAGGCCTAACCAAGCCTAGTCTAGCAATCACACACCAATCACAAGGCTATACAAGCCAAACACAAGCACATATCAAGGCACATCCTATTCATGCATATTCAACATTATATATATATAAAAAGAGGAAGGAACTAACATGTAAGCTATGTGTGTGTGTGAACATGGATGTGTAAATGAAAAGAGAAATCAACACTAGGCCATATATCTTATACCCACATATATACATGTCTATACACACATATATGTATATAACTATAGGGAATCTCTATTTATCATATTAACACATTAGCCATATATAATATATACATATATATATTGAGAGAGAGATAGAGAAGAGCATGTGTATGTGTGAGTGTGTATCATGGAAATTGGGTGTGTGTTAAATAGTGAGAGTGAGATATATATATACCAGTGTATGTGTGTGTGTCAAGAGAGAATGTGAGATATAGAGTGAGGCATAAGAGTGTAACCAGATTCAGAAATAGGATGGCCTGTGGGTGAAAACAGTGAACCAAGGTGTGTGTGCATTTGTGTGAAGGTTTGTGAGTGACTGTGTTTGGGACAAGGCATGACAGTGCTACAAGGGTGTGTGAGAATCCTGAAAAATCAGTGAGCTGTACATTGCTAACATGTGAGCATGTGTGTGTGAAATCCTAGAACAGTGTGGGAACCTGGGAAATGGGAATACAGTGAAGGTTTTTAGGAAACACATGACAGTTCATAACTAGGACCAATGACAGTTAAGGAAAAGAAGTTAATTTCCAGTTTTATGATGAGAACAAGACAGTTTAATATAATAAATCAATACACATTCGAATTTCCTTCTAATACATCAACCCCATCACAATACCTTACAATGATCCACACAACATTGAATCTAACTTCAATCAGTTTAATCAGGAAATGAAATCAATTCAGTTTTAACTAGGAAGAACAATGTGGTAAAACCTGTGTACAGGAAATGTAAAGCCAAGACATCAATGTGCATACTTAGGAATTCCCAGATTCAGGTTTTTGTTCTCAGGTTTTCATGTAAAACGTTTCATGCCAATCCATCTCAGGTTATGAAAAGAAAACATAGGAATGTCCAGTGTGCTGTGCTCAGGAAAAACCCGTGTGTGGTTCATAAGTTCTAAGGTGACAGTGCAAGCATAGGATTTCTCAGGAATCGACAGTGAAGAGCTAATGTAGCATTCAAAACCCAAATGATATTCCCACATGAACCAACATAATTCCTATACAACATAGATAATTAGGTGAAAGTTATCGAGAAAATTGGGATTAGAATCATCTCAGGTTATTCATTCAAAACCCCATTCCAAACTCAATATACAACCAAATCAACCAAAAATCAAACCATGGTTAGATTATAGGTAGAAGAACTGTTTTAGGAACTTAACCCAATATTAATCAGCATTTAAAAGGGTGAAATGGACTGTCAAAACATGATATGAAAAACTGGAAATCACAGGATATGATATGATTTCATAAATTGGGAAAAAAGAAATTGTGTATTGTGATATGAGAGTTCAGGAACTTAGTGAAACCGATGAACCATTGTAATGACAGTAAGGAACTTGGCAGATGGCAGAAATCAAAATTAGTGAAGAAAACTGAGAAGGCAACACAATTTAACTATACATTACACAATCATGCATCCATTGATCTCAGGACCTATCAGTCTATGTGTGTGCATATGTCAATGTGTGACAGTTAGCTTATGGTGTGTGTTCATGTAAGGGTGAGTGTTAGAGTGAGGGGAAAATTGACAGATGTGTGAACATGTGAGGGTGTTCAAGTGTCAAGTTCAGTGATTCACAAAACAATTTACTAATATAAAGAAAACTGAGAACCAGTTAAACTAAAACTAAGAATAGGAAATTTCAGTCTAGTATCTATCCAAATTCGAAATCAAAACCCCAAATTGAACCCACATCTCATCCCAGATATAACACATGCATTCTGTTACTAATCATAGTTAAAAATCATCATGAAATCATCTAACCATTCTTAAAAAAACAATGTGAAACTCAGGATACACTGAACAATATAGGTATCAGAATTATAGGCAGGTTCAACCCCATTTTGAATCAACACAAACCAAATCATGCAATCCCGTATAAACACAACCATGTAACTATTATCCAGACATCATGTCGTATTCACATCATTAATTCATCATTAATTAACCAGTTTGAAAGGGAAATGAATATCAGGAATTTCGGAACTACACTATGTATCAGTCACAAATAGAAACTTCAATTTCGAATAATCAAAACACATTAATGTGGTAATTTATAGGTTGGTAATTATGTTAAGGTGTTTATTCATGCCATATAGTGTAAATGTGTCCCACCACGAGGACACAGATGTGTCCAAACCAAGGAAAACTCAAATCGAGCACAACACAGGCACAACCAACAGCACAGTGTCGTATACGTGTTCCAGAGAGTCTAGGACACGACACGACACGAATTAGATCTCGTGTTCGTGCAAGGGGGTGCGCCTAGGGTAGGGCTAAGTTCCTAGGACCCTGATTAGTGTTTAGGATGTGTCGTGTCTAAGTAAATAGGTCGTATCAAACACGATTCAGACTGAACGCGTGCGCGTGTAAGACCAGTACGCGAGTCCTGGCATGTCCGATACGACACCGCTAGACACGAGGCTTGGGGGACAGGTTCGCAGACATTTCTCCCTCCTCTCAGTCCAAGCACGGCCCACCACGTGGCCTGTGCACTGAGCACGAGGCCACGAGCAACAGGAGACTGAAACAGTCCAGATCCAGCGTGTTCATGTCCCTCGTGTGGACACGACACGACACGGAATACCCAAGTGTCCACACAAAAATCATAGAGCAACCCTAGATCTACAATCCTATTCAAACAGATTTCTAAAACAACAAAATAAATTCCTTAGAGGCATTTCTACAAACACTTAGGTATCATATTGGATACGTGTCCGATACGGACACGAAATGGGTCCACCGAGACACGAAACTAATTCCTGCAGTTAGAGGACTCATAGGGCTGTCCAAATATACAAGAAAACTGGAATTTCATGGAGAGAATGAGAAGTTACCTATTAGTGTTCTTCTCCTAAAGAAGCTTCAAAATGGGGGATCCTTCATGCTAATCCCAAAGCTCCAAATTGTCCCAAATTTGAGAATGACCTCCATAAACAGTAGGAGAAGGAAATTTAGATCACTATGGAAGAAGTTGCAATGAAAATGGACTACTATTGAATAAACTATGAAGAAGTTTCAATGGAGAACAAACCTTTCCTTAGATAAATGAAGGAATGAATAAAAAGGAGGTACAAACTTTGAGAGGGATTTTATAGTGTTGGGGGGGATCCCTAGGCTGGTCATAAATGATAGGGTTAGGGTTTTGGGATGAATCTAATGGCTCTCATTCCATCTAGCATATTCAATGGCCTAGAGTCTAGGTTTCACACATGACTTAAATGCAACTTAGTTAACTCTAACTATCATGACTAAATTAAAATTAATCAATACTAACCATCACTAACCATGGCTAGCTAAGTCTAGGTATGACTAATCTAGGTTAGGTCAATCTAGGTTAGGTTAAACACAACACAAGGCAATCAATTAAATGATATTAAAATCACACCACCCCATTAATTATATTAAATTCTAAATAAATATATATTAAATTTAATTAATTCAAAAAGGCCAAAATATCCTCAAGCTAAAAATAATGAAGTACCCTAATCATATGGCTAGGTTCTAGGGTAGACAATCTCTACGGTTTCACTAGCAAAATACCAAAATCACAAGTCATAATTTTAAATAGTTTAAAATTAATTAAAAATCACCAAAAATTATAATATGAAATAGACATCAATAAATAATAATTATAATTTCAAAATTTCAAAATTACCCTCATCTGGAAAAACTAGGTGTTACATGAAGACTGCCAACGGCGGTCATACAGCGCTCGTTCGGCGATGGAGCTGTAGGCGGCTGGAACCAGCCCCTCCCTCTGCTGACATACTAGCAGCAGCAGCTGCCTCCTCTTGTAGCCGAACAAACTCGGCCTAGAACAATGTTTGCTAACGTATAAGTGTTTGCTAAAGTCTATATTGATATCTATTTTCCTGTTTTCTAAATTATGGTAAATTAATATAAAGAATAGAACGTACATATGCATGCGTCGTCCTCTCGTCAATGAACTCCCCAACCCTCCGATGGGTGACCAGGAAGACGGTCACCATGTTCGGGTCTTCACCCTTTTTTACCTGTTAAAATATATTATCTATTATTAGTATTAAACATTCTATCGAACTATATATAAAATGATGTCCGTCATAGAAAACGTACCAGACGACGAAAATGCTCCGTTATCAGAATGGAGCCACCACACCACTTACCGGCGCTCGACTGCGCCACTTTGGCCTTGTCAGACCGCTCTGGTACCTGGCCTCGACGAATCTAGCCTTCATCGCAGTCCACTGCTCTGGCGTGATCCAACCGTGGATCGGCTTTTCAGAGCGATCACGAGACTTCTGGTCGTGGATCGCATCACGGATGAGCTTGCCTGCGACGGCAGAAAATTGGGCCTCGATCTTTGCCGCTCGGTGTGGTGGATAGAAGTAGGTCCTCTACAATAAGTAAAATAGAAAAGTTGTATAATATACACAAATGATTATTAAAATTTAAAAATAAATAAATTTTTTACCTTGAAGTGGGCGAACCAAAAGGCCTTCCTATCTGCGGGAGCATCTAAGTAGTTAATCCAAGGCCCACCATAGTTCTACATCAGAAATACCCCCAGCTGTCTCTGTACTGCAGGAGGCCGATATCTATACAATAATAATTTTCATGAATATATATGTACATATAATCATTTGAGAAATATATATTAACTAATTAACTTACTTCGTAGGCCCGTCCGTCCAAATCTCCATACGCGTCTCGCCCGGGGGAGCGCATGGAGGGTCGCTCTCACCTCCTGCCTGGGCAGGACCAGTCTGATCGTAGTCCTCCATATGCTCGGCGTCGGCTCTCTCCATGGAGCCGTCTACAGGAGGAATGCTGGACGCGGGATCAGGAATGCTGGACGTGGGATCAGGAATGCTGGATGCGGGATCAGGAACGCTGGACGACGAGGAAGGAGTCGCCAACCTGCTGGAACTGCCCTGTCCCGGTAATGGACCGGGAACAGAACGGTACAATAGCGTACTCGGAGATGAGGATGAGGGTACAAAATCTCCATCCCCATCCCGAGGCAGACGGGACTGCCTAATATAAAATCCTCCACGTCGTCCAGATGGTCGAGTCATACCTGATAATAACATATGACAATAAAACAAAAATACATATTTATATAATAGACATCACATATTTTTGAAAAATATCATAGTCACAGATAAAAGTGTCACTAAAGTGTCACAGATTTATATGATGAAAGTGTCACTAAAGTGTCAAATATGATGATAAAACAAACATACAGATTTAATCCTCTTCTGAAAATTCATCTAGTTCGTTTAGCTCTTCTTCTTCTTCTTCTTCTTCTTCTTCTTCTTCTTCTTTTTCTTCTTCTTCTTCTTCTTTCTCCTCTACATATTCACTTTCATCTGCATCTTCCTCTTCAGATAATTCTACTTCTTCTACACAATTAGATGTGTAATGAGGAACTTCCTCGTGTCCACTTCTATAATATTTGTTACAAGAGGTAGTTCACCCTCTTGATAAGCTATATCGTTAACCTCAAAGGTATTTCTAGCTTTGGTCTTACATACTGCCCACCGGTCTGACCTTGTTCTTCCTCGTTTAGCATAACTTGTGAAGTACATGAGCTGAGCCTGAATTGATAGGACAAATGGTTCATAGGCTTGATATCGACGCCGATAGTTTATATCCACAAGACCGTGCTTGTCTAATTTCCAACCTTGACCTTCAATCGGATCGAACCAATCACACCTGAATAACACAATCTTAGCAGGCTCTATTACATATCTATATGTCAGCTCTACGATCTCCCGTAGCACGCTATTGAAATCGTTGCCCGTATCAACATCTTTGTAGTTCGAAGATCTGATACACAAACAGCTGTTTTTGGTGGAGTCAAGATCCACAAAGTTGTCTCTGATCGGGCAAGTTGTTGACTTGAACCTAAACCCATTAACACAGTAGCTTGGCCATATTTTTGCAGCATAAATTGGTCCCTTGGATAGCGTTCTAATAGACTCATTCTCAAGTCTTGCGTATGGACGATCGACCTAAATACCATGAAAAAAGAAATTAAGCTCATTCTCAATCAAGTGCATATACAGAAAGGTAATTACAGAGTTCTCAAGTCTTATATATGCACTCAACTATGATGGAAAATAACGCCTCATTTCTTGTTCTAGTTCTTCTTCTGTTATGTGTGGCCTACCTGACCTCACATCATCATTAAATATGCTGAAAACAACATCGTTCAATTAATGTAATAGTATAATAATCAACACTATTAAAATAATGTAGACGTATTAATTACTTACCCCTCCAGTTTCTCTACTTCCTCCTCGTCGCAGTTCAGTAATACATACACCTGAGCAGCCCTTAGCTCATCATCGTTCAGATATCTCTTCTTTATTTTACCCGATGGCTTTCCTAGAGCATTGAATACCTTCAGTATTGTATCATTACATTCATGATCTCCGTCGTCGTTTCTGGAAGCTCTCGTTCTATTAGTTGTAACATGAGGCTTGAAATACATCGAACAAAAGTTTGTAATCTCCTCGAGAACATAGGCTTCACAAATAGAACCCTCGACCCGTACCTTATTTTTAACCTTTCTTTTTAGGTGATTCAAATATTGCTCGAACGGGTACATTCATCGATATTCGACGTGTCCACTAACACGTGCCTCATAGGATAGATGAATCGGCAAATGCTCCATAGAGTCGATGAATCCAGGAGGAAACACCCTCTCTAACTTGTACAGTGTTACCGTAATGTCCTTCTCTTGCTTTTCTAGACGATCAACGAGCAATTTCTTAGAACAAAGATCCCTGAAGAATATGCTAAGCTCCGTCAGTGGATCCCAAACTTCCTGCGGTAAGAATTCCCAAAATGCAATCGGAATTAACCTCTCCATGAATACGTGACAGTCGTGGCTCTTCATACCCGTCAATTTGTTTTCCTTCGGATCGACAGATCTTCTCAGATTTGACACATATCCGTCTGAAAGTTTTAGGCCCTGGATCCACCGACAAAGTCTCACTTTATCCTCCTTGTCCAGCGAGAAAATTGACTTCGACAGGAACTGTTTTCCATTCTGCTCTATCAAATGCAACGTAGGGCATTTGCATATTTCTTCTAAGACCAACCTGGCCTTGGGATTGTCTTTTATTTTTCCCTTTACGTCCATCATAGTATTAATTATATTATCAAACACATTCTTCTCAATATGCATGACATCAAGATTATGTCTGATCAGATTGGTACTCCAGTATGGCAGATCCCAGAATATGCTCCTCTTTGTCCAGTTATGATCTCTACCAAATCCATCGCACTTGTACCCAGTTGTAGGATCTTTGATAGCACTTGGAAAATCTCTAACCTTCTCCCTTATCGTGGCTCCGTACCACCTTGGCAGTGGATCACCCTTCTCTACAACGCCAGTACGGAATGCATTCCTGTTCCTTCTGAACGGATGATCTTCTGGCAGAAATTGTCGATGACAATCAAAGAAGCACGGTTTTCCTCCGTATTTCAAGCGGAAAGCCTTACTACGGTCCATGCAATACAGACATGAGAGATGGCCATGAGTGCTCCATCTAGATAACATTCCATAGGCCAAAAAGTCGTTGATGGTCCACAAAAGGGTTGCCTTCATCTGAAAATTCTGCTTCCTGGAAACATCGTACGTGTTAGCGCCTACTTCCCATAACTGATTCAACTCATCTATCAAAGGCTGTAAGTACACATCAATGTTCCTCTTGGGATTGTTCGGACCAGGAATTATAACGGTTAGAAACATGTACTGAGTCTACATGCACATCCAAAGCGGTAGGTTATACGGAGTGACAATTACAGGCCAGCACGAATATTGGGATCCCGAAAGACCAAAAGGAGTAAAACCGTCAGAAGATAGCCCCAACCTAACATTACGCGGATCTGAAGTAAAATCAAGATACACTCGATCAAAGTGCTTCCACGCTTCTCCATCGGATGGGTGATCCAACACTCATTCAATCTGTTCTCGCATGTGCCAACTCATATTTCGGCCGTCTCTTTCACCATAAATAATCTTTGCAACCGCGGCGTTAAAGGCAAGTAGTGCATTGAATCGGTCGGTCTTCTTGCACCGGTAGACCTTCCTGTACTAGTTGTCTTATAGCGATCAGCACCACAAAATCTGTACACATCTGCGTCCTTATCGTCTTTGTAGTACAACATGCACTCATTGCGACGAATCGATTTTCTTGTATCTCATCCAGAGCGATCTCACCATCCTCTTAGACCGATAGAAGTCTTCAGGTAACTTAGCACCCGCCGGCAAGATCTCTATAATCAACTCCAACACTCGGTTGTAGCATTCTTACGACATGTTAAAATCTGACTTAATGCTCAACAGTCTTGTAACCACCTCCAACAGTGAATGATCCTCACAACCAGGATACAATGGAGTCCTTGCATTCTCCAGCAACTCCATGAACTTTGCAACATCGACATTCGGTGCCTCTTCAGCTGCATCATGAACGAAACTAGGCCCCGCAGCGTCGAAAACCATGTTCACACACCCGTCTTCGTATGTATGATTATCTGAAACAAAATTAGGTCCCGTATGCACATACGGCTCAACATAAGGCTCCGGCTCTGATGCTAAAGACACAAGTTCTCCGTGTGTGGTCCACTGATAGTAATTAGGCGTAAAACCCCTCGAGTACAAATAATATGTCACTTCCACTTCTGGATAATATTTCACGTTATGACATTTCACACATGAACACTTAATTTTGGTGCCGTCCATGTACTGAGGGAACGCTTTAGCAAACTGCAGGAACTGCTCTACTCTCGCTATGTATTCATCCCGCACACCACACATATCATCAGGACGAAGATTGTACATCCATGAACGATTCCGCAAGTAGTAATTCATATCCATTTGAAAATAATTCTGCAAAGATGGACACATGTTCAGCACAGTAACTAGTCAAACTGGGTGAAGTTGAGTTGACTAAGTCAATATCTTGGACAAACTAGTCAAATTGGGTGAAGTTGACTAAGTCTAGGCAATTATCCTTCACTAGACATAGACATGGAAGAAACACCGATATTTGCAGTGTCTGAACTTTCTAATGTATATTACTGTAGAGAGACATAGTAACCGTGCGTAGGGGTACAACTCGGGCGGGGCATGGCTCTGCCTATCTGAGCTCACTGCCTACAGGGTAGTGTACATGAGTAGTGTACATGACCTATTAGCCTATGCTCCAAGCCAATTCCTTTACTCGACTTGATATCATATCCTCTTCATATCAGATATTTGATACCAAGATAGGAAAGGTTGACAGATACTTGATTCTAAAATTCCCCCTTTACCTATCAACTGATACCAACTGATATCAGTTTCCATTGGTCGAATACCCATGTACTTCCATACCATTTTACTCATCAAGTTAACCATTTCTAACCCTATGCACAGTCACTCACCTATTTTAGAAACCTAAACATAGTTAAAGACCCATTTCTAACCCTATGCACAGTCAGTCAGTCACCTATTTTAGAAACCTATGCACAGTCAGTCACCTGTTTTAGAAACCTATACATAGTTAGAAACCTATAAATAGTTAAATACCCTATGCAAACAAAAAGACTATAGTCCGCATCAATCTCCTCTCTTTTTGGGTTAGGATCTTAAGTGGCCTAGTCATGCTGCATATTATTTGGTCACGATTGGTTCGCAAAATCAAAGTAAAAGTCATTCATATTTTGGAATTTGAATATCAAACGAGACTTTTATGGAAATAGCAATCATAACAAAATATTTATGCTTTGTTGTGAGATTGATGTAACATTTTTTTCTTTCTTTTTAAACTCTCTCCCGGGCCTCGTTTGGTTCGTGTAATAGAAAAGGAAGAAAATCAATTCCTCGACATTTTATTTCTTTTAAAAAATTACAATTTTTATTTATTTTTTTATATTTAAAAATGTCAATGAATTTGAAAAGAAAAGTGTGCTTCAATTTGGAAAAGTGATTCCTTACTTGAATGGTTGTAATTACTTTCCTCCCTAATTTTTTCCATTGAAAATTATTTTTCTTTACTCCTTAATTCTTTTGACACCCAAACATAGAAAAGTAATTATTTTTCTTTCCCAATCCGATAATTCGACAAACCAAACGAGAAAAGTAAACCTAACTCAATATTATTGTTGATTTTTCCTACAAGTCTACACTCAACATGCTGTCAAACATCGCCGGTGGACGTGTGTGTGTGTGTCCATGTGTGTCTGTGTGTGTGTGTGTCCGTGTATGTTTGTGTGTGTGTCTCTGTGTGTGTGTGTGTGTCCGTGTGCATATGTGTGTCCGTGGGAGGAGGAGGAGGAGGAGGAGGAGGGAGAGGAGTTAGGTTAGGGTTTATACCTGAGGAAGAGGAGGAGTAGCTCGGATTGGGGGAGGAGGAGCTCGAGGAGGAGGAGCTCGACGGGGGGGGGGGGGGGGTTAGGGGTCGCCGGAGGTAGAAGGAGTCGTCGGGGGGGGGGAGGGAGTCGCCGGAGAGGGGGGAATTTGAGATCGAAATTTCTAATTTTCGAGTGAGGGGGAAAAGGAAGCAGCGTGCCCCAAGCAAAAAAAGTTAGCGACATCAATAGTAGACGTCGCTAAACGTCGCAAATATTTTAATATATGGGAAAATATTTTAATATATGGCGACATATTTAATAATATGTCATTGAACGTCGCTATTCAGCGACGTCATATACCTAATGTCGCTGAACGTCGCTATTCAGCGACGTTTTGCGATGTCTGTAGATAGGAGTCGCTATATTACATATCTAGCGACGTAATTTCATTCCGTCGCTAAAATGCGTTGCTAATATAGCATATTTTAGTAGTGAGAAGGCTAAACCAACAAAGAAGCATTAATGCTTTTGTCATGCTCATGGGTTAATTCCCTTATGGAGCTAAGCCCCGAAGGGGCTTAGCGACTTGGACTCGGACTCAAACTCGGGATCAAGGGCGTAAAGTGACATTTTATTGGCACACTTTGCACTTAGTACGTCAGCATCGGCACAAGGCGCTGTAGAAGCATGGAAATTACGGCCGCATCAAGGGCCAAAACCCTTATGCGCTCCAAAATGGCATGCACCCTAAAGCGTCGTGTGCCACATAATGTTATGTGCAGAGGAAATCGAAACAGAATACTCGGCACGGCAAAGGAAAGAGAGAGATAAAAATCAGGCTATTATTGCATATGAGAGTCTATTACATGTCTAAACTCTTTGTTATAATGAAAACTCTACCACAAAGGAGAAAGCCTAAAAAACATCAGTTAGGCGCATCACTCAGATATCTTAGCTAGGCGCATCACTCAAATGTCTCAGCTAGGCGCATCACTCAAATGTCTCATCTAGACGCATCACTCTGATGACTCAGCTAGGCGCATCATCCCGTCCCGTCAGAGCAAATCACTTGCTCGTCAACATACGAGTGCTTCGACTAATGAAGCAGTTATAGAGAAGAACGGGACAGTATGCTACAACCCCGATCATTGGATGCAACAAGCATCTTGCCTACGGTGCTTCCAGTATAACGAAAACTGGAGCACGGCAAAACCTAAACCCAGTAATCAACATCATGGAACATAATCAATGAAGTGCACGAACATGAACAGCCAACTCGATGCATCTCAGTCTTCTGAAGGAGTTCGTCGTCAAATCTTCTTCGAACGAAAAGGTTTGTAACCCACAGTGCAGCGTCTCGCCAAAGTGGACCGGTCGAGTTTATCTCCATTCGAGAAGGAAAGTGAAACGAGAAACAAACTTCTCTTCACGCTGTTATTATAGGCCAGGGCAAATTAAACCCATGCGCCAAGTGGTAACTTTCTCAAAGTCAGTGCAATGAACTTGCATTTATGGTGATGAATCTGTCCCTTCGATTTGAACATCAAAGAAGTCATTAATGCCTCAGAAAAGTCGACAAAGACTGACCAATGAGTATGTGCCGCACGACGGATGCGCTCGTCAGCACCATGTGTCTCGTACCAATGCGTCCAGTGGAGCACAGAATGATGCGCCCAGTGATGCACAGAGATGCGCCCACTCAGGCTCGTCACCCATCAAGCATTTAATGCTATGTGACAGAGTTGGCAGCACGCTTTCCGAAGACTGAACAGTTGACAGCTTTTACAGAAAATGAAGAGCCGCCAACGTCAGCTTCATCATTACTTATTCTGTTGGCCGACTAATCACTCGCATGCGCCTCAATAGCCATGCACCCAAAGTTCTGTATGCGCCCAAGCTTGCTCCTGATCCCAAAAGACAGAAGTCAAGTCCCTGCATGCACCTCTACCGCTATGCACCTGAAGCTCTGCATACGCCTCAAAAGCCATGCACCCAGACTTGCTTATGACTTCTAAATGTCATAGATCAAGTCCCCTCATGCGCCAAATCCTAGGCGCATCCTGACAGATCACTCTCCACCAAATTCGAGATCTTTGAGCCATAGACATACCACGTGTCATTTTGACTCAGTTCTGCCTACGAATGGGTGCTAACCATCCAAGATCTCAGTAACAACCGAAACTCCAACTGCCATGTGTTAGCTCCTCCATAGGCCAACAGTGCAGCTCAAACAGATTCAGCTCCAACTTCGGGGCGCATCATCTATGCGCCCAACAGCATCAGCCATGTGGCGTCCCTACGTGCAAGCTCTCCAGACGCATAAGACATATGTGCGCATAAGCGCATCATTCTGCTGCCTATATATAGAAGGATCATTCCTTTATTCAACCTCTCCATGGTTTATTCCCCACTTCCAGAATACTTCAATCGCATCAACATCCAGAGCACTTGCAAGTGTCTCAATCCTCTTCAAGTCACTGCCCATTCTAGAGCAATCCAGACCTTCAGAGAGTTCGAGATCATTTTTAGGTCGTCAATGGAGTCAACATATTACCACTCACTCCATCACTACGGTTTCCAGATGAAAATAAAAGTGTACTCCTAGGACTACATCTAAGTCCTACATTGTACTTTGTTATGTTTGTAATTAGATACAAAAGTTCAAAAAAAAAAAGTTTGTTCTTATAATTAGGTACAAATGTTCAATACAAAAAAGTTTATTCTTCTTGTTATAATGGCAAACAAGTTGGCGACTCTGCTGGGGACTACTTTCTCCTCCAAAAAGAAGGTTGTATCGCAATCTAACGACAACAAGCTCGGCTTCTCCCATAAGACACTTGGGGTGCACCTCAATCAATAGGCGTATGAGGAGTTCATATCTGAAGGTAGTACGAGTCCTTCGAAGCGGCTGCTAAAGTCGAGGAAGACCCGCCAAGTCTGGGTGCACAAAGGTGATGCGCCGAACGCCACCGCAGAAGGAGATGCGCCGTCGCAGACCTCTCTTCCTACTGATATTCTCAGCAAACAAGATGCGGCCACTGGTGTAGCACATCTGCCAGGGAAGCGCAGTGTCGATGGTAGCTCCCAACCTTCTTCTTTCCAGTCGAAGAAGATGCGCCGACGGAACAAGGGTACATCCAATCTCCCGTGCATGAGCTCTGGCATGCAGGAGAAAACTTTTGTCTTCGACAGAATCACTCGCTGTCATAGTGAGAAAATTTTGGATTCTAAGTACTATGCACCTTTATGGGCTAGTACGAAGAAGTCCAAGGTAACACGGGCCATGCGCCCCAAATGTGCTATGCCAGTAGCAAACCAGAAATGCGCGTTGAAACTCATGCGTGCAGCCGATGATTAGCTGTACAGAGTTGACTCGGGTGCCTTGGCACGAGCCACGAGTCGACTCTCGAAGTCCCTTCCCACTTGGGCACATCTTCTGCGTATGGAACCAAGTTGGGTGGAGCAAATTTTGCGACTTTGAATCCATGCGCCCACATGGGCTGTGCGCATGAAGTGGGTTCAAGCCGTATTATATGTTGCTCTCCCACCATCGATCTAGGCACATCTTATGTGCTGGAACTAGATCAGGGGGTGCAATATTCACATAATCACCCTGGCGCTTGGCCCTGTCATGCGCCTAAACAGGATGTGAATGTGAAACTCTCCCCTCATGATCTATGTAATGTGATTACTCACAAACGTGGATCGGAAGAGACGACCTCCATGCACAATACACCCCTCATAGGGCATTTTTGTGCCATGGTCACCATCAATTGCTGCTGTTGCAAAATAACGGTTATACCACCAAGGCGGTCGTGTTCCAACGACTGCAACCAGCTGCACCTATCCGACATCGCCTCAAAAATAAAGTGCCAATCGATGACGAGACATAACCCCTGGTCACCTCATGCCATGTCATTTCCAACTCCTATGTCTCTGGGAGGAAAACAAACACCACCAACTCCTCGACCTCGACTGGTCCATCGAAAAGTCGACCGAAGAAAAGCAAAGCAGCAGTCTCGCCAACCGGGGTGTTCCAGAATACTCGGTTGAGAAGGCAGGCTTTAGCAGCGATACAAGATGGGGGTAGTCTGACCCCGACTATCCTCGATAACCTCTCATTTGAAGACAAGGGCATCCACCAAGGAACTGACACCGAAGCAGTTGGGGGTAGTCAGTACGAAGTGTTGGAAGAAGAAGCTCTTAGGCTAACCTTCCAACAAGAAAGCGAGGCTGAAAGTGAAGCATAAACCGATCCATCCACTTCTACCCATGTCATGCCCATTTACATGGCAGGGGGTGGCGACGAAGAAGAGATCGACACTTCAGCTCCGGATCTCGTTCGGCGCATGGACACCTTGGAAGATGGCCTCAAGACCCTCTCCTCCACCATGCAATCTTTGACCCAAATGATATTTGAGATTCAAAATACTCTGACTTTTCAACCTTTGACAAGGGCACCTGTATCTACAAGCCTCGATCCTGGGGCTAACAGAGAGTCGAGTATACCGCCTCAACGGGTATCTTCCGGAACAGATCATCACACCGCCCCTCGAACATCAACTCCTTTAGGGGCTAAGATTCACACTTTGCCTTCCTCACCCGCTCTTAGCTTTACAAAGGAGTTGGCTGAGATGGTAAGGGATTTGTGCGATCGCTTCGAAGCACGGAACAAACAGGAGGAACGCCAGAAGATCGAAATCCGAAAATCTTACGCTAGAACAAAGTGGTTTATCCTCCTAAATATAAACTACAAAAACTGACGCCATTCGATGGAAAAGAGTCTCTCCGCCGATATCTGACATACTTCCACTCTGTGACAGGACATCTCCCGAAAGAAGATGCCCTGCTTACAAGTTTATTCGTTGGGGCATTGAAAGGAGTCGCCTATGACTGGTACTGCAGTCTCCCTGATAACTATATATCCTCCTTCGACGACTTAACACATATGTTCCTTGATCTATTCTATGACGAAGGAAAGGACATGACAATGTCGTCTCTGATAGAAGTGTGCCAGACAGAGGAAGAAACTGTTCGAGCCTTCATCGAACGCTTCCGTTAGGCATGCTTGAGATTACTAACTGGCATCCCAAAACTTGTGCTGATCGACTCATACAACATGAACATGACGCCAGCCATCAAACTCTGGCTCGACTCGGCCCAGCCTCCCGATTGGAGTTCGTTGATCATCGGAGCCGAAGCTACCAAAAAAAGACACGCAACGTACGGCTTCTGGGGGTTAGCTTCCCTGTGTTCGATGACAAGGAAAAATATTTCGCCACCAACAATAGTGGCCGTGAGCCCAAGGGAAAGCAAGCATTGACTATCAGCACCTCAAAAAGCACACAAGGGCCTACTCAGAAGCCACCGCCCGCACCAATACTGAATGAGATCTACTCTTTCAACGACGAAGACACCCTGCAACTCTTCGAAATACTGAAACAGAGCGACAAGATCATGTTACCTGATCCAAAGCATCCTGACGAGGTCGACAGGGTAGGCGACCCGAGGTACTGTCACTACCATCGGTTCGTCGGGCATCCGACTCAAAACTGCTATATCTTAAACAACTACATACAATGCATGATCAATACGAATGTCATCTTGCTCGATTATGAAAAGAAGATAGTCTCGACCAACATGGTGTCACTCAAGTTTAGCACCTTGCCGCCCACTAAAGCTCAAGATGGCATCGTTCCCATCCCGAAGGCGACAATGGAAGTGATCAACCTTCCGCCAACTAGTGACAATATTAGCGGACTAGTACCACTCACGACATCCAGAGGAGAGATCATGTGGGTTCATCCGGATCTCGCTCCAGAACTGACTCAACTGGGGGTACATCCTACCTCCAAAGCCAAAGGCAAGAAGACCAAGTCTTGTCGAATAGTGACTTCCTCTCCTGAGGAAGCACTGCCTGTACAAATACGTTCACAGCAGAATGCTCATCCAGAGGATGCTCCGGTCGAAGTGACGCCTCCTGTCACTACCACAGCTGCCCAAGGGGATGGTCCATCCCAACCCCAGCAACCGACAAACAGAAACAGAAGGAGGTCCATTTTGATAGGCCTCTACAAAAAGATAATGCTTCGGGGTTGACCAAACCCTACAACTTTGACACTGGCCCAACTCGCCAGTTCTCCAGCTTGGCTGTCCCTTTTCAAGCTTCTCCAACTATCCAAAGATACTCGAGAGGATCTATGTGAAGCACTGAAGTATGTTGAGTCCTTCATTAGCCAAGTCATCCTTCATCATTATACAAGACATGCTGCTCAAGAACAACCAACATAACAGACCGTTGTATTACACAGGGTACGTCGGCGCCATTAAGGTAGATCGAATGCTGATCGACTCGGGTCATCCCTCAGCATTATCTTCAGAACTCTGCTCCAGATATTGGAGATCCCGATGCATCATCTGGCAGCATCCTATACTACAATCAGTGGCTTCAACGCTAGCAAGTATGAACCACTGGGAAAGATCCAGCTCAAATGTCATATCCGTGATCTCTAGACTGAGGTAACTTGCTATATGTCGTGGATGCGGACATCAACTACAACATTTTGTTGCGGTGCCCATAGATACATGAATATATGTTGGTTCTATCTACCCTTGACCAATGTATGAAATATGTACCCACCAACGGCATAGTCAGAACGGAGTTTGCTGATGTCGATCCCTTCAGAAGGATTGAGACCTTCTTCACCGACTCCGATCTTTACAAATCAATTCACTTGGACGACGAAGCCAACGATGCCGACGATAAAGCAGAAGTCGAAGCTGACACTGAAGCAAAAATGATAACCAGCGCCCCACTGAAGGTGCGACTCAAGAGGAAACCTCTTCAAGCATCAGCCCCTATCGTAGTCAAGCTGTACGGGAGGGGACCAGCCTCCTTGGCTAAAACAACAATCGAAGCCCCTTTGAAGATACGACTCAAGGACCTTCCCAAGTGTCAGCTCCTCTCGTGGCTAAGCTGTACGAAAAAGCACCAGTCTCCGAGGCGTCAGCTGAGGCGCCTCTCAAAGTGTGGCTTAAATGGAAACCTCTCCAATTGTCTGCTCCCCTTGTGGTCAAGCTACAAAGGAAGGTCCCAGTGTCTCTCTCAAAACAGACTCAAGAGCCGGTACGGTTCAAGCTCCCGATGAACTCTCCCGAACCGCCCAAGGCTGCTCCAGTGCTCACTGACGAAGAACTAGGAGAGTACATATCGGCCAATGTCGACGCCCCATCCCCCGATGATGTAATTCCCCAGGACTAGATCCCATATTTTATCAATAAAAGATTGTCTTTGAATTACTATAGTCTTCCATATTGGAATGCCATGTACACCTTAGATAATGCCGTATAGTCGTTGCAAACACAAATAACGACAATCAATCATGTAAATCGAGTTGTCCTATATCAAAAAGTCTATTATATAGTTCCGTCCTGGAAACAGGATGAGAAACCTATCATCTTCGGCAAGGTCGAGTGCCATCAAGAACTCCCACATGTCGAGCTAGAACTTGATACCGGCAGAATGCAAGTGTATCAGTAAATCGATCAAGCAAAGATCTTATCCAGAAGATGGGTTACGACTTGAAAAGCGACTAAGATCTAAACTATGGCAGAGGTAGACATCTTCCTTTACAGATCCCTGTTCTGAAAGGGAAGTCATAAGACTATTACTACCGCACTCGATGGGAAGTGGGCTACACCACGCCTCCAACAACCCCAAAAAGTTCAGAAGCAGAAAAAGCCATACACTCTCACTCATCTGAAGCCTCAACCTGGGATTCTGATACCAGCATCGGCCCAATATTCAGGAAAGTGTTGTCAGCCAACATGACATCCACACATCCTTCGGAAGAAGAAGATGATGATCAAGAGGTAGAATTCTTCGAAGAAGAACCCTGGGCTTAACGCTTGGGTGTACAATGGGAATCTCGCTTTGAACTGCGAGAACCCCCAACTGAAGATAAAGTCGAGAAGATCGACTTAGGGGGTGAATCCTCGTCCAAACCCATCTTCATCAAAAAAAGCCTGGCAGGGGAGGATTGGGAATCCCTGATTCAGCTGGTCAAACAATACATCGATGTCTTTCGCCTGGAGCTATGAAGACATGCCGGGTCTAAACCCATAAGTCACAATGCACAAGCTTAATATCTTACCCAATGCTAGGCCTGTTAAGCAGCTACAGCGATACATCCATCCTAACATCATGAACGACATTGACAAAGAAGTGGATAAACTCTTGGTCAATGGATTTATTCACGAAGAACAACACCCACATTGTCAAAGAAGGCATTTGACGATATCAAGGCTTATCTCACAAGTCCTCCAGTCCTGGTAGCACCAGTCGCAGGCAAACCCTTTTTGCTCTACATCCGTGTGATGGATCATTCTCTCGGTGCTCTATTAGCTCAGAACAATGATGCCGGCTAGGAGCAAGCTATCTACTACCTCAGAAGGACAATGATCGGAATTGAATACCGTTACAATCCTGTCGAAAAAGAATGCCTAACTCTAGTATTTGCCATCCAAAAGACTCATTATTATGTCTCGGGGCAGAAGATCCATGTCATCTCCTAAGTCAATCCACTCAGAGTTCTCATGACAAAGCCGGGTGCGCTAAACTCTCGATTGGCTACTTGGGCGATACTATTGATACCATATGATATGGTATTAGTCCCACAAAAAGTTGTTAAGGGCCAAGCACTGGCGGACTTCCTAGCGCCACATCCGATTTCGGAATCATCTAAACTCTATGAAGACATTCCAGATGAGGTATTAGAGTCCAACGATATCGAAGAAAACCTCGTTTGGCGAATGTTCTTCGACAAGCATCAAGAACAGGCCCCAAGGGTCATATCATAACAGGAGTGGGGGTTGTCTTGATCTCTCTCGACAAATTGGTTATCTAGCGTGCCTACTCCCTCTCGGAGCCATGCTCCAACAATGTAGCAGAGTACAATGCCATCATCATGGGCCAGTTAGCAAGATTGTTGGGGATAAAATACCACGAATCTTATGGCGACTCAAAACTCATCGTCAATCAAGTTTGAGGACAATATGAGGTGCACCACGAGGACCTCGTCCCCAACCACAAAGTGGCCTTGGACATTATCTCAACCTTCACCAAGTTCATCATAGAACACATACCTCAGCTACAAAACTTGGAGGCTGATGCTCTAGATGGCCTCGCAGCCTCATTGGCGACACCCATCAGGACTCAACACTTTCTTAGATGATTGGCTGAAATTTAGCATGCCCCAGAAACAATCTGTGCATGTGTTTGAATCATGCCATGCATGCAGTCGTCAATGTCAACGTCAGAGACTGGCGGTTTCCATTCATTGACTTTACAGTCTATAAAATCCTCCCAAACGACCCGAAGGAAGCAGTCTCTGTTAAAAGGTGCTCCATCTGATTCTACTACGATACAGCCACCAAAATGATGTACCGGCGCTCCTACGACGGGCTTCTCCTCCGATGTTTATCGAATGAGGAGGAAGTCGAAGCACTTCGAGAAGCTCATGACGGGACCGGTGGGGCCCATCAACCTGGTCCTAAGCTACAAGACTAACTCCGACAAATAGGCAATTACTGGCCAACTACGATGGCTGATGCTACTAAGTATGCAAAGAAGTGTTGTCACGACCCTCACCCTATAGTAAGGGCACGAGAAGTGGGTACGTCCAGCCTACGCCACAGTATCTGCAACAGCACGCTGTCCTAGGTCAATTATCTAACGATATAAGGTACATATACAGTATATACACTCTGAATGGAGGTGATATAGCATAACACAGTCTCAATCACTGCTAAGGGGTCCTGCTACTGGTCTAGGTCACAACAATCCTATAGGATAGTCCCATAATACGTGGTACAGAGCACCTCGTCCTCATCCTCTGTAATATTTTCAAATGGTCCAGTCAGGACAGGAGCGAGCATAATACATCTCATGCAAATCATAACATGTTAGGAAATATAAACATGCTTGAGAGTAAGATACATGAAACTGAAAGAACAACATGATATAAGAGAGAGAGAGCTGTAAGTAAATAGCTATAATATATAGAGAACTATCAGTGACTAATGATTCAGAGTACAAGATAAACATGTGAACAGCTGGAGGTGATTCATGACTATACTAAAGAGGTGATTCATGACTATACTACTTTGGAATTATTCACATGTTTAATTCTATACCCCCATCACCAATCAATACACAAGGATCCAGTCACGTTACGTTAAGATTCATGACTACGCGACTGGCTCATAAAGAGTGATTCATGAATAGATTCGTGAAGGCTCTGTGATTCATAAGAGTACAGGAATTACAAGCTGATACATGAAGATTCATGATAATAGAAGCATGAGATACATGATGTAAGTGAAACACACGAGACATGAGTATCTGATGCTTCCGAGGGGGATAACATCTCATGAAGGAATCCATATAGTACTAATCCTTGTTACCAACGTGTCAGCATCAAATAAAGTAATCTAAAGCAGGAATATAATCCTAAGAAAGATATGAAATAATCAGAGAATATACTTGCCTGGTATCTAAATATCTGTAAGAATATACTGCCCGAGATGAGGTATATGACTCCTATTTAGAGCAACACAAGTCAAGACATATACAGGGGATGATAGATGAAATGTACAGTACATCTGCATGCTGTCTAGGTCAAACTAGACTAAAGTCAACATTTGGTCAATCCTAGTCAACTACACTAGTCAAACTTGGTCAACTATGTCAAGTCCTAGCCCAAACAAGTCTCACTAGGCCTAACCAAGCCTAGGCTAGCACACATCAATTCCAAGGCTATACAAGCCAAACACAAGCCACACATCAAGGCACATTCATATTTAGCTATTTATCATAAAATTCATATATATCTATATATATAGGATTACATATATATACAACATGCATATATACAACATTATATATAAAGAGAAAGTTAGAGGGAGAAACTAGCATGTAAGGCTATGTGTGTGTATAGTAGACATTATGTATGTGGACATTATGCATATATACATGAAAGTGTGTGTGAAATATACAACATTATACATACAATATATGTATGTGGACATGTTCATATGGTTAGATAGTAGACATGTGTTCATGTGTGTGAAATATACATGAAAGTGTATATGAGGATTTGGATTTCAAAACAATAGAGATTTAGTTATGTATCTATATACATTATAACATGTATGCATAAACTATATATATATATATATCTATATAGATATATGGACATAACATAGAGATGAAGGGTTAGGTTTATATGGCAGTTGTGAACAGTAGTGTAGAGTGTCAACCATGTGTGTGTATAGTAGATGAGGTTGTGTGTGTGTGATACATGCCATAGGCTAGATGTATGTAAATATGTATAGAAAATAGTGTGTGTGTCCTGTGTTTCAGGTTTGGTAGATAGGTAAGTGTGTGAACATTTGTGTGAGTGTGCATGCATGAGTGACAGTAGGTACTAGGGTGTTTCCTGTGTTCTCAGAATTTTAGATAGGAATGTGTCAATATGGAGTGTTGTGTATGAATATGTAAAAGTGTGTGTATTAATGTGACAGGACAATAGCTACTATTGTGTGTGATAGCTAACCACAAGAAATTTAGTATAATGTGTCAATGTGTGAGGGTGACTGAACAGTGTATTAACTCAGGAATTCCAGTATATTGCATAACAGTTCAGTAGAGGGTGTGTGAGTGTAGAAATTAGTTAAATCAGTACAATGTGAGAGTGGTATGTGTAGATTAATGTGTGGGAGGGATATTGGGCTAGGGTGTATCTCAGGAAAGAGTGTTGTTTGCAAAAACAAAAGTTGAAGAACTTTATTGATACAAACTTTGTAAAAGATTACAATTTGAATTCTGGAAATGGTACAACTTTAGGAATCCAATCTAGATGACGATTGCTTTATCCCTTGGACGATGTGAACTCTGAAGACGAAGCCTCTGAAGTTGAAAACAACTCTGGAATTGAAGGCAAGAAGTCTCGAAAGTTGAAGGCAAAAGCCTCGGAAGAATGCAGCAGCACTTGGGCAAGAACTCCTGAACTCTCTGATCTCTGATTATTGATTCGTGATCCCCTTGAATGAAGACTTGAAACTCTATTTATAGAGTTCTGAGAAATAACTAACTTTTAGTTATTCTGGACTGCGCATGATGGATTGTGCAGCAATTGGTTTGTGCAGCAATAGACTGCGCAGGCAGTTGCTGGATCATGGGTTAACTGTCTTGGACACATGGCATCATTTGATTAAAATGCGCATGATCATGCATAGGCAGTTGCTACGAAATGAGCAATTGATGGCATGAATGCTATGTGTACTTTATCATTTGTACTGGTAGAACGCACACATTGAACTGCGCAGACTTTGGATTGTGCCAACTTGATTTGCGCAGAAAATGGATTACGCCAACTCGGTTTGCGCCAAACTGGATTGCGCTGCCAGCTGTCCTCGAGCGCCGTGCTGTACGATTAAACGAACGGCCGCCTCGATCTCCGTACTGTCAGTTGTCAGAAGATTTGATTTGTGTCAGGTAATGATGGAGATTTACCACGTCAGCCTGCACAATTGAGAATGTGCGCTATCAATTCTGCGTAATCTGAAAGGTGCACAATCTGTTGTCTGCGCAAATCATCTAAAAGTTGTATTTCTTGATTTTCTGACTTTGTTGATGTGTGCCACTTGATTTTTTAGGACCTACAAGACCCCCTTCAAAGTTTTCGAAAGTTGAACTTATTCAAAATTTTGAAATACTTTGAATTTTGAAATTTGAATTAATTTGCGCATGATGTAAACTGGCTGCACAATCTGAGGGATTGTCCCTAATTTTAGGCGCAAACTGAGGCAGCCGTTTCATTTTCGAAAACTATAAATAGCTCTCTTCTTCATTTCATTTCTTTACTTTGCCTCCTTTGTGTTTGAGAGAAAGAAATTTCCGAGCAAACTTCGACTTCCTTCTCCGACGATCTTCATGGCGCCCCGACGATCCATCGCAGCCGATAAGGGCAAGGCCCCGGCCGAATCATCAAACAGGGCTACACGACGAGCTTCTCGTCATAAATCCGTACACCCTGCAATGTCAGGTAGAGAACTTTTAAGCAAAAACCCTTTTTAGGGTTTTGATCTCACTGTCCTTCAAAATCCATCTCTTTTTAGATATGTGATCATACTGCGCCACCCTTTTTAGGGTTCTGGTTGCACAAATCAGTTAACTCTTCATTTTTATGAAGAGCGACTTTTTGCACAATCGGTTGAATTGTGCTGGCAGATGTCAGCACAATCTGCTGCTTTGCGCGAGATAGTCAGCGCAAACTGACGGCTGTTTGTTCGCGCAGTCTGACGTTTGCGCAAACTGATGCTGCGCAATCTGATGCTGCGCATTCTGATTTTGCACAAACTGATGACAGAATCTTTGACTTGACTTGTACTGATTTTTATTTTCTCTGTTTGATACAGTTAATGTGAGAGAAGATCCAGAATATGAAACTTTTGTGGGAACTCTTTCAGAGTCTGAGTATAAAGAGGATCTTTCCCATGTACATTATCCTTAGTATGATCTGCCGACATTCCGTCAGGCGATTCTGATATCTCAAGACAATGAGACTCTACAGTGTTTAATGAATGGACAACCCTTGGAATCAGCAGATGTTGTTATTCATAAGAAACCTTTATTCTTGTTTGGTGAGGCTTTTGAGAAAAGCTCGCAACTAAGGTCGAGGATGGAGGAAAGAATAGTCCATCAGGAAGATAGGTCTTTCTTCATACCAGATATTGCCCGCTGTCTCCCTTTATCCCGGTATGCTCATGCGAGCTATCCGAGGAAGATGGAGTGGAACATCACTCTTTTCCAAGACGCCATGCAAGGAAAATTTTTATGAAGAAATGTCAAATAAGAAGGATATGTTCTACAGCTCCTCTGATAGATACAGTGTCTTGTTGAGAGGCTTGAGACCTGGTTGCATTCCGCCAGAGAACTCCACTATATTGATGCCTGTCAGAACACCGATATTTGTAAACGAATTTACGAAAGCTGAAGGAAAGTACCCCGAACAGGATATCAGATTAACTGGATTGGTGAATCCAGATTACAGGAGATGGAACTGTATTGCAAATTGGATTCTGACAACATTTGAAGACAGACTTCAACAGATCAATCTGTACCAAGTAGTGCACGCCACTGTTTATGGTTTTGCACCCAATCCACACATGTTCTTGGCCTTGGCTGAAAGATACAATTATAGAACGGGAACTTTCATAACCCCTGGTGGAGAAATCGGGTTTGCACTCCACGAGATGAAATATATCTCGTACTTGCCAATGGCATACGCTCCATATGAAGAGTTTGTTCCAACCAATGATGAGTTGGACAAACTTAGAAGAGAAAATGCAGCGATGATAGCAGTATTTGAGGAACTGCTATGCCATTACAAGATCTGCTTCCTGTTTTATAAGAGTGCCACAGCCAACACCTGTTATTCTTTGAAATGGTTACCCTATCTGTTCCTCAACCACATAGAAGAGAAGAAGACTAAGGAAAACGACAAATGCTATCCTAATTTCTTCAAACCTTTGAGCAATACAGAAGTTATGAAGCTGATGGAACAGAGTGGTAATTTTGATAAGCAAATGAAGGATGATTATCAATATCCTCCTTTAAAGACAGGGGACACTCTGGAGAGTTACTTGAGAATGGGTTATAGACCCATGTCAAAAGAAGCCCAACTGGCAGGGTTTCTGACATAATGGCTTCGGCAGTTTGTGGTTCCCGGATCCAGTGATGTAGACCGCTTTCACCGCGGCGTTCTTTTTGCCGCTGTCAAGTTAGTCTTTGGCTACAAGGTGGACCTGTTATCAGCAATGACTTGCAAATTAAATGTCAGTCTTCGTCTATATGTCGATTTGATGCTGAAAGCAAAAGGAGAGAAAGAGTTCCCTCGCTTAGAACTGCCATACATATATCTATTTGGATGGTTGCTTCTCCACTATCCCACTTTAATGGACCCCGGCATGGGATCGGTTGATGGTAGCTTTCTGCGAAGGTACTCTCATAGTAAATGGAAGTACACTTCTTTGAGCGAGTGTAGATATGTTCTAAATCTGAATAGAGGATGGAACTTTTGTTGTGTTCCTCTCCCTGTTGGACATGATCAGATGCCAACAAACATGGTGGACTCAAAGATGCAGCCTCTAAACCGTACAGCCTTTGAATGGTTGAAGACAATTCGACCGTCTCATCTGGTATACAGGTTCGAAGAGGAATGTTACTTAGAACCATATCTACCCAGCCGATTTGCTCGGCAGTTTGGATATGATCAATTCCATGTGGAGAATGCAATCACCTGCCTCCAAGGCAAAGGTTTTTTGATAGACGGGGCCCGAGCTTGGGCTTATTATAATGCCCGTGATACGAAGGCCATATTCTCGATGCCAACAAATAGCACTCATGGTCCCCGGATGTTATTTACTTATTCAGTATTTTATACATCCGCTAACACTTTTGCTGAGAATTTTAACCTCGCAGATAGTTTCGCTTCTTCGACGAGATTGAAGAAAGGAAGAGTTGCTATGTCGATCCCTATAAATGATGAGGTGCATGAGCCAGCAGATGCACCTTTAGAAGTTTTGAGGGATATTATATTCCCTCAAGAAGTAAACACAGCAATGCATATCTCTCTCAAAGTGGGTAGATCTCCCGCAAAAAGGAAAAGAAAAGAAGATCCTCCTGCTCCAGCAGCAAAGAAGAAGTTGATCCTAGATCATTCTTCTTAAAGGATCACCACTCGATCTCAGTCTCGACAATTGGCCGAATCAACTCAGCAAGAAGAGGCTTCAACACCAACTTCTATCCAGAAACAAGTTAAAACTATCAATATAGAGAGCCCTGAGAGGCCATTAAAAAGAAAGAAAATGGCCCACAGAAGGAATCGAGCTCCGTCTTCAATGGTGATGGATGCTACAGCTGGATTAACTTTTCCGTCCCCCACCCCTATTTCAGAACGTAGGAATAAAACTCCTAGTCCTGAACGTAGAGAGGAGGTTGAGCAAAGGACAAATCTTGCTCCTGAAACTGAGGCCGAAGAGCCTAAAGGAAGTACTGTGGGGGAAGTGAGGGAAGAGCAATTACAATTGTTGAACTTCCGCCTACTCCGAGAACCCTTCGCGAAGAAGAAGATTGCGAAGTAATTACAGCTTTAGAAGATTGTATCTACAGTCCTTTGGATGACCATGGTGACCAAACCGCGACTACCAGCGAGAAGGTACCAGAAGAAGACGAGGATGAAGAGAGCTCTTCATCTGAAAATATTGATGACTATATGCAAGATCTAGAAGATGATGAAGTGCACATATCTCCTACTGCTGTCAATGATGTAAATGAGGAGGATGTTGAAATCCCAGAGCATGCTGCTGAGACCTTAAATCCTGAAAAGGATGTTGAGACTCCCGAGAATGCTACCGATACCTTAAATCCTGAAAAGGATGTTGAGGTTCCAGGAAAAGCAATAGATGAAGCGACCCTGGAAGAAACTCCTGCTAATGATCCCCAAGGTATAAAATAAAATTAGCAATCTCCTCTTGAATGAATTGATAGCTAACATCTTTATTTGTATTTCCTGTAGATCATGAGACTCCTCTAGCACCTCTGACGTGCACGGACATAGTGCCCATAACGACGGTGGTTGTTAGTAGTAGTCATCATTTGTTTTGTGGTTCTGAAGCGGGTAGTAGCCAAGCTGTTATAGCTGAAGTTACTTCTGCTCTGCCAGAGTCTACTCCTGCAGAGGATAAGCTCATTGCTGGATCGAACCAAGGTAAGACTGCCTTCATTTGATCTTTTTGATTATTTAGCAAACGACTAGCAAAATAACAATTTTACTTTTACAGAGGAACAAACAGGAGGGGCGAATAGCTCCACTCTGGCTCCTTTGTTTAAAGAGCCTGCCATCCAGACACAAAGGATTGAGCATCCTGCTGCCTCGTCTTCAACAGGAGTAGCTGCAACTCCTGGGACTCTGGCAATTAATCAACAAGTTATCCAATCATTCACCAGATGCTTCTTTGAATCGCTGAGACCCCTAGTCAACAAAATAATGGACAAAGAGGGAGCTGATTTCTTTATGGTTAGAAACCCAACTTCTCTTTTAGTAAGGGCTATAAGGGAGCAAGGAGACGAAGCTCAGGCCACTCTTCTTGACCACATATTGAATGAATTAGAAGTCTCCATAAAGAAATATAAGGAGCTCAAAAAGAAAGAAATAGAATCTCTAGTGCAGGCTGAGTTCGAAAGAATGGCCCAAGCAGCTGATATAGAAAGGATGAATCTTCAAAATCTTTTGGAGGCTTATTCCACAAAGTCTGCTGAATACAATTCCAAGCTAGAGTCAGTAACTTTGATGGCTGAAAGAAAAGGACAGAGAACTGCTGAACTGAGAGCAGAAATTGTTCGTCTCCAGCAAGAATTAGAAGAGAAAACTGCTAATCATCAACTTTTGATTGAACAATTCAATGCCTTGATTCAGGAGAAGGCTGAGTACGATACAACTCATGGTGCAGAGATTACCCGTCGGACTGTAAACATGCCCATTTTTAATAAAGAAACCGGGATGGAAGAGGCTAGAAGGAGGGTGACATCCACTCATGAAGAAGAGCTGCAGACTCTGAAGCAGCAGATTGATAATTTAATCATTCCTCCTTCTTAATAGAACTTTTTGTATCTTTTGTCTTTTGAAGTATGTGTGTGTTTTTTTTAATGTCTTATATTTCAATCAATAAAAGAAATTTTTGCTGTGGCTCTATTATTTGTTGCATATCTTGTTCAGATATAAATAATAGAGATAGAAAATATATTCAGAGGTATAAGACATGATATATTTCTTGATAATTTTGTAGAAAATAATTATATTCATTATATTTGCTCAGAGGTAATATGGACATGGCAGAATATACTGAACATTATTATTTCAATTGACAACTTAATCGAAATGATAAGTTGTTGATATGGATGTGAAATGAACGAGAAAACCGTCAAATGATGGAATGAACGGACAAACCGTCAAAATGAAAAAAATAACGAACGGATAAACCATCAAGTGATAATGAATGAATGGGCGTACCGTCGGATGATAATAAATGAATGAACGGGTGAACCGTCGGATGATAATAAATGAATGAACGGGTGATAATGAATGAACGGACGAACCGTCGGGTGAATTAAATGAATGGATGAACCATCGGATGAATGTGAATGAATAAACCATCGGATGAATGTGTCGTTTCGTTGTTTTGAGAAATCTCTGCCTATAAATAAGACAAACATCTGACAGGAAAGAGCACTTTCACTTTTCAACATAAAAATGTCGTCTGAAGATGCACTCAAGAAGACTGAGCTCGCCCCGAAGGTTGAAGAAGACATTAAAGAACGTCCTGTCGATCCAATTTAGCCAAAGGAAGCAGAAGCAGGCGAAGGTTCGTCTGCACCCAAGCCACCGAGAGACATCCTGGACTTTCTACTTGAACCAGGAAGGACTGAAGAAGAAGAAGACATGAGGATGGCTGCCTGCAAGTTCCTCGTGGGTTCCAGTAAAGAGGTTCTCGGTTCTTTCGCTAACCGTATTTTTGAAAAGGACGGTAGTGGTCCGCGTCCAAATGTAGAGAAGGATTATAGTGATCTTCCTTAATATCATGTACTATCATTCATGATTAAATAAAATTTTATTTATAAACATGAACTTGTCTTGATGATTTACAAGTATTTACATTTATACATAGTACTTTTTAAGGAATTTGCCATTGATAGGCATCATTGCAATTCGTCCATCCAGTTCTGAGAGTTGATAAGCTCCATTTGAGAAGACTTTGCTCACTACATATGGACCTTCCCACTTTGTGTCGAACTTGCCTTTGCTCATATGAGTCAAAGTCATAGGACGTCTGACTGTTAAAACAAGTTCTCCTTGCTGAAAGGCTCTGACCTTAACTTTTCGGTTGAAAGTCTTCGAGATGCGGGCTTGATATAACTCAATATGTTGTTGAGCCATTAATCGCTTTTCATCGAGTGCCTCCAATTTTTGAAGTCGAAGAAGGTCATTATTCTCTGTAGTGAGCTTGTTAGCAATGGCAATCCTTAAAGAAGGAATTTGAAGTTCCAGAGAAAGAACAGCTTCACAGCCATATACCAAAGAGAAAGGTGTAAAATCCGTAGGATTGCGGACCGTAGTTCGGTAGGCCCATAGACATTCGCCAAGCTTTTCACTCCAATTTCGTTTGTTAGTGGATACAAACTTCTTGAGGAGTTTGATAATAGTTTTGTTGAAGGCTTCGGCTAAACCATTAGCAGTAGGATTGTAGGCAGTCGAAGCAACGTTGTCAATCCGATGATCATCACAGAATCTGGTGAATTTCTGGCTGATGAATTATGGTCCATTGTTATAAATAATTTGTCGAGGGACACCAAATCGATAAATGACATAGTGTTTGACGAAGTTGATGACACTACTGGTCTTGACCTCAGCCAAGGGTATAGCTTCAGCCCACTTAGAGAAATAGTCTGTTATTGCTAGAATGAACCAATGTCCTCTAGAAGAAGGAGGATTAATAGGAACTATGACATCCATGCCCCAAGCTTCGAAAGGCCAAGAAGCGGCTGTCAGATGCAGAAATTCCGAAGGTTGATGAATGAAGTCTGCATGGATTTGATAGGCTCGACATTTCCTTGCATATTCGATAGCATCTGATACCATAGAGGGCCAGTAGTAACCCATTCGTCGGATGCGATCCTGTAACTTAGGACCGGGCTGATGTGCTCCACAGACACCATCATGAGCTTCACGTAATACCTGTTTTGCTTCATCCCCAGCTAGACAACGTAGAAGAAGACCGTCATAAGTTCGTCGATAGAGAGTCTTAGTGGTTTGGTTGTAGTAGAATCGTAGAGATCATCGTCGAATACTTGTAGCCTCCTTAGGATCTTCGGAGAGTATGTCATGAACTACGAAGTCGATGAAAGGAGTTCTCCAATCTTTATTGATAATATTAATTTCAGTAAAATTACTGAACTCAATGTTACGATTGTTTTCAACACAAAATAATTCTCGATTGGAGATAACCACCACTTGTTGTCTTCTGATCGGAACGACTAAGACCGCTGCAAGATTGGCTAAGGCATCTGCTTCAGTATTGCAAGCTCGGCGTACATATTCAATAAAGAAAGCTTTGAATGATATAGCCATGTTGATTGCTGCTTCAAAGTAAGGCACCAGATCTTGATGTCGGACTTCATAAGTTCCTCTAACCTGATTGACAACCAGTTTAGAGTCACCATAAACTTCCAGATATTCAATATTCAATTGCTTGGCTAATTGAAGACCAATAAGTAGAGCATTGTACTCTGCTACATTATTAGAACAGGATTCATCTAGAGAGTAAGCTCTTTGGATAGTTGATCCGTCTGGAGAAACGAGAACAACTCCAACTCCTGCTACAATAGCACCATTGGGTCCAATTCTGGATGCTCCGTCAAAGAATAGACGCCAGGTTGAAAATTCTTCAGAGATCAAGTTGACTTCCAAAGTCTCGTCTAGAATTTCGTCCTAGAGTTTGGATGTTTCTGGTACAGGATGAGCTGCCAAGAAATCTGCCAGTGCTTGACCTTTGACAGATTTTTGAGGTACATACACCATGTCATATTGGGCTAGAAGGATGGCCCATGTAGCAAGCCGAGAGTTGAATGTGCTAGGCTTCTTCATTAATACCCGAAGAGGATTAACTCGGGATATGATATGAATAGTTTGACCAATGATATAATGCCTCGTCTTTTGAACAGCAAACATAAGGGCTAGACATTCTTTTTCAACCGGACTATAACGGTGTTCAGCACCAATCATAGTACAACTGAGGTAATAGATGGCCTGTTCATTGTTGACACAAAGTCACAGTCAACCAAATATTGACTACATTGACTAAATAATATCTGTATAAATTCAATACGACACACGACGTCTGCTTTCAGTTCGGGACAAACGACAGCTCAGTTTCCGACTCTCAGTATATTTTCGAGTCTGTACTTTTACATTTCATTGAGTCTAGAAGTATGTACTCTGAGTTATGCTGAGCTCTTGGAACTTGGTCTACAAGCCTACCCAAAATCCTAAGCTCCACCAAAACAAAATTGCCCACAAGTCCCACTTAGAATCACTCTGTGCTCTGGAGACAGAGTTCGGGCCGAACTCTGCCTCCACACAGAGTTCGGGCCGAACTCTGTCCCCTAGAAATCAGGAACCCTAATTTTAGGGTTAGCTGGTTGCTAGCTGTCCAACGGCCAAATTTTTGAATTCTCCTACCCGAATTCTGGCCGAATTCTGCCTCAAAAATCAGTATAAATAGGGCATGAATTCTCTCATTTTCAATCACTCAATCTTCTCTTCTCTTCTCTCCTACAAGCTCTATAAGCCATACCCTTCCCATCTACTAGCCACAAGCCTCCTAAGTCTCGAGTACTCAGCATCTCTCAGTTAGGATTCTTGTGCAAGAGTGAAGAAATCGCTTGGACAATTCCAAGCAATCGCCACTGCGATTCTCTGTAAGAAGTTGACGTGCTCTTCTGAAGTAAAGGCACGGGTTGTAAGCTACTATTTCACAAATAGTGGATTTAATCCTGAGCTAGAGTTCTCAGGCCTGGACTAGTCCTCCACGAGGGAAACCAGGTTAAAATTGCTGTGTTTGCGTATGCTCTCTTGTCTTTCATTTACATTCCGCATTTTACTCTGATTATTCATTGTTCGTGAAAGAGTAATTTTTTAATTGGTCATTATATATATATATACTCTATTCACCCCCCCCTCTAGAGTTGCCAAACTGTTCTTCAATTGGTATCAGAGCTCTGTTCTCTTTATAAGGACTAACATCCTAAGAGCTGATCCATGGCAACCACACAATCCTTGATCTCCAATCATGGTGAAGGTCAGTCCACTCATAGGCCTCCCCTATTTGATGGGACTAACTACACATATTGGAAAACAAGGATGAGTTTTTATCTGAAGTCTCTAGACTTTGACCTGTGGACTGTCGTAACTGACGGTTACAAAAAGCCCGCCAGAATAGTTGTCGATGGTGACCTCACTGAGAAACCACACGACAAATATTCTGTCGAGGAGAAGAAACAGGCAAGTCTAGATGCTAGGGCTATTAATGCTTTATTCTGTGCTATAGACAGGAACGAGTTTAACAGGGTCTCTACATGCACCACTGCTCATGAAGTATGGAGACTTCTGGAAGTGACGCATGAAGGAACCACTCAAGTCAAGGAATCAAAGATAAGCCGTCTCACTCAAGAGTACGAAGCCTTCAAGATGAAGCCAAATGAGACGATCACTCAAATGTTTACAAGATTCCTCGACATCATCAACCCGTTATCCTCGCTTGGTAAGCAGTACTCAAACCATGAGAAGATCCGCAAGCTACTCAGAGGGCTACCAAAGATTTGGAACCCTAAGGTGACAGCCATCATAGAAGGAAATGATCTCACAAGTATGTCTATGGAGACTTTGATGGGCAAGCTCATGACTCACGAGCTTGACCTCAAGGACTTCGAAGAGCCTGCTCCGAAGACCAGGGAGATCGCACTCAAAGTTCATCGACGAAAGGTTGATCACGATAAGACTGAAGACGATATCTCAGATGATGAAGACCAAGCTCTCATGGTACGTAACTTCAAGAAATTCCTTTGCTTCAATCAAAGAAAGAAGGAACCACAAGAAGACGATGAAGAAGAGCCAACCTGCTATGGTTGCAAAAAGACTGGACACGTCAGAAGAGACTGTCCGCTCTTAAAGAAAAGCAACCGGTATGAAAAGCCCTACAAGAAGAACTCATCAAAAAGGTATGCCAACACAAGCATTTGGCATGAAAGCGAAGCAAGTGACTCCGAGGAAGAAAAGAACTCTCCTCAAGACAAAGCAAATGTGTGCCTCATGGCAAATTCCACCAAGGTATCAAACGAAACTTTAGATGACTTCTCTTTTGATGAACTTGGCGATGCTTTCACCGATTTACTTGATGATCACAAAAAGGTTATCGGTAAATACAAGCATGCCAAGGACAAAATCAAAAGTCTAGAAGATGAGATACAAAGAATTTCTTTACTTCTTGATAATGTTAGAAACACATCACCCACAAATGACACTGATGAAGTATCCAAGCTTAAATTAAGCTTACATGATGCTGAAGCACGTATTGAGCAACAAACTCAAGAAATCACTACTCTCAACACGTTGCTTGCTGAAGAAAAGAGTAGACACAAGATTTCCATGACTAAGATTTATGGCTTAAATATGAAGGTTGATGAACTGCAAGCTGTTTCTAAAAGATTAGAAACCAAATTGGGTAAACAGGTTGTTCAACCTCAAACCCAATCACATGGGCACAACACCACTCATGCTAGTCAACCACGTCAATCTCATGCAGCACATAACCATGCATTTATATACACAAACTTTTACAAACCACGTGCACGTAAGAACAATTCTCACTCAGTACACACTCATCATGCACAAAGACACAATCAACATCACTCCACACATAAAAAGCACCATGCCATGCCATATAGACAAAATCATCATGCAATGCCATATAGACAAGATCCTCATATACCATATAGACAAAATCATCATGCCATGCCATCTAGACAATATCAGCATGTCACACATCATAGACAATACCATTATTCTATGCCTCATAGACACCATCAACATACCACTTATTCCATGCATAATCATCTTCACCATGCTAACTCTTCACATCATGTCCATCCTCATCCTGCTGCTTATAGATATTACTCTCATGCTCCTAGTATAAATAAGAATGCTATCTGTACTTATTGTGGATTACATGGACACATCTCACCACAGTGCAGAGTTAGAAGACTTGTAGATAAAAGGATTTATGCTTGGTTCCCAAAGACTAACTTTTCAGGACCCTCAAGAATTCGGGTACCAAAGGTCACATCTACTCTTGATGTAGGTGGACCTTCTCTCCTCAACTGAAAGTAAGTGGATTCTCGATAGTGGATGCTCGCGACATATGACGGGAGACGCAAATCTTTTTGTATCACTATCGATGAAGAGAGAAGGATACGTATCCTTCGGTAACAATCTCAAAGGGCACATTATAGGTAATGGTATCATTGGTCATCCTCCTTCTCCTGTAATAAAGGATGTCTGCCTAGTGACCGAGTTAAAGCATAACCTGCTCAGCATTAGTCATCTTGCTGATCATGGATATGATATTAACTTTGGACAAAACAGTTGCTACATCTATGATAGGTCAACAGGAGACATTGCTTTTGAAGGAAAAAGAGAGGACAACATCTACATTTTCTATCTTTCTATAAATACTAACAATGCAGGTAGATGTCTATATGCCCACAAAGACGAACGACTACTTTGGCACCAGCGTCTTGGTCATGCCAACATGGATGCTATATCCAGGCTTTCTACCAAGAAGCTAGTGAGAGGATTGCCTGACATCACATTCAAAAAGGACACGGTATGTGCCGAATGTGAACTAAACAAGGCAACTAAATCCTCATTTCATTCTATCAACTCTGTAAGTACTACTAGACCCTTGCAACTACTTTATATGGATTTATTTGGTCCTAGTAGAATAGCTAGCCTTGGAGGCAAACTTTATGCTTTTGTTATTGTTGATGATTTTTCGAGATTTACTTGGGTTTTCTTTCTCGCTAATAAGAGCGACGCTATCTCTGTTTTCAAAGTTTTTGTAAATAAAGTTCAAAACGAAAAAGGCTACATGATTACTCGAATCCGAAGTGATCATGGAGGCGAATTCGAAAATTTAGATTTTGAAAGTTTTTGTAATGCAAATGGTTTTGATCATGAATTTTCTTGTCCTAGAACTCCTCAACAAAATGGTGTTGTGGAGCGGAAGAATAGGACTCTTGGCGATATGGCTAGAGTCATATTGAATAAATTTTCTCTTCCGAAATATTTTTGGGCAGAGGCTGTAAGTACAGCATGCCACATTTTGAATAGGGTGCTTATTCGTCCCATTTCGAAGAAAACACCCTATGAGCTTTGGTTTGGGAGAACCCCAAATGTTTCTTATTTTAGAGTTTTTGGCTGCAGATGTTTTATCCTTAACACCAAAGACAACTTAGGCAAATTTGATGCCAAAGCAGACGATGGTATCTTTCTTGGTTATGCCGCCAAGAGTAAGGGATATAGAGTTTTCAATAAACGCTCACTTATTGTGGAAGAGTCAACAAATGTGACTTTTGATGAAGACAACAGTACAGCAAATACTCTTAATGATGACATTGAGCCATCAACTTCTACTCCAATGAATACTTCAACCGAAACTAATTCTCTGGAGGGTTTGCCTAAGAAATTCTCTTTCAAACCTTCTCATCCAGAAAATTTAGTCATAGGTGAAGTTTCACGTGGAGTTACTACTAGATCATCATTAAGAGACTCTGTTGCTAGCACTGCCTTCATTTCACAAGTAGAGCCTAAAAACATTTCTGAAGCTTTTACTGATGAATTTTGGATCTCTGCTATGCAAGAAGAACTCAACCAATTTGAGAGAAGCCAAGTATGGGAACTAGTTCCTAAACCGGCTAATCACTCAATAATTAGTACCAAATGGGTGTTTAGAAACAAAGTAAATGAAGATGGTTCAGTCACACGTAACAAAGCTCGTCTAGTAGCTCAAGGATACAACCAAGAGGAAGGTATCGACTACGATGAGACATATGCTCCTGTTGCTAGACTAGAATCCATTCGGATGCTTTGTGCTTTTGCCAATCATCAGAACTTTAAATTATTTCAAATGGATGTTAAAAGTGCTTTCTTGAATGGCTTTATTATGTCAAACAACCCCCTGGCTTTGAAAATCACAAATTTCCCGACCACGTGTTCAAGCTAAAGAAAGCGCTTTATGGCCTTAAACAAGCCCCCAGAGCTTGGTATGAAAGGCTAAGCAGCTTCTTGCTTGAGAAAGGTTTTTCTAAAGGAAAAATTGACACTACACTGTTTATCAAATCTTTCAAAGACACCATTCTATTAATTCAGATTTATGTTGATGATATTATTTTTGGGTCTACTGATGAAACTCTTTGTCAAGAATTTGCCAAGTGTATGCAGACGGAATTTGAGATGAGCATGATGGGAGAGCTCAACTACTTTCTTGGTCTGCAAGTAAAACAACTGGCTAATGGAACTTTCATCTGCCAATCAAAGTACACCAAGGACATGCTGAAGAAGTTCGATCTTGACAACATCAAACCAATCAGCACGCCAATGGCCACTTCAACCAAACTCGAACCAGATGAGAGCGGCAAACCTGTTGATCAACGTAAGTATCGAGGTATGATAGGCAGCTTACTTTATTTAACTGCTAGTCGTCCCGATATCATGTTCAGTGTTTGCCTATGTGCTAGATATCAAGCTAATCCTAAGGAATCACACATGACCGCAGTTAAGCGTATCTTTAGATACCTTAAGGGTACGGTTACAGTAGGCCTATGGTATCCCAAGTCAACATCATTTGATCTTATTGGTTACTCTGATGCTGACTTCGCTGGATGCAAGGTCGACCGTAAAAGTACGAGCGGCACATGTCATTTATTAGGAAAAGCTTTAGTCTCCTGGTTTAGCAAGAAACAGAACTCTGTTGCACTATCCACAACAGAAGCTGAATACATAGCAGCTGGGAGTTGTTGTGCACAAATTCTGTGGATGAAGCAAACCCTGGAAGACTATAAGTTATCTTTCATACATATTCCTATATTCTGTGACAATACTAGTGCCATCAATTTGACTAAGAACCCTGTATGCCACTCACGCACTAAACACATTGAGATCAGACACCACTTTTTGCGTAATCATCAGCAAAATGGCACGATTAACTTAAAATTTATTGACACTGATCATCAGCTGGCAGATTTCTTTACTAAGCCACTATCCGAAGAGCGTTTCAATTTTCTTTGTCGTGAACTTGGAATCTTAGATGAAGCAGTCATAAATTGAAACTCACCTGCGTAAATATCGAGTATATTGTGATTCTTTTACGAAGAATTTGGTATGGATACAAGCCGAAAGGGTCCTTCTGACAACAAGGCGTAAAAGCCTAAGCGACACGGTGCACTAGTCCTCAGGACTACCGCTAGCTAGGATCCGGCCCCTGCAGCTAACCCATGGCAAATTTGGACTATTGAACCACAATATATATCCTTATTTATTATATGGCTCGTTTCGATTTAATATTGCCTAATTGATATTTTCTAAAAAGTTCATTCTGTTTTCTGTGTACCTCTCCTTCTCTATCTATTCTATTCTCTTTGGTGTCCTCAACTTTCTTTTGTTTAACTCTTAAATCTTTTTCTTTGTTATCATTTCTTGTTATTCTTCAACTTTTGTTTTCTTTTTAGCCTTTGTTCTGTTCTGGACCAATGATCCAGAACTCGGGCCGAACTCTGCTCCTATCCGAGTTCGGGCCGAGTTCGGTCCCTTGGTTCCAGGATCGGGATCTGGCTCTGCCGTTGGATCTATTCTAATCCAATGGTCAATATTTCACCCGACCAAAGACAAAACCCTACTTTATGTCGGGATTCTTTCTCTCTCCTTCACTATTACCACCTTTTTTTACCTATACACACTCTTTCCTTGAAACCCTAACCCTAGTTTTTGATCTAGAGTGCCTCATTGCTTCTCAAATCAAGAAAAAGGTGTCTCCTCTCCATTCTCCTCCATTGTTCTTTACCTGTTTGAGGTACCATTTTTTTTAAAATCTTTTAATGGCTCCTTGCTTGTTCAATCGTGGGAAGAGGATTCGAGTTGAGAGTATTTCTTCTTCGGATTCTCCTCCATCAATTGAACAAATCATTGAACAACTTCAACCACCTCACCCTTTGTTCAATCCACCTCGTCCTCAACATCCTTCCACTTATGACAATAGACTTTTTGTCTCACTTGATGCATCAAACAACTGGTTTAGTGACTTTCGGAATCGTCAGGTATTCACAGGACATCCTATCAATTTTTCCATATTCTCTCAATATGATTCTTTATTCCATGACCTCTATATTGATGAACTAGTCACTACATCTTCTGCTATTTATCGTCATGCCGTTCAAATGTTCTACTGCAACTTAACCTTTGATGACCTTCGTATTTATTCACGAGTTGCTGGTATCGATATCTCGTTTGATGACTTTGAACTAGCCGAATATCTTGATCTTCTTGAGCCAAGTTCTTGGGAAAGGCTTGTTGATGCTCGCTCGTTCCGTTTTCCCAACGGACTTTCACTTGAAAGCTTCAAGGACGATTTGTGCACTCCATACACACGTCCTCGAAAGCTCATGACGAAATATCTTAACCCATATTTTTCTGATCTTCATTGGATCATCTCTAATACCATTCTACCCAAGATCGGTTCCCCTGATGAAATCACTTATCTTGACATTTCTGCTCTTTATCATCTTCACTTTGGAATTCATTTCAATCTTCCACGTACTATGATGGACTGGATGATTCGCTGTAGGAGGAAACCATGAGCTTTGGTTTATCCTCTGTATCTTCCTATGATCTTTCGTGCTTTTCGTATACCACTTGATGCTTGTCCGTTCCTGCCGGCACCTACCTTTCTATCTAAGGTACGACACCTTCAGCCTGTTGCTACTACTGAGTTGTCTGCTGATGAGGAGCCTGACGCCCCTCCGCTCGGTCAGACTGCACCTCCTGCCAACCTGGATTCGCTTCAGACTATGCTTCGCGATCATTTTGCTATTGAGGATGATCGTTGGACGCAGCAGGATTACCGTACCACTCTGCAAATTAGTGCCCTTGGGAACTCTCTGCATGATATACGGTATTCACTCGCTCGTCATCCTGATCTACATGTGCCTATTGAGCAGAATCCAGATCGAGCGGGTCATCGTATAGACGATCCGTGGGTCATGAGGTATATGGATTCGGATGATGCTTTCGTGGACCCTCGTCGCTCTTTCCCTGGTCCTTCAGATGTTCCAGGACCTTCTGGTGCTCCGTGATGGAGACTGGCTTGTTATGCTGCTGCCACTGCTGATGGTCTTAGTTGCTTTATGTTTTTAATTATTTAGTTATGGATTTATGTACTGGATTTTTATCTTAGAACCCTGATGATGTGTTTGACATTCTGGTTGGTGGATATCATTTTATGCTATTTCTCGTAGTTTCTTTTATGCCAATGCACTCTCTTGTCTAGTATTATACTATTTTTTTTCTCTTGGTGTGGTTGCATTACTATTTATTGCTTATTTATATTGCTAACTGCCAAAAGGGGGAGAAACATATGTATATTTTTGTGCTGGCTTGTTTTGGGAAACTATTACAGGTTCTATGCAGGTTCTATGCATTCATCTGTGTATATCTGTGCTCGTTCTGGGAATATGTTATCTATCAGGTTACAGGGTATATGCACTGTTTACGGGGGAGAGCTACTACTTCTAGCTCGGAACCGTTCACTGATTACGGGAGAGCTATCCGATTCTAGCTCTGCATCAGTTATGGGTGAGCTATGTTGTAATCAACTGTGTCAAGGTATGAATATTGAAATATACATATATTATTTTGTCAATTATCAATATGGGGGAGATTGTTGACACAAAGTCACAGTCAACCAAATATTGACTACATTGACTAAATAATATATGTATAAATTTAATACGACACACGACGTCTGCTTTCAGTTCGGGACAAACGACAGCTCAGTTTCCGACTCTCAGTATATTTTCGAGTCTGTACTTTTACATTTCATTGAGTCTAGAAGTATGTACTCTGAGTTATGCTGAGCTCTTGGAACTTGGTCTACAAGCCTACCCAAAATCCCAAGCTCCACCAAAACAAAATTGCCCACAAGTCCCACTTAGAATCACTCTGTGCTCTGGAGACAGAGTTCGGGCCGAACTCTGCCTCCACACAGAGTTCGGGCCGAACTCTGTCCCCTAGAAATCAGGAACCCTAATTTTAGGGTTAGCTGGTTGCTAGCTGTCCAACGGCCAAATTTTTGAATTCTCCTACCCGAATTCTGGCCGAATTCTGCCTCAAAAATCAGTATAAATAGGGCATGAATTCTCTCATTTTCAATCACTCAATCTTCTCTTCTCTTCTCTCCTACAATCTCTATAAGCCATACCCTTCCCATCTACTAGCCACAAGCCTCCTAAGTCTCGAGTGCTCAGCATCTCTCAGTTAGGATTCTTGTGCAAGAGTGAAGAAATTGCTTGGACAATTCCAAGCAATCGCCACTGCGATTCTCTGTAAGAAGTTGACGTGCTCTTCTGAAGTAAAGGCACGGGTTGTAAGCTACTATTTCACAAATAGTGGATTTAATCCTGAGCTAGAGTTCTCAGGCCTGGACTAGTCCTCCACGAGGGAAACCAGGTTAAAATTGCTGTGTTTGCGTATGCTCTCTTGTCTTTCATTTACATTCCGCATTTTACTCTGATTATTCATTGTTCGTGAAAGAGTAATTTTTTAATTGGTCATTATATATATATACTCTATTCACCCCCCCTAGAGTTGCCAAACTGTTCTTCATTCATGACCTTCTTTGTTCTTTTGGGCAAGTAAAGCACCCAACGAATGATCCATAGCACAGACATACATTAAGAATGGAATGCCTGAGATTGGTGGCACCAAAACTGGTAGGTTCATAAGATGTCGTTTGATGTCGTCGAATGCTTGTTGAGATTCTTCAGTCCAAATAAAAGATACACCCTTCTTCATTAGTTGAGTGAATGGTCTGCAGCGTCCAGACAAGTTCGAAATGAATCGCCTGATGTACGCAAGTCGGCCTTGGAATCCTCGTAGCTCTTTTAGGTTGCGTGGAGGATGCATCTCTTGAATGGCTTTGATCTTCTCGGGATCCACATGTATACCCTTAGAGGTAATAACGAAGCCGAGAAACTTACCACTAGAGACGCCCAAGAATGACTTGGTGGGATTTATCTTGAGCTGATGTTGACGCATGAGATTGAAAATTGTTCTCAAATCTTGGATATGATCTTCTTTTAGACGACTTTTAACAGCTATATCATCAACATAACATTCGACGGTCTTGTGCAAATGATCTCGAAAGATGGTACTCATGGCCCGCTGGTAAGTTGCACCAGCGGTCTTGAGACCAAATGGCATCACCGTGTAGCAATAGACTCCCCGAGGAGTACGGAAAGATGTATGTTTTTCATCTTCGGGATTCATCTTGATCTGATTGTATCCAGAGAATCCATCCATAAAAGATATTCGCTCGAACCCACAGGTATTGTCAATCATAACGTCCGTGATAGGGAGAGGAAATTCATCTTTCGGATATGCTTCATTAAGATCCCGAAAATCGATGCAGACTCGAACTTTGCCGGTTTTCTTTAGGACTGGAACAACGTTGGCTACCCAATCAGGATGTTGTTCTTCTCGAATAAAGCCACAAGCGATAAGCTTCTTGACTTCATCATCGATCGCGTCCATCATTTCAGGCTTGAATTGCCGTTGCTGCTGTTTGACTGGTTTAGCATTAGGCAGAATGTTCAATTTATGAGTAGCAATTTTGGGATCTAAACCTGGCATATCTTCGTAACTCCAAGCAAAGACGTCAATGAATTCTTTAATGAGAAGAATTAACTCTTGCTTATCTGTTTCCGGAAGATTCTTGCTAATAAAGATTAGACGAGGGGACTCGCTTTTTCCTACATCAACTTGAATTAGTTGATCTTTAGTAGGAGGTTCTCTTTGTTCAAATCGGAGTACCCACTGATTATCCATCTGTTGAGCCCAAGGATCTGCTTTAGAACTTTCTTCAATGTCCTCATCATATCCTTCCGGAAGTTCAGCGGAGACCATATTAGAAGATACGATTACACGATGGACTTCACCAACGCTGGTATCAGAATCCCATGATCTGGAATCAGAAGAGTTTCTCACTATCAGAGTCAGAAACTGCTGGGGATAACATCGGAGGAAAAGCATATCCAAGACCTCTTTTGGTCCTGATGTAATACATTTCTGACTTTCCTTGTGGAACAGCGGTACGGAGAGGAGTCCTTCTGCCTTTACCATAATTAAGGCCGCTTTTAAAGTCGTAATCCATCTTTCGGACGATGTCTTTTGATTGTTGACTGTAACGACGGAATTGAAGATGTCCCGTGTCGTTAATTTTGCTATCATCCATATAGCTGAATTTTTGTTCCGGTCTTTTACTAAAAAGTATTAGACGTTCACCTTTTTTGCGAGCGAAAACAATACGATATAAATCTTTTGGGTGTTCACATGAAACTTCTGTTTGAAGAGATTGTACCACTCCCATTGTAAATGATTTGAAGCTATCTAACATATCCAAATAGCATTTAGTATGATAAATAACATCAGTATACTGGAAAGTAGATGCTTTTTCATTGATATGTACATCAGTATTTACAGCAGGACCTTTAGCCTTAGCAGGCTTAGTCAGATTGATTATAAGAGGGGGAGAAGAAGAGCGTGGAAGAGGCTTGTTACGACGAAGGTCAATAACAAGTGGCTCAGAAGAGGTGAGCTCCCTTTTTTCCTTGTTGTGAGTTAAATCGACAACAAGAGGCTCAGAAGAAGTGAGCTGCTTTTTGTCCTTGTTACGACATAAATCGATAACAAATGGCTCAGAAGAGGTGAGCTCCCTTTTATCCTGATTGTCATCAGTAGACTGCCGTTGAACTGGCAAGTGAATAGCCAGTGGTTTAGAAGACTGAGGGTGGGAAACACGCCCTTTAACAAGTATAATGAGAGTGTCATTGGGCACTATTTCTTGATCTTCTTCAGTATCCATTGCCAATACCACCTTCATAAATTCCTCCTTATACATACGAGCGTCATTGCAGTATACTTCGACACCCTTGAAAGGATAAAGGTCTGCAACTTCTTTGTGGACTTGTCCTTTGTCATCAACATATTTGAAGCATTGATGCAGAGTCGATGGAACGATGTTATGTTCATAGAGGAAAGGTCTTCTCAAGAGAGCATTGTAAGAACAGCCATGATTGTCGATAATATAGAAGGTCACCTTTGTGCGAAGATTGCCTATTTGGAGTTTCAGGCAAATTTTACCCAACGGTTCACTCCTTTCTTGGTTAAATCCCAAGATAGTGGTGATTGTGCTTGAAAGACTATGTACTGGTATCTTTAATGCGTCGAGCATTGTCTTTGGCATGATACTGAGTACAGACCCTGGATCTATCAGAATACGATCGACTTTCATCGAGTCGACATATCCTGTATAATAGAGAGGACGATCATGTCTATTATCCTCCAGCAGCATATCATCCTGAGTGAAAGTGATGTTTGGAATCAACTCCAGGACACTATGACAATGGTGGCAAGAAACTGGCTCTGCTTCCGGTTTCTTGAGGAGAGTTAGGCAAGTTTCAGCCTGTATCAGGGCTTCACTTAGAGTTTCTCAAGTCTCTTTAGAAAGATGCAAGAGCTCGAAGATTGATAACCTAGCCGGTGTATTGGCTAGTTGAGCCAATATATCAAAATTGTATGGCTTTTCAAGTCCTGTAGGAGATGATTTCTTCAGGGGCTTGTCAAAGCAGACTTGTTGTTTGCCTTTGTCAGCAACCACCGGCTTGGGAGGAATAGGCACTACAACTTGTGAGGATGTGGAAAGAATCTCTTTAGAGGAAGTAGATTGTACTGGAACAGGTTCAGAAGAAGAGGCAGGATTCTCTTGAGTATCAGGATACTCCTTCAAATAGGCTTTCCCTGATCTGGTGCCTAGTAGGATTTCTTCATCAATGATGGGTTCAAAAGACACCATGTTGCAGGTCTTTACCTTGCTTTTGGAGCGGTCTTTCTTCTTAGAGGAAGAAGAGACTTCGAATTCAGAAACAAGATCTGGATGAACCCAGATAACTTCGCCGTTGTCAAGAGACAAGGGAACAAGACCTTCCTTTGGTGGAGGCAGAAGATTCTCAATCTCAAGAGTAGCTTTGGGAATTGGAATGACACCGTACTGTACCATCTGCAGAGAAAAGTCACCGAATTGGACCGAAACCATGTTTGCAGTAACAGTCTTCTCATCTTGCTGCAGAGTGACTACACCAGCATTGACGAGCTCCTGAATTTTGCCCTTGAGCACGTAACATGCTCGAGTAGGATGTCCAATAAACCTGTGGTAAACACAATATTTAGGATGATCTGTCTTACCGACTTCATCAGGTTTCTTTGGGTCTGGGAGCTAAATCTTGTTACTTTTGAGTACACATTCAAAGATGCTCGCAGTATCATTCTCATCGAAAGAATATTCCACTTTTGGACGAGGTTCCCTCGGTGGAGGTGCAGCAGGAGTCGGAGTGGAAGTAGGCAGAGCTACATTGACAGCTAGAGACTCTTTATTCTTGTTCAGATTGATGTTGAAAATCTCTTTTGCTTTGCGGTTGTTCTGGCGATTGCCACCACCTGACGTCTGATGTTCATCTCGATCGGGGTTAGACATTTGTACCCCCAATTGTTTGAACTTCTCGGCACTTACTACTGCAGCTTTGGCGTTGACAATGAATGAAGGCCAATCTTGAAATTGGGTAGACCCTGTCCACATACTGATAATAGGCAATAGATTTGCCTTACAAGTATCAATAGTGACAGCAGCCGGAGTCCCGGGAGGCATTTTCAAGGCTTCACGGCGGAACCGTTCAATGAAACTCTCTGCAGTTTTATTGTGTTTCTGTTTGATTTTGTTGAGAGCCGACATAGTCATGTCGTTGAATCCTTCATAGAACCGTTCCGGGAAGATTTGTTTGAGACCTGAAAAGGAAGTGATACAACCATCGGGCAAACTTCTGTACCAATCATATGCTACGCCGGCTAAACAACCGACGAACACTCTGGTAAGAAGAGCGTCATTTGGCTGAAGTTGAACAGTCATTACCTCAAAATGATTGATGAATTGATTAGGGAAAGTACTGCCATCGAACAAAGAGATTGTTGGGATTTTGTATTTCGGTGGGAACGGGACTTCCTTCCATTCTACTGGATAGGGCTGCTTGATTCCCAATCTTTGCAAGTTGTCTTTCTCTTTAAAGACTTCGAACTGGGTTTGCAAGAGTTTGACAGCTTTATTGTCATCTTCAGATGACGAAGAAGGAGCAGGTTGAGTTAGAAGAGTAGGAGGAGGAACATCATTGTAAGCAGTACCCCCAGCTCCTGACTGACTCGATGTAGTTTGAACTTGTACTTGCACAGGAGGTATTTGAGTAGGTGCTACCCCTAATCCAGCATTGACAGGCACTGATGATGCTATGATTTCAGGATTTGCAGGTAGTACGGTAGGTGGTGTAGCATGTTGTGCCACAATGATAGAATGCATATTAGCAACCATTTCAGCCATGGTTTTTAACTTGTCTTCAAGTGCAGCGATTCGCTGTTCTTGATTTGTAGATGTTGAGGCATCTGGATCATCAGTGACAACATAAGCTGTCACTTCTCTTGGTACAGTAGAAGACACCGTCTGTTCAGAACTTTTGCTATATGCATCATAGTCGGAGAAAGAGTCATCTCCTGAATGAGAAACAAGAAGAGGATCTTGCGGAAGATTCCTTTGACCGATTGTATCTCGGCTTCGAGAACGGGTATGTCGAAACACTCCTTCAGAAGATTCTTGGAGTAATTCTAAATACCGCTGACTTGGTTTACAGGTCTACCGTGCTTAGAACATCTTCTACCCCCAGTGTCTCGGGAAGTCATGTTAACAGAAGCATACAAGACTTCATCTTCCTCTGACATAGGTTCAGATTTAGCAAAAGTCAAACGATCGAAGACAGATCGTTTTGTTGTTTGACAACAACATTGGATGATGACTTTGTGATTGCAATGATGATCAGATGGTTGAACTGAGGGTGTTGAGATAGTATCCCGCTTTTGTCTAAGATGTTCTCGAATATCGGGAACAACAACAGGACGAGGAAAACTCTGAGGGACCTATTCTTTGATAACATTCGGAACATGATTCCGATTCTTCAAATATTTAGTCCCTTGAGTATATAGGGAAGTGCTCACTTCATTGGCATAAGTGTCGAGATTTTTGACCTTGGAGATTTGTTTCTGATGATGTTTGATCTTCGGCATTGGCTGTTTGCGTTTTACCGAAGTGGGCCTATAGAGATAAGTTCTGAGATCAGCAAATTCACCCCCAAGGGTTTCTGTCTGAGACACCAGCAGTTTTCCCTGTATGGAACGGGAAATCTTGAGAGTCGGGAGATCCTGGAATTCTGCTACCGGGGTAGGCAAAATACCTCTTTGATCAGTACAAGTTCTTTTGTTATAAAGGAAAGAAGAATCCTTGTTTGAAAGAATTCTAGTACTGATTGGTGCCAAGGCACATTCAGATGGATCTTCTTCAGTAAAGACTGAAGAAGATTGAGAAAAGACCAAAGGGCCTTTTCCTTTCTTTTGAGATGAAGGGTTAGCTAAAGAGCGTTTCCCTCTGTTGTCTTCCAAGTCATGGGACAAGGAAGTTTGAGAAAAGACCAACGGGCCTTTCCCTTTGTTTTGAAGAGAAAGAAGAATAGCCAAAGGACTACCCCCAGTGGATTGCGCAGGAGCAATAGTGTGTTTGAAAAGAGGAGCAGAATCTCTTCCTTTGTTGTGAGAAGAAGAGAGTTTAGCCAAAAGGCTGTCACTCTTGGATTGCGCAGGAATGCTTTGCGTATGAGTTGATGGTACATTGGTTCTGGCCACAGAAACTGTAGTTTGCGCATCAGGAGTTCTTGCCACAGAGTGCTTAGGTTGCTCTCTGGTTGCTGGAATATTGGTTTGCACAGGAAGTTTGGCAGCCAATTACGCCAGAGGCATAGGAGTTTTATACTTAGCCATGGTAGCATATGAAGTCTTCTGTGTACTGGCCATAGTAGATTGCGCAACAGTGGCAGAGACAGATTGTGCACTGGGCTTGGTGGCAGCAACTGTAGACTGTGCAACAGATTGTGTATCAGGCTTCTTGGCAGACTGTGCAGCAGTCTTGTTGGCAGACTGCGCAGCAGTCTTGGTGACCCACACTGTGCGCGCTTTGCTAGTGGCAACAGTGTTTGCAGTGCGAGGAGTGGTCTTGGAATTGATCATAGACTCATAAGCTGTCTGGTTGATCTTCACAACCAGTGTCTTCTGCGTCTTTTCGATAGACGCCACGTCATATTGAGTTATCACTTCCTCATCGGAGGAGGAAGTCGTCCCCAGCAGAGTCACCATTTTGTTTGCAAAAACAAAAGTTGAAGAACTTTATTGATACAAACTTTATAAAAGATTACAATTTGAATTTTGGGAATGGTACAACTTTAGGAATCCAATCTAGATGACGATTGCTTTATCCCTTGGACGATGTGAACTCTGAAGACGAAGCCTCTAAAGTTGAAAACAACTCTGGAATTGAAGGCAAGAAGCCTCGGAAGTTGAAGGCAAAAGCCTCGGAAGAATACAGCAGTACTTGGGCAAGAACTCCTGAACTCTCTGATCTCTGATTATTGATTCGTGATCCCCTTGAATGAAGACTTGAAACTCTATTTATAGAGTTCTGAGAAATAACTAACTTTTAGTTATTCTGGACTATGCATGATGGATTGCGCAGCAATTGGTTTGCGCAGAAATGGACTGCGCAGGCAGTTGCTGGATCATGGGTTAACTGTCTTGGACACATGGCATCATTTGATTAAAATGTGCATGATCATGCATATTGATGGCATGAATGCCACGTGTACTTTATCATTTGTACTGGTGGAACGCGCACATTGAACTGCGCAGACTTTGGATTGCGCCAACTTGATTTGCGCAGAAAATGGATTGCGCCAACTCGGTTTGCGCCAAACTGGATTGTGCTGCCAGCTGTCCTCGAGCGCCGTGCTGTACGATTAAACGAACGGCCGCCTCGATCTTCGTGCTGTCAGTTGTCAGAAGATTTGATTTGTGTCAGGTAATGATAGAGATTTGCCACGTCAGCCTGCGCAATTGAGAATGTGCGCAATCGATTCTGTATAATCTGAAAGGTGCGCAATCTGTTATCTGTACAAATCATCTGAAAGTTGTATTTCTTGATTTTCTGACTTTGTTGATGTGTGCCACTTGATTTTTTAGGACCTACAAGTGTGTGTGTGTTTGTTATACATTGGTTTGAAATGTGTGTGTATATACATTATAGAAAACAGTGTTCTTAGGAAAACTGTGTAGCAGTACAATGTGTGTCAATTTCAGAAAAATAGTTTACATGTGTGTACAAATAAGTGCATTAAAACTCAGGGAAAATCAGATTCAGTTAACACATATCAGTCTCTCATGATTCCAGTTGAGAAATGTGTGTGTAAAGATCAGTGTTCACAGGAAAAATCAAATTCAATATACATAGCGGTTTTCAGAAAATACATAGGACAGCTCAGTTTATAGTTAGCATGCCCAAACCAATTCGAAAACCTAAAATCAATCACCAAACATGATCCTAACATGTACAGTATCCTAACTAACATGTTAACCATAGAATTATCAAATGAAATCGAATTTAAACCATAATATTCAAACTCTGAAAAGAGTATCAGAATATTGGGGATTCTCCATAAATTCGAATCACAAAATCAATAAAAACCCAATTTCCTTGGTGCAGAGGGTCTAGCATGTATGTGTCCTAGTTAGGAACGTGTCCACGTGTCCAAATACTCAATTAAAACTGTGTCAAAACTCAAAGCTTAGGTATCAGTGAAATAGCATCAGAGCGGCCTCCTGCAGCGAGGACACGACCTCGTGCATGCGACACAGGGCACGACACGAGTCGTGTTCGTGCCCATGTGTTCTTCCCACATAGTGCTACACTCGTGTCATCCTGCACTGTGTCCCCGTGTCCCTGTATCGTGTCAAAACGTGCGTATCAGAGCCAAAAATTCGTCTGAAGCAGTGCAGTACAAAATTAGTGCACTAGCGATTCCTCTCTCGATATTACAGGATGCGACGAAGTTTTAGGGGAGTATCAGACACTGCCCCGACCTCTGTGTTAAGTGGAACGTGTCCAAGTGCCGTGTTTGCGGAGAAAAACACCCCGAACAGCAGGGCAGTACCCGCGGGACTGTGCAGCGTGTTCGTGTCACTGTGCAGACACGACACGACACAAAACCGACTCAAAACTGACATGAAATCACATACGACACCAAGCACTACAAATCCCATCAAACACGTTTCAAAAATAATAAAAAATATATGAGTGTGGCATTTTATCAAACACATGCACTCTAACACTGATATGTGTTCGATACGGACATGAAATGGACACGGTCTCCTACCAAACTTGAGGGACAACTAGGGAAGACCTAAATCTACACATTCATGCAAAAAAAATTGAATTAAAATAAAATTTGAAGGGTTTACCTATAGGTTGCAATGACCAAGAAAAGGTCCCAAATCAAATGGTTCTCGTTGCTAGCCAAATCCTCCAAATTGCTCAAAAACTGAAATCGCTCTCCATGAACATCAAATAGAGGGTGATTAGAAACTATTACAAAAGATTTGGATCAAAAAGGATTTAAAATGGAATTAATATAAATTTGGAAAAATGGGAATTTATCTTTCCTTTCTAAAAGTTGGTTGAGCACAAAAGAGGCAAGAACAAGTGAATGAGCGTTTAAATAGGGGGGATTCCTAGGTTGGCCGGCCATGAATGGCTTGGTTAGGGTTAGGGTTAGGGTTTCACTAATGGGCCTATGGGCTAAGTTTCATAAGTCATAAAATTAAAATCACAAGTCATAAGTCATGAACCTATTCTTATTTCTCCTATTTCAAACTAGATTCTAAATGACTTAAATGGGGTTGACTTAAGTTAGACTAGGGTCACACCATGCTAACCAAGTAACCATAGTTAGGGTCAACTTTTAGGTTAGTCTCCAAATCTCAATTAGCCAAGTCAAAATAGCAATCACCAATTCAATAAATTAAAATAAATTCAAAATGACCAAAATATCTACAAGCTAAAATATGGTAGTGACAAATCTACCTCCTTAAAATAATTTTGTTCTCAAAATTAAAAGGCAAAACTAAACTGATGAGAAGGATAGACAATCATACCTCAAGGTCCGAAAAGATATGGGTATCGCTCGCGCATCTCATCCTCCCGCTCCCAGGTAGACTCTCCTAGAGAATCATGCCTCCATGCGACGCGAACCAAGGGTATCACCTGGTTTCTCCGTACTTTCTCTCGACGATCCAGAATCTCCATAGGCTGCTCTGGATAACTGAGAGTAGGGCCCAGCTCAATCTCCGAATGGTCAAGTACATAGCTAGGATCAGTCACATACCGTCTCAACTGTGATACGTGGAATACGTTGTGGACACCCACTAGTACAGGTGGCAAGTCTAGCCTGTATGCCACATCACCGACTCTTCCGCTAATCACGAAAGGTCCGATGAAGCGCAGCTAAACTTCCCACCTCTACCAAAACGTATGGTACCACGAGTCAGAGATATCTTTAGAAAAACCATGTCTCCGACCTAAACACAAACAAGGTCTCTAATTACTAAGTAATCAAACATGATCAAACAAACACAACAATAACCTACTTCTAATTCTATCTCCAGTCAAACTAAGTCAAACATAGTCAATGGTCAACTACTGGTCAACAACTAGTCAATTTATCAACATCCAAGTACTTGGTCGACAACTGGTCAACTTTTTAGGGTTTTACCTATGCTAGCTATCTAGGTGTTGGCAACTAGAAATTAGCAAAAGAAAAAACTCTATAATAGACTAACTCTTAACTCCCCAATCCTATCAAGTCATCCATAACTAAATACCCATAATCTAAGCACACAAATCCCAAATACCACATATACATATGCTCAAGAACAATAGCCCATTACATGTATCCTAAGTATATCATCTATATATATATAACTGCTCATCAAGGTGTTAAAGTAGACTAAACTCTTAAGGGACTGAACAAATGCTTGGAAATTAGGCTAAGGATGAATGGTCTGAATCCTCAATGTGGGCAAAAGGAAATGATGCTAAGGAGACTGAATTTGTAAGGCAAAAAGGAAAGGTCATTAGGGTCCAACTTGTAAAGTTAAAGTGAAAGGAAACCTACATGGTGACTATAACATGCCTTTAGATCAAACCTGGCCTCTCCTCTCTATCTGGACTGAACACCTACTAAACTATATGCAGGACAGTAGTCTAAAAGAAATGAACCAAACTGGTGTGCAGGGAATACAATAGGCAGTATACTGCAAATGAGTGCAGGCCACATACCAATCAAAATATATACATTACATATATGCAAGCTATATATATCTAACTCTTATCACCTCAAACTCTACTCAAAGTCTAATAACACACACTCCCTATCACTCTAATGAAGGGGTCAGATACTGTAGGGTGTGTTGGGATAGAACAGTGGTGTATCATGGCTGCACATGAAGATACAAAACAATCATATATAGGAAAATGATAGGTAGGACACATACATATGGAAAATTAAACCATTACCCAGGTAGAGGCTTTGGAAGACTGAACCAACAATGAATGAAAGGGTTTGGACATGTATCTGGACAGATGGGCTAAACAGGTATCATCTGTATCTAATACAATGAAGGAGGGATAGAACAAATGATCAAGGAAGAACTCTTATTAACAAACCATCTTATATCCCCAATGTATACAACTGTCCTAAATGGACTGAACAACCATGCCCAAAAGGATTTTGTAGGGCAGGTACTGCAGGTTATGATGAAGGGTATTGCAAGGCTATCAAGTAAGGTAAAATATTAAAAGATGCAATATGTCACCATGTCTAGAAGGTAAGGATGAGTACAGACCTCTAATATGCATGATACTAACTCTCCAGATATGTAGAATATGTTAAGGGTTGATGGTTATATTAGTGAGTCAATAATTGGGGTCTGAACAATGGTCCAGTAAAATCTATGATACACCATGGTAGGTAATAAAATGTTGAGTGCAGTAAACAACTTAACAAGTATGAACCAAGAGAACAAGGTCTCTAATGAAGGGTCTGCACACTACTGTTAGCAAAAACAAAAGTTGATCTTTATTTCACAAACTTTATAAGAAGATTACAAGAATTCTGGAAAAGTACAACTATAGGAATCCGATCTGAATGACGATCGCTTTATCCCTTGGACGATGTGAACTTTGAAGACAGTAGCCTCTGAAGAATACAGCAGCACTTTGGCAAGAACTCCTGATCTCTGGTGATGACTTGAATGTGTGTGATGAAGACTTGAAACTCTATTTATAGAGTTCTGGAAATAATTAACTTTTAGTTATTCTAAATTGCGCAGGATGGATTGTGCAGACTTTGGATTGCGCAAGCAATGAACTGCGCAGACAGTTACTCGATCGTGGACCACCTGTATGTGACGCGTGGCATTGTTTGATTAAAATGCGCTTGGTCGTGTATAGACGGTTGCCACATGGTAAGTAATTGATGGCATGTAGGCCACGTGTACATTGTCAGTTGTCTTGATGGAGTGCGCCACCTGAACTGTGTTGGCTTCAGATTACGCTGGGATGGACCGCGCTGCAGAGAGTCTGGCAGATTGTACTGTATGTACAGCTGTCCTCGAGTGCTGTACTGTACGATAAACGAATAGTTTCCTCGTTCTTCGTGCTGTCAGCTGTCAGAAGATCTGATTCTTTGTCTGATAATGATGACGAGGCCACGTCAGCTTGCGCACTTGGATGAGTGCGCAGTTCAGCCTGCGCAGTTGAGGTGTTACACAATCTGTCTCCTGTGCAGTTCAATTGAAGAGTGCACAACTTGATTTTTATGACTTCTTTGATGGGTGCAACTTGATTTTTAGGACCTACAAGATCTCCTTCAAAGTTTTCGAAGTTTGAAAATATTCAAAGCTTCGAAATACTTTGAATTTTGATTTTAAAATCAAGTTGCGCAAATAATGTCCTGTCTGCACAATTGGAGGAATCAGTTCCTATTTCTTTGGCACAATTTGAGGCATCTGTTTGCTTTCAAAAAAACTATAAATAGTTCTCATTCCTCGTTTTGTCGTTCTTTACTTGTTTCCACTTTATTCAAGAGAGAAAATTCCCGAGCTCACTCCGACTCTATTCCTTCTTCTCCGTCGACTTCAATGGCTCCGAAGCGTTCTACTGTCGATAAGGGCAAAGCCCCCGCCGAGTCTTCGACTCAGGCTGTGCCGCGTATTTTACGACACGAAGTCGGTCATCCCGCACTGCAAGGTAGTCGCTCGATCAAAAACCTTTTTTAGGGTTCTTCGACATGATTGAACCTTCAAACCTATCTCTTTTTAGAGATTTGGTTATATTGTGCCACCCTGTTTAGGGTTTCGGTTGCACAAACCCAATAGTTTTCATTTTTATGAAGACTATTTTCTTGTGCAATCGGTTGGAAAGCGCTGGCAAAAGTCAGCGCATTCTATCGGTTTGCGTAAGTCTGTCCAGCATAATTGTTGCCTTGCGCAAGCTTGTCAGCGCAATCTGATGGCTTGTGCAAGTGAATATATTGGCACAACTGGACAGTTTGCGCATAGAAGCTGTTGTTGCACAATCTGATGTTTTATAGTCAGCGCAATCTGATGCTTGTACAATTTGCTGATTTTTTGGACAGAATCTTTCATTTTGCATATACTGAATTCTGTCTTTCTGTTTGATGCAGTTAACATCAGAGAAGACCCAGATTATGAAATCTTTGCAGGGACCCTTGCTGAACCAGAGTTTAAGGAAGATTTGTCCCATGTAATATTTCTCCAATATGCTCTGCCATCTTCCCGTCAAGCTATCTTAGTAGCACAGGACAACGAAACTTTATTGAGTCTGATGAACGGGCAGCCACTGTAGACTGCCGATGCCATTACTCATAAGAAACCCTTGTTTCTATTCGGTGAGGCTCTTGATAAGAGTTCTCAGCCGAGGCCTCGAGTCGAATAAAGACTCTTTCAAAGAGGTGAGAAAAGAATACTGTTACCAGACATTGCCAGGTGCCTCCCTCCATCCCGTTATGCTCATGCGAGTTATCCCAGGAGGATTGACTGGGATATTACTCCACTCCAGCAAGCCAGAACAGGAAATATTTGTGTAAAGAAAGGACCGAATCATAAGGATATGTTCTATAGCTCCTCTGAGCGTCACATCTCCTTGCTCAGAGGATTGAAGCCCGGCTGTATCCCACCGGAGAACTCCTCCTTGCTGCTGCCGGTAGGATGCCGATCTTTGCGAATGAATTTGTAAAGGTTGAGGGAAGATACTCGGATCAGGACGTCCGTTTGACAGGTCTGGTGAACCCAGATAACAAAAGATGGAACTGCATAACCAATTGGATATTGGTTCAGTTCGAAGAGAAGCTCAAAGAGATTGAGCTGTACCAGGCGGTATACTCTACCGTATATGGATTCCACCCCAACCTTCATCTGTTTCTCGTTTTGACGGAGAGGTACAAATTTAGGACAGGGACTTTCATGACATCCTGTGGAGAGATTGGACTAGCTCTTCATGAGATGAAGTATATCTCAAGCTTACCAATGGGAGACTTCCTTTATGAAGAATTTGTTCCCACAAATGACGAGTTGGACCGGCTTCATCGGGAGAATGCTAAGATGGTAGTTGTTTTTGAAGAATTGTTGTGCCACTATAAGATCTGCTCCATATATTACAAGAGTGGTTCCTCTGGCACTTGCTACTCGTCAAAGTGGTTGCCCTATCTCTTTCTCAACCACATCATCGAGAAGAAGACTAAGGATCACGATACGTGCAACCCTACCTTCTTTAAACCACTCAGCCATAGTAAGGTGATAAGATTGATGGAGGAAAACAAGGAAATGGACATCAAGGTTGATGACGAACTTCAATACCCTCCTTTAAGTTTCATGAGAATGGGTTATAGGCCCATGTCAAAGGAAGCCCAGCTGGCGGGTTTCCTCACATATTGGCTCCGACGCTTCGTCGTCCCCGGAGCGAGCACCGGAGATCGCTTCCATCGCGGCATGCTCTTTGCTGCCATCCGTCTAGTCTTTGGCTACCGGATGGATCTGCTATCGGCGATGACCTGTAGAGTGAACGCGGGTCTTCGTCTTTTTGTTGATTCAATGCTCAAGGGGAAAGGAGAGAAAGGGAACTTCCCTCGGCTGGAGCTTTCCTACACTTATTTGTTCGGATGGTTGCTTCTGCACCATCCTTCATTGATGAACCCCGATATGGGGACGGTCGGCGGAAGCTTCTTACTAATATTCTCTAGGAGCTAATAGATTTATACCAGCCTAAGAGATTGCAGACGAGCACTGAATCTCGGGAAAGGATGGAATTTCTATTGTGTTCCCCTTCCGACTGGTTATGAATATATGTCTACAAATCTGGCTGATCTTGGGAGGCAGCCTTTGGGTCGTACAACAATTGATTGGCTAAGGACGATTAGGCCGTCGTACTTGGTTTATAGATTTGAAGATGAATGTTAATTGGAACCATATCTGCCAAGCCGCTTTGCTCGTCAATTCGGCTACGACCAGTTCCACGTGGGTAACACCATAACGTGCCTGCAAGGACAAGGTTATTTGATCGATGGCGCCCGGGCATGGGCTAATTACAATGCTCGAGATACCAGAGCCATGTTCTCGATGCCAACAAAGAGCGACCGTGGCCCGTGGATGTTGTACACATATTCCATCTTCTACACATCGGCAAGCACCTTTGCTGAGAATTTCAGTCTTGCCGATAGCTTCACGACGGCGACTAGATTAAAGAAGACAACAACTGTTGTGGTAGCTCCTGGCAACGAAGAAGAACGTGAACCGGTCGATGTGTCGTTGGAAGCTTCTAGGGAGGCCAACTTCTAAGAAGAAATCAATGAGCCATTGCGCATCTCAGTAAAAGTTGTCAAATCTCCTGCCAAGGAGAGGAAGAGAAGGAGAGAAGAACCTTCTTCTCTAGTTGCGAAGAAGAAACTTGTTATAGAACCATCAGAAAGGGTCATGACCCGATCACAATCTCGGCAACAGGCCGAATCAACCCAGAGAGAAGAAGTGACCACCCCAACTTCTATTCCAAGACCAGACAATGTTATAGATGTAGAGAGTCCAGAGAGACCTCTACATAGAAAGAAGTTAGTCCTCCAGAAAAAGAAGGTAGTCACTCTTCGACCTATGTCATCGGTCGTAGCTAGTGCTATTGCCGGAGTTACAATGTCATCTCCCACTCCTGCCCCTGAACCTAGGCCGGAAACTCCTAGTCCAGAACAGAGGGATGAGGCTGTAGAGCCCAGAAAAGACATTGTGGAGAGAGAGAATGAAGCTTTGCGATCTCCTTCACTCGCAGTGGAAGCTGCCCAACTTCCTACTACACCAGGAACACTCCGTGAAGAAGAAGATCGTTTAATGATTGAAGCATTGAATGATTGCAACTTCGGCCTGCAGGATGATGTAAATCCGGCCGTCGCAACTGACAGCGAAGAAGCACCGGAAGACAGTGTAAGTAATGAAAATACATCAACAGAAGCTGTTAATGATACTTTAAATCCCGAAGAGGACGCTAATGTCCATGTATCCTCGAAAGCGATTGATGACACGCTGAATCCTGAAGAGGATGTTGAGGTGCATGTGTCTCTGAAAAAAAATATGGGTGAAGTAGTAGCACCTGAAAAAACTACTCCTGCTGCTCCCAAAGGTATTAAATGAGATTATCAACCTTCTTTTCATAGATTAATGGCTAACATCATATTTTTATCCATGCAGAACTTGAATTTTTCCTAGTTCCTCCCGTATGCACAGACATAGTACCAATAATGGCTATAGCTAGTGGAAGCCAACATTTTTTGGGTGGCACTAAGGCTGGTAGTAGCCAGGCAGTAATGTTTGAGGCTACTTCTTCTAGATTGAAACCTGTGCTAACAGATGACAGACTTGTTGCTGAACCAAGTCATGGTAAGATTGCCTTTTACTTTTGATCCTTTTTGATTAGTTATAAATGAAACCAAAATGATAAGGTTCATTTGATTTTGCAGAAGAACATCTGAGAGGGGCAACTAGCTCTATGATGGCTCCTTTGTCTAAAGAGACCTCTACTCAAATGGATGAAGCTGAACGTCTATCTGCACAAACACCTGCTGCTGCTTCGACGTCTGTGGGAGTAGCTGCTACTCCTGGTGCTCTGGCTACTAACCGATTTATCATTTGCTCCTTCAGCAACCTTTTCTTTAATTCGTTGAAACCCTTAGTAGATAGGGTGATAGAGAAAAAGATGCTGGTTTCTCTACAGTTAGAGGTCCAACCTCCTATTTGATCAATGCCATCCGTAGTCAAGGCGACGAAGCTCAAGCCATTTTTCTTGAACATGTACTAGATGAGCTGGAGGCATCGGTTAAGATTTACAAAGAGCTTAATAGGGGGGAGATAGAGCTCTTGGTATAAGCTGAATTCGAAAAGATGTCACAAGAAGCTGCAATTGCGAAGGTTGATCTCCAAGTTCTCTTGGACACTTTCTCTACTAAATATGCTGAATATAATTCCCAAGTGGAAACAATAACATCTGTTGCTGAAGAGAAGGAGAGGAAAGTTGCTGAGCTGCAAGCAGAATTGGTCCGTCTTCAAGAAGAGCTGAGACTTGTTCAGCTTGCTCTGGAGCATGAGACCACGTAATACCAGGCTGCAGTTCAACGACTGAATGCTCTGACTCAGAAAAGAGATGAGTATGTCGCAACTCATCAAGATGAAATCTCTCGTATAATAGTAACCATGCCGTCTTTCGACGATAAGTCTGGGATGGAGGAAGCTAGAAAGCGAGTGATAGAATCCCGTGAGGAACGACTGCAATCTTTAAAGCAGCAAATGACCAGCTTAATGACTCCGCCAGCAGAATGAGAAAGACTTTTTGTATCTTCGCTTTTTTTGTGACATGTAATTTTGTAATGTCTTTCAATTTTGATCAATCAATAAAAAGACATTTTCTTGGTGGCTCTATTATTTATTGCATATCTTATTCAGATATAAATAATAGCGATAGAAAATATATTCAGAGGTGCAAGACATGATATATTTCTTAATTTTGGAAAATAATTATATTCAATTATATCTGCTTAGAAGTAATGTGGACATGGCAGAATATAATTTATTGAATATCATTATTTCAGTAGACAACTTAATCAAAGATGACAAGTTGCTGATATGAACGAAATGGATGATTCGTCAAAATGTGTAAATGAAATGAATCGTCAGGATGAACGGATGGACCGTCAAATGAATGAAATGAAAGGGTGAACGTCAGATGGATAAAATGAACGGACAAACCGTCAAGTGAATGGATGAACGGGTGAACCGTCGGATGTATGTGATAAACGGGCGAACCGTCGGATGATTATAATAAACGGGTGAACCGTCGGATGAATGGATGAACGGGTGAACCGTCGGATGTATGTGATGAACGGGCGAACCGTCGGATGATTATAATGAACGGGTGAACCGTCGGATGATTATAATGAACGGGTAAACCGTCGGATGAATGGATGAACGGACGAACCGTCGGATGAATGTGTCGCTTCATTGTCTTACGAATCTTTGTCTATAAATAGAACAGAAAATCAGATAGATTGATCACTTTCACTTTTTAACATAAAGATGTTGTCCGGAGATGCATCTAAGAAGGCTGCGATCGCCCCGACGGTTGAAACGGTTACTGAAGAACGTCCAGTCGAGTCGGCCCAGCCAAAGCAGACAGAGGCAGGCAAAGGTTCATCTGTATCCAAGCCGCCAAAGGACATCTTGGACTTCCTTCTTGAACCAGGAAAGACTGAAGAAGAAGAGGCCATGAGGATGGCTGCTTGCAAGTTCCTGGTAGGTTCGAGCAAGAATATTCTCAACTCTTTTGCCGATTATATCTTTGATAAGGATGGCAGTGGCCCGCGTCCCAATTTTGAGAAGGATGATAGTGACCTTCCTTGATATTATGTACTACCATTCATGATAAAATAAAATTGAATTTTATTTATGAACTTGTCTGATGATTACAAGCAATGTCTTTTATATTTATACATAATACTTTTTGAGGAACTTACCATTGATAGGCATCACTGCAACTCGACCGTCTAGCTCTGTGAGTTGATAGGCTCCATTTGAGAAGACTTTGCTCACGATGTAAGGTCCTTCCCACTTCGCATCAAACTTGTCCTTACTCATGTGAGTCATAGTCATTGGACGTCTGACTGTTAAAACGAGCTCTCCTTTCTGAAAGGCTCTGACCTTAACTTTGTGATTGAAAGTCTTCGAGATGCGGGCTTGGTATAACTCAATATGCTGTTGAGCCAATAGCCGCTTCTCATCGAGCGCCTCTAATTCTTGAAGTCGGAGAAGGTCGTTGTTCTCTGTAGTGAGTTCATTGGCGATAGCAACCCTCAAAGACAGAATTTGAAGTTCTAAGGGTAGAACTGCTTCACAGCCGTATACCAAAGAAAAGGGTGTACAGCCTGTAGGGTTGCAGACCATAGTACGGTAGGCCCATAGACATTCTCCAAGCTTTTTACTCCAGTTTTGTTTGTTAGTAGACACAAACTTCTTGAGGAGCTTGATAATAGTCTTGTTGAAAGCTTCAGCTAAGCCATTAGCAGCAGGATTGTAAGCTGTCGAAGCGACATTGTCAATCCGGTGATCGTCACAGAACCTTGTGAACTTTTGGCTGATGAACTGAGGTCCGTTGTCATGGATGATTTGTTGAGGTACACCAAATCTATAGATGACATGGTGTTGGACGAAGCTGATGACACTGTTGGTCTTGACTTCAGCCAATGGTATAGCTTCGGCCCATTTGGAGAAGTAATCGGTTATTGCCAGTATAAACCGATATCCTCTAAAAGAAGGAGGATTGATGGAACCTATAACGTCCATGCCCCAAGCTTCAAAAGGCCAGGAAGCAGTAGTCGGATGAAGGAATTCTGATGGTTGATGAATAAAATCTGCGTAGATTTGAGAAGCTCGACATTTCCTTGTATATTCGATGGCATCAGATACCATAGAGGGCTGTAATAACCCGTGCGTCGGATATGATCCTGTAGCGTAGGACCGAGTTGATGTGCTCCGCAGACACCGTCATGAGCTTCACGCAATACTTGCTTCGCTTCATCACCAGCAAGGCAGCACAAGAGTAAACCGTCATAAGTTCGTCGGTAAAGAGTTTTGGTGGTCTGGTTGTAGTATAATCGCAAAGACCACCGACGAATACTCGTAGCTTCCTTGGGATCTTCAGGGAGTATGTCATGAACTACGAAGTCGATGAAAGGAGTTCTCCAATCTTCATTAATAACATTGGCTTCAGTAAAATTACTGAACTCAATATTACGATTATTTTTGACACAGAACAATTTCCGATTAGAGATAACCACCACCTGCTGTCTTTTGATAGGGATGGCTAAGACTGCTGCAAGATTAGCTAAAGCATCGGCTTCAGTATTGCAAGCTCGTCGGACATATTCGATGAAGAAGGCTTTGAATGATGTAGCAATGTTGATTGTCGCTTCATAGTAAGGCACTAGATCTTGATGGTGAACTTCATATGTTTCTCTAACCTGGTTAACAACCAGCTTGGAGTCACCAAAAACTTAAAGATATTCGACATCTAGTTGTTTAGCTAGCTGAAGGCCGATGAATAGAGCGTTGTATTCTGCTACATTGTTGGAGCAAGGCTCATCTAAGGAATAGGCTCTTTGAATAGTCGACCCGTCTGGAGAAACAAGGACACTCCAACTCCTACGATAATGGCACCATTGGGTCCAATCCTGGATCCACCGTCAAAGAATAGATGCCAAGTAGGAAATCCTTCGGAGATCATATTTGATTCCAATATCTCGTCTGGAATTTCATCATAGAGTTTGGATGTCTATGGAACAGGATGAGCTGCTAAGAAATCTGCCAGTGCTTGACCTCTGACAGACTTTTGAGGAACATATACCATGTCATATTGGGCTAGCAGAATGGCCCATGTAGCCAGCCGAGAATTGAGTGTGCTAGGCTTCTTCATTAGTACCCGAAGAGGATTAACTTGGGAAATGACATGAATAGTTTGTCCAATGATGTAATGCCTCGTCTTTTGAACAGCGAACATAAGAGCTAAGCATTCTTTTTCAACCGGACTATAACGGTATTCAGCACCAATCATAGTACGACTAAGATAGTAGATGGCATGTTCATGACCTTTTTTGTTCTTTTGGGTAAGTAAAGCACCCAATGAATGATCCATAGCACGACGTACATTAAGAATGGTATGCCCGAGATCGGTGGCACCAAGACTGGTGGGTTCATGAGATATCATTATGTCGTCAAATGCTCGTTGACATTCTTCGGTCCAAATGAAATATACACCCTTCTTTATTAGTTGAGTAAATGGTCTGCAGCGTCCAGACAGATTCGAAATGAATCTCCTGATGTACGCAAATCGACCTTGGAATCCTTGTAGCTCTTTTAGGTTGCGTGGAGGACGCATCTCTTGAATGGCTTTGATCTTCTCGGGATTCACGTGTATACCCTTAGAGGTAATAACGAAGCCGAGAAATTTGCCACTAGAGACACCCAAAAATGACTTGGTGGAATTCATTTTGAGTTGATGTTGGCACATGAGATTGAAGATAGTTCTCAAATCTTGGATATGATCTTCCTTTTGACGACTTTTGACAGCAATATCGTCAACGTAACATTCGACAGTCTTGCGAAGATGATCTCGAAAGATGGTACTCATAGCTCGTTGGTATGTTGCACCAGCGTTCTTGAGACCAAATGGCATTACAGTATAGCAGTAGACTCCGCGAGGAGTGCAAAAAGAAGTGTATTTTTTATCTTCAGGATTCATCCGAATCTGATTGTATCTAGAGAATCCATCCATGAAAGATATTCGCTCGAACCCACAGGTGTTGTCAATCATGACGTCCGTGATAGGGAGAGGAAATTCATTTTTTGGACATGCTTCATTAAGATCCTGAAAGTCAATGCAGACTCGAACTTTTCTGGTTTTCTTTAGAACTGGGACGATATTAGCTACCCAATCAGGATGTTGTTCTTCTCGGATAAAGCCACAAGCTATTAGCTTTTTGACTTCATCATCGATTGCGTCCATCATTTCTAGCTTGAAACACCGTTGTTGCTGTTTGACCGATTTTGCATTTGGCAGGATGTTCAATTTGTGAGTTGCAACTTTGGGATCTAGACCTGGCATGTCTACATAGCTCCAGGCAAAGACATTAATGTATTCTTGAATAAGAAGAATTAATTCTTGCATATCTGTCTCTGGAAGGTTCTTGCTGATGAATATTGGACGAGGTGACCCGCTCTCTCCCACATCAATTTGAACTAATTGATCTTCGGTAGGAGGTTCCCTTTGTTCGAATCAGGGTTTCCATTGGGTATCCATTCGTTGAGCCCAAGGATCAGTTTCAGGGTTTTCTTCAATGTCCTCGTCATAGCCTTCTGGAAATTCGACGGAGACCATGTTAGAAGATACGATCAATCGATGAACTTGACCGATGCTGGTGTCAGAATCCCATGATCTGGAATCAGAAGAGTTAGAGCGCTCCTCATTATCGGATTCAGAGGCTGCTGGGGATAATACCGGAGGGAAAGCATATCCGAGACCTCTTTTGGTCCTACTGTAGTACATCTCTGACTTTCCTTTCAGAACAGCCGTACGGATAGGAGTTCTTCGACCCCTGCCGTAGTTGAGGCCATTCTTGAAGTCATAACCCATCTTCCAGATGATTTCTTTTGATTGTTGACTGTAACGACGGAGTTGAAGATGTCCCGTATTATTACTTTTGCTATCATCCGTATAGCTGAATTGTTGTTCTGGTCCTTTACTAAAAAGTATCGGACTTTCGCCTTTCTTTCGAGAAGGGACAACAAAGTATGAATCATCTAGGTGTTCGAGTAAGACTTCTGTTTGAAGAGATTGTACAACTCCTATTATAAATGACTGAAAGCTATCTAACATATCCAAATAGCATTTAGCATGATAATTGACATCAGTATACTGGAAAGTAGATACTTTTTCATTGATTTGTACATCTGTATTTATAACAGGACCTTTAGCCTTAGCAGGCTTGGTCAGATTGATTACAAAAGGGGGAGAAGAAGAACGTGGAGGAGGATTGGACTTGTTTCGACGGAGGTCAGTAACAAGCGGCTCAGAGGAGGTGAGCTCCCTTTTTTTCTTGTTATGAGATAAATCAATAACAAGTGGCTCAGAAGAGGTGAGCTGCCTTTTTTCCTTATTACGACGTAAGTCAATAACAAGTGGCTCAGAGAGCTTCCTTTTATCCTGACCATCATCAGTTGGTTGCTTCTGGACTGGCAAGTGAATAGCCAGTGGTTTGGAGGATTGAGGACGAGAAACACGCCCTTTGACAGGTATGATGAGGATGTCGTTAGGCATTGCTTCTTGTTCTTCTTTAGTGTCAAGAGACAGTACTACTTTCATAAACTCATCCTTGTACATACGAGCATCGTTGCAGTATGCTTCGACACCTTTGAACGGATAGAGATCAGCAACCTTCTTTTGAACCTCTCCATTATCATCGACATATTTGAAACATTGATGAAGAGTTGAAGGAAAAATGTTATGCTCATACAGGAATGGTCTTCCCAACCGAGCATTGTAAGAACAACCATGGTTGTCAATGATGTAGAAGGTCACCTTTGTGCGGAGATTGCCTATTTGGAGTTTTAGGCGAATCTTGCCCAGAGGCTCACTTCTTCCCAGGTTAAACCCAAGGATGGTGGTGATTGTACTGGAAAGACTATGCACTGGGATCTTCAATGCATCTAACATTTTCTTCGGCATGATGCTGAGGGCAGACCCTGGATCTATCAGAATACGATCGACTTTCATCGAATCGACATATCCTGTATAGTATAGAGGACGGTCATGCCTATTGTCCTCCATCAGCATGTCATCCTGGGTGAAGGTAATGTTTAGAATTAACTGCAATACACTATGACAATGAAGGCAAGAGACAGGCTCTACTTTTGGCTTCTTCAGAAGGGCTAGACAGGTTTCCGCCTGCATGAGAGCTTCACTCAGAGTTTCTCGAGTCTCTTTGGAGAGGCGCAAGAGCTCAAAAATTGACAGCCGGGCCGGTGTATTGGCTAGTTGAGCCAAGATATCAAAGTTGTAGGGCTTTTCAAGTCCAGAAGGAGATAACTTCTTCAAAGGTTTGTCGAAGCGGACTTATTGTTTGCCTTTGTCGGCGACTGTCGGCTTGGGAGGAGTAGCCTCTACAACCGGTGAGGATGCAGTAGAAATATCCTCAGTGGAAGCAGGTTGTACTGGAGCAGGCTCAGAAGAAGAAGCAGGATTCTCTTGAGCCTCGGAATAATCCTTTAGATAGGCTTTCCCTAATCTGGTGCCCAGCAGGATTTCTTCATCAACTATGGGGTCAAAAGACACCATATTACAGATCTTTGTTTTGCCCTTGGAGCGGTCTTTCTTCTTGGAGGAGGAAGAGGGAACTTCGAACTCTGAAGCAAGATCAGGGTGAATCCACATAATCTTACCATTGTCAAGAGACAAGGGGACGAGACCTTCACTTCATAGAGGAGGAAGATTCTCGATCTCAAGAGTAGCTTTGGGGATAGGGATGACACCGTACTGTACCATCTGTAGAGGGAAGTCACCGAACTAAACTGAGACCATGTTTACGGTAACAGTCTTCTCGTCTTGCTGCAGAGTGACAATACCAGCATTGACTAGCTCCTAATTCTTGCCTTTGAGCACATAACATGCTCGAGTGGGATGCCCAATGAACCTGTGATAGACACAGTACTTAGGATGATCAGTCTTACCGACTTCATCTGGCTTCTTCGGGTCTGGGAGTTGGAGCTTATTGCTTTTGATCAAGCAATCAAAGATGCTTACGGTGTCATTCTCGTCAAAAGAATATTCTACTTTCGGACGAGGTTCTCTTGGTGGAGGTGCAGAAGGAGTAGAAGTAGACGTAGGTGGAGCTACGTTGACCGCCAAAGATTCTTTATTCTTCAGGTTGATATTCAAAGTCTCTTTTCCCTTGCGGTTGTTCTGGCGATTACCACCACCCGATGTCTGATGTTCATCCCGGTCGGGGTCAGACATGTGTACCCCTAGCTGCTTGAATTTGTCAGCACTAACTTTAGCTGCTTTAGCGTTGACAATGAAGGATGGCCAGTCTTGGAACTGAGTTGACCCCGTCCACATGCTGATGATAGACAAAAGATTTGCCTTGCAGGTATCTATGGTCACAGCGACCGAAGCCCCAGGAGGCATTTTTAAAACTTCTCCGCAGAACCTTTCAATGAAACTCTCAGCGGTTTCATTATGCCTTTGTTTGATTTTATTAAGGGCTGACATGGTCATGTCATTGATCCCCTCATAGAATCGTTCCAAGAAGATCTGTTTTAGACCTGAGAAGGAAGTGATACAGCCATCGGGCAAGCTTATGTACCAATCGTATGCCATACCGGCTAAACAGCCGATGAATACTCTGGTAAGAAGAGCGTCATTTGGCTGAAGTTGGACAGTCATTACCTCGAAGTGGTTAATGAACTGACTGGAAGAAGTGCTGCCATCAAACAGCGAGATTGTTGGGATTTTGTACTTTGGAGGAAATGGGACTTCCTTCCATTCAACTGGGTAAGGTTGTTTGATCCCCAACCTCTACAAATTATCCTTCTCTTTGAAGGCCTCGAATTGAGTGCGCAGGAGTTTGACAGCTTCATTGGCATCCTCCAATGATGACGAAGGAGCAGGTTGAATCAGAGTGTTAGGGGAAGGAACAGCGTGGTAAGCACTACCCCCAGCACCTGACTTACTGGGTGTAGGTTGAATCTGTACAGGAGGTATTTGAGGAGATGCTACCCCCAGCCCTGTATTGACAGGCACCGACGATGCTATGATCTCGGGATTTACAGCAGGTACAGTCGGTGGTACTGTATGTTGGGCAACAATAATAGATTGCATACTTACAACCATTTCGGCCATGGTCTTCAGTTTGTCTTCTAGCGCAGCTATCCGTTGTTCTTGACTTGCTGAACTGGAAGCATCAGGATCTTCAGAGACAACATAAGCTGTCACTTCTCTAGGTACAGTGGAAGACACTGTCTATTCCGAACTTTTACTGTATGCATCATAGTCGGAGAAAGAATCATCTCTTGAGTGAGAAAGAGGAAGATGACCGAAAGGATCTTGAAGATTCTTTTGACCGATTGTATCTCGGCTTCGGGATCGGGTATGTTGGAATACTCCATCAGAAGATTCTTGGAGTACATCCAAATACCGCTGGCTTGGCTTACGATGCTTGCCATGCTTGGAGCACTTCCTACCCCCAGTGTCTCGGGAAGTCATGTTTACGGAAGCGTACAAAACTTCATCTTCATCTTCTGACATTGGTTCAGAGTTTGTAAAGTTCAGACGATCGAAGACAGATCGTTTTGTTGTCAGACAGCAACACTTGATGACAACCTTGTGATTACAATGGTGTCCAAGTGGTTGTACTGGAGGTGTTGAAATGTTGTACCATTTTTGCTTGAGATGTTCTCGGAGATCGGGAACAATGATGGGACGAGAAGAAGTCTGAGGGATATGTTCTTTGGCAACATTCGGAACATGGTTCCGGTTCTTCAGATGTTTTGTTCCTTGAGTGTACAGGGAAGTACTCATTTCATTAGCATAGGTATCAGGATTTTTGATCCTAGAAGTTTGCCTCTGATGCTGGTTGGTCTTTGGTATTGGCTGTTTGCGTTTCGCCGAAGTTGGCCTATTGAGATAAAGTTCTTAGATCAGCAAATTCACCCCCAGGGGTTTCTGTCTGCGACACCAGCAATTTTCCCTATTTTGAATGGGATATCTTGAGAGTTGGGAGATCTTGGAATTCTGCTACCAGAGTAGGCAGAATACCTCTTTGATCAGTACACTTCCCTTTGGCAAGGAGGGAAGAAGAACTCTTGTTGGAGAGAGTCCTGGTACTGATTGGTGCCGAGGCACATTCAGATTGATCTTCTACGGTAAAAATCGAAAAAGACTGAGAAAAGACCAATGGATCTTTTTCTTTGTTTTGTGAAGAAGGGTTAGCTAAAGCGCATTTTCTTCTGTTGTCTTCCAAGTCATGAGACGAGGAAATTTGGAAAAAGACCAACGGGCCTTTTCCTTTGTTCTGAGGTGGAGGAGGAATAGTCAAAAGACTACCCTCAGTGGATTGCGCTGAAGCAACAGGGTATTTGGGAAGAGGAGCAGAGTTTTTCCCTTTGCTGTGAGAAGAAGAGAGATTAGCCAAAGGGCTGTCCCTCTTAGACTGCGCTGGCACAGTTTGTGCAGGGGTTGAAGTAGCTATTGGCGCCTTGGCATGTTGCACATGAGGAGTTCTGGCAGAAGGTCTTTTGGCCACAGTCACAGCAGCTTGCGCAGCAGAAGTTTTGATGCCAGAGTGCTTGAGTTGCACTCTGGTTGCCGGAGTGGTGGACTGCGCAGGCAGAGTTGCAGCCAACTACACCAGGAAAAGAGGAGTCTTACACTTTGACAGAGTAGCATAGGAAGTGATTTGTGTACTGGCAAGGGGAGCAGCATACTGCGCATGGGTAGTAGCAGCAGACTGCGCAGTAGAGACAGCATTCTTGGGAACAGAGGCAGTAGACTGCGCAGCAGGCTAAGCAGCAGAGGCAGTAGACTGCACAACAGTCTTGGGGACCCACACTGGGTAATCTTTGCTCGTGGCAGAAGTTGTTGCAGTGCGAAGGGTGGTCCTGGAGTTGATCATCGCCTCGTAGGCCGTCTGGTTGACCTTTACAACCAGCGTCTTCTGCGTCTTTCCGATAGACGCTACGTCACATTGAGTTGTCACTTCCTCGTCGGAGGAGAAAGTCTTCCCCAGCAGAGTCGCCATTTTGTTTGTAAAAACAAAAGTTGATCTTTATTTCACAAACTTTGTAAGAAGATTACAAAAATTCTGGGAAAGTAGAACTATAGGAATCCGATCTGAATGACGATCTCTTTATCCCTTGGACGATGTAAACTTTGAAGACAGTAGCCTCTGAAGAATGCAGCAGTACTTTGGCAAGAACTCATGATCTCTAGTGATGACTTGAATGTGTGTGATGAAGACTTGAAACTCTATTTATAGAGTTCTGAAATAACTAACTTTTAGTTATTCTGAATTGCGCAGGATGGATTGCACAGACTTTGGATTGCGCAAGCAATAAACTGCGCAGACAGTTACTCGATCGTGGACCACCTGTATGTGACGCGTGGCATTGTTTGATTGAAATACGCTTGGTCGTGTACAGACAGTTGCCACATGGTAAGTAATTGATGGCATGTAGGCCACGTGTGCATTGTCAGTTGTCTTGATGGAGTGTGCCACCTGAACTGCGTTGGCTTCAGATTGCGCTGGGATGGACCGCGCTGCAGAGAGTCTGGCAGATTGTGCTGCATGTACAGCTATCCTCGAGCGCTATGCTGTACGATAAACGAACAGTTTCCTCGTTCTTCGTGCTGTCAGTTGTCAGAAGATCTGATTCTCTTTCAGATAATGATGATAAAGCCACGTCAGCTTGTGCACTTAGATGAGTGCGCAGTTCAGCCTGCGCAGTTGAGGTGTTGCACAATTTGTCTCCTGCGCAGTTCAATTGAAGAGTGCACAACTTGATTTTCATGACTTCTTTGATGGGTGCAACTTGATTTTTAGGACCTACAACTACCTATAAAGGTTGATCAACCATGACTGAACTCAACACAAGGAGAACTCAACTAAAATAGAAAATTGAAACAAATATAGGCTTAAACAACATGTCTATAACCCTCTACAACAATGACCTATAGATACCAACCAAACCCCTATCCCATATGCCAATATCATCTGTAACATATATATATATATATATATATATATATATATATATATATATATATATATTTTATATATATATATATATATTTTTTTTTATATATATATTTATATATATATATATATATATATATATATATATATATATATATAAATATATAAATATATATATATATATATAAAATATATATATATATATATATATATATATATATATATATATATATATAGATCTCTCAGTCTTAGTTGAAACTACAACTACGCTCAAGGACCGGCTTTGGTCATGGGTGCCTTACTGGAAGGATAAGGAAAAATAATAATAAATCATCAAGACTGTAAGGCAAACTAACATCCTATATAAAAACTGGTAGGTCAGAGGAATCATCTATAATGGGTCATTATTCTAATACCAATGCTAACTATCATCTCTAGGGTACAGACACTCTAAAAGTCATCATATCATTACATTATGAAAGAACTACATATGAATAAGCTCCACAAAACTAAAATAGCCCTACTCTTAAGTTATTTGATGATGGAATACAATTTTATAACTACAGAAGGGCATGATAGAGATAATATGTTTAAAAACCTTCTTAAGATACAATCTGATAATCATATGCATCTGTCCAAAATCATGTTACTCAGAGTCCTCGTCATGCAGTAAGCAAGGCTGCGATAAACGATAGATTCCATAACTGGGGTATGCACCTCTATAATCATGTCAGCTAGAATTTTTGCTATGCTGACTAGTATAGCTGCGAGAAATTTTAAATCTCATAACCAAGATACGTACATCCGAAGTCAGGTCTCTATGTTCCTGCCACGCCAGCTAATATGGTTGCGATAAACTACAAGTTCCATAATCAAGTAGACGTTTTACCATCCCTGTTATTCCCGTCAACATATGTTATCAGAAAATATCGTAACTCAGGCCATAAAATTCATCTCGATAGAAAAATCAAAATCAACAACGATCCATCAAAAATCAAGTTCAATAATCAAGGAGTAAGAGCGAACAAAACAAGGGAAAGGATGATTTCAAATTGAAGTTTAAATAAGATTCTCAAGGGTCATCCCAGGAATCTCTCAAGGAATCCTAACTGTGATTGAGTACCTTCAAAAATACATCCTAATCCTACTGCAGGCTGTAGTGATACTCTAGTTCCAATACCACTATATAAACTCGACCTGCATGGGCCACCACTAAAAATGTGTCACGACCCGCACCCTAGAGTAAGGGCACGAGAAGTGGGTACGTCCAGCTTACGCCACAGTGTCGGCGGTAGAACGCTGTCCTAGGTCAATCATCTAACAATATAAGGTACCTGTACAGTATATACACCGAATGGAGGTGACATAGCAGACTACAGTCTCAATCACTTCTAAGACAGAAAACGATAAGATAGATAGATAGATATGAAACGAAATCCACAAAGATACAAATAGATAGAAGTCTAAGTGTCTAAAATATCACAAATCCAAAAAATATCCCACATCTCAAATACAGTAATCCAGAGTAAATACAACTGAAAATGACTAATCTAAACTAATAGTGTGTCATCCACTGCTAAGGGGTCCTGCTGCTGGTCCAAGTCACAGCAATCCTCTAGGGTAGTCCCATAATACGTAGTACAGAGCGCCTCGTCCTCATCCTCTATAATATTTTAGCAGGTCCAGTCAGGACTGAAGCGAGCACAATACATCTCATGCAAATTATAACAGGTTAGGAAATATAAACATGCTAGAGAGTAAGATACATAAAACTGAAAGAACAACATGATATAAAAGAGAGAGGGCTGTAACTAAATAGCTACAATATATAGAGAACAATCAGTGACTAGTGATTCAGAGTACAAGATGAACATGTGAATAGCTGGAGGTGATTCATGACTATACTAAAGAGGTGATTCATGACTATACTACTTTGTAATTATTCACATGTTTAGTTCTACTCCCCCATCCCCAATCAATACACAAGGATCCAGTCACGTTACGTTAAGATTCATGACTACGCTACTGGAAAGAGTGATTCATGAATAGAATCGTGAAGGCTTTGTGATTCATGAGAGTACAAGAATCACAAGCTGATACATGAAGATTCATGATAATAGAAGCATGAGATATATGATGTAAGTGAAACACACGAGACATGAGTATCTGATGCTCCCGAGGGGGATAACATCTCTTGAAGGGATCCATATAGTACTAATCTGTGTTACTAACGTGTCAGCATCAAGTAAAATAATCTAAAGCAGGAATATAATCCTAAGCAAGATATGAAATGATCAGAGAATGTACTCGCCTGGTATCTGAATAATTATAAGAATATACTACCTGAGATGCGGTATATGACTCCTATTTAGAGCAACACAAGTCAAGACATATACAAGGGATGATAGATAAAATGTACAATGCATCTGCATGCTGTCTAGGTCAAACTAGACTAAAGTCAACATTTGGTTAACCCTTGTCAACTACACTAGTCAAACTAGCTAGGTCAACTATGTCAAGTCCTCGCCCAAACAAGTGTAACAAGTCTCACTAGGCCTAACCAAGCCTAGGCTAGCACACATCAATCCCAAGGCTATACAAGCCAAACACAAGCCACACAACAAGACACATTCATATTTAGCTATTTATCATGAAATTCATATATATATCTATATCTATATAGTATTACATATATATACAACATGAATATATACAATATTATATATAAAGAGAAAGTTAGAGAGAGAAACTAGCATGTAAGGCTATGTGTGTGTATATGTAACACCCAGTTTTCCAGAAGAGAGTAATTTTGAAATTTTGTAAATTTAGTCTTTTAATAATGATATTTAAATCATGATATGATTTTTGGTGATTTTTTAATCATTTAAAACTATTTTAAATCATGACTTATGATTTTGGTATTTTGATAGTGTAACCTTGGAGACTGGTTGACCTAGAGCCTAACCATGTTATTGGGATACTTATTGTCATTTTAGCCTAGAGGGTATTTTGTCATTTTTAGGGTTATTTAAATTTATTATAATTTATTTGGATTTATGGGAATTTTTAGGAATTATTTTAGAATTGTTTGAATGAAGTTTGACTAGGTTGACTTTGACTAGCTTTGACTTGGTAGGCTAACCTAGAAGCTAACCCTAGTTTTATTTGGACTTGATTAGCTCATGTAACCCTAGTTAGACTAGAGTTAACCTATATTTTAGTCATTTAAACCCAAGTTAGAATAGAAGGCTCTTAGACACAAGTCATTGACTTGTGATTTGAACCATTGATTAATGACTAAGCCCAACCCATTAGGCATGAGCCAAACCCTAGCCCAATCTAGCCATGGCCGGCCACCTATCATTGGGAATCCCCCTATAAATAGTCTCCTAGAAATTAGGGCTAGCCTCCTTAGAATTTCACAAGTTTTGGAAAGAGGTGAGTCTCCATCTTCATAAATCCATAAAAATTCTATTTTATCTCCTTTTTCCCTCAAATCAATTGCATTAGATCCTAATTTTAATTTTATTGCTGTTTGTGGTGTTCAACCTCAGTTTGTGAGCAATTTGAAGAAGTTTGCTAGCAAGGAGAAACTCCTCTATTGGAAGCTTTTCTTGCATTTTGACACCAATAGGTAATCTCTATAAATACCATTAAATTCTAGTTTCTTTGCATATTTGGAAAGCCCTAGGTCTACCCTAACTGTAGGTATACCTAGACCTAGTTTCGTGTCCTAAATGGACACGTATCAGTCCTTGTGTGTTAGTGTTTGATGAAATGCCCCAATAGGCATTTCGACTTGATTTTCAAATTGTAATTGAATAGGAATTTGTGTTTTGGTGTTGCTTAGGGTTTTCCAAGTGTCTGAGTCGATTTTAATGTCGTGTTGTGTTAGTTTGTGGACACGAACACGCTGGTGCGCGCGCACACGTGCGGGCAGTGTGTGTGTCCTGCTGCTCGGGGGCGATTGCGCTCTGGACACGGCTCGAGGACTCGTGAAACTTGACACATGCCTTGGGGCAGTATCTGAAATGCCACATGTCAAGTTTCAGATGACCACGTGGCAGGTCGAGGGAGGAATCTGCGTCGCACTGATTCTTCACTGTGCAGTGCGTACAGGAAATCAGGTTCTGATACGTTGTCCTGGACACGTCTGTGCGACTCGACACAAAGATTCAGGGTGTTGGACACGTAGCCTGACACCTGGCGAACACGTGGGTGTGTGTACGAGACACGAAGTGTCCTGTGTCGAGTGCACGATACGCGTGCACTTGTGCACAAGACTGCACTCGATTTCTGTGTCTGTGTGCACTGTAGGTGTTTGTTTTGTGTTGGACACGTTGTGTCATATTATGGTAGGACACAAACTGTATGCTGGACACGTGCACACCCTATGTCAGGTTTACCAACCTATAATTTCATAATTTAGTTCGATTTATGTATCAATTTCCAGATTATTCTAAAACCTGATACCATATTTATATTTCAGTATTTTTCTCAGTTTAAATCAAACTTGGTTGATTAATTAACCATTTAAATGTTATTAAATTACATGTTTAGATCCCTAATGATGTTTACCTATAAGTAATCTACATGTATGAAAATTTTAGAGTTGTTTGGTTGAGTTTTGAATTCGATTTGGGACTTGAAATTATTGAACTGAAAATCTAAATTTTGTTAAAACCTGAGATTGTTGTGGGTTCACTATTTTTTTCCTGTGCAATGGTTCCTGAGATTTTAGGACACACACACTGTTTTTCTATTCCCCACTCTCACACACTATGTATGTTTCACTCTACTGTCACTCACACATTTTTTTTCTCATTAACACACATACGATCACCCACACACACAAAATCCTGAACACATATCACTAAAATCTGTTACACACTCACATTACAAACTGTTATGTTAACACACTATCTTCCCTGTGATTCACTCACTCACTGGAACATGAGATTGGACACTGTCAAGGGTTGGAAACCTGAGAATAGGCTTTTCCCTAAAACACTGTCAAATACACATTATCTGAATACATGTACACTGTATGAACACTGAGATGATTTCCTGAGTTAGTTTCAACTTTCTGATATTAGATGCCAATGAATGAATACCAAGTTTTACTGTTAGTTCAAATCCTGAGAACACAAATCCTGAAACCTGGAAATATTCCTAATTGGCACTGTTTTAATTCCAAATAACAGGGACACTTGCATTTGTAAAACTGAGATTTATGTTTCCTTAAAATGAACTGAAATGAATGTTTAATGTATGGTTCCTGTCAACTATTTTCCAGATTTCCTATTGTTAGTTCACTCACTATTTTATAGTATTCACTGATTTTTCCTTTGGTCAATTCCTCTTTCCTGTACACAGGTTATTCCCATTACATTGCCACTGTTTTTCATTACACACACTCAATTCATATCAATGTATCACTATATCACTTCACTGTCCTAGTGTGTTCAATAATTCCAGATTTCACAATGTTAGTAGTTCACTAATTTTTCTCCTATTTTACTCACTGTTTTTCCCTTTCCCTCACACACCTATGCACTACACTATGTATCACTCACTCTCATGTTACACTAACACACACACAAGTGTCTTCACACACACATTCATGTGACATGCCATAGCTCACAAATACTCTATGTGACACTCTCACACTCTCAAGCCTAACACACACTCTTGCACACCCATGAACACACACATGTGAATGCTTGCCCTTCCCTATTCTCTACACATATCCATATATATGTATTGATATATATATATATATATATATATATATATATATATATATATATATATATATATATATATATATATATATATATATAGGTATCCTATATAATGTGTGTGTACTATTATATATTTTATATATAAATGTATGTGTGGTATACATATAGGTAGCCTATATGTTATGTATGTATTCTATATTATATTATATAGCTATATCAATATGTGTATTATATATTAGATATATATATTGTTGTGTAGATTGTGATATGGTTTGATTATAGGCATGATATAGCCTATGGCCTAGGCTCTTAGCCTATGGGTGTATTTGTGTGTCAGTATAGAGTCTAGTCAGACTTGTGTAGGCTTGTTTAGACCTAAAATGACTTGTTTGACCTAATTTAGACTTGTTAGACCTAGTTTGACCATAGTTGACCTAGTTTGACTTCTAGGGTTGACCAGAGTTGACCAAGAGTTGACTTTGGCCTAGATTGACCTGGATTCATTTAGAATGCATTAAATTGCATCTTGTTATCATTTTAGACTTGTTGTGACTTGTGCTGCTCTGACTAGGAGCCAGACACCTCTCCTCGGACAGTACATTTCATCCGGACACTCAGATACCAGGCGAGTACGTTCTCTGATTATTTTATATCCTGCTTAGAATTATTTTCCTGCATTAAATTACTTTACTTGATACTGTCACGTTGGTCACACGGATTAGTACTATATGGATCCCTTCTTGAGATGTTATCCCTTCAGGGAGCATCGGGTACTTCATGTTCTGTGCGTTTTACTTACATGGCGTATCACTATGCTTCATTGGTTCATCGATCACTTGTGACATGTACTTTCATGCTCACAGAGTCTTCCTTGAATCCTTATCCCATTTATTGGGTCTCCTAGAATCTCCTAGAATCTCCATTTATGGGACATCCATGTATCACCCTTTGGGGGCCTTTGTATGGAATCATAACATAACCTGGTTGGATCCTTGTGTATTGATTGGGGGTACGGGGGAGTAGAAGTAGACATGTGAATATTATCCGAGTAGTGTAGCATCAGAATCTTTCCATAGTGTAGCATCAGAATCTCCTATGTCATTTATATGTCTATATTGTACTCTGACTCACTAGCCACTGTTAGTCTATATTTATAGTAGATATTTCTATTACAGCTCTCTCTCTCTGTTTATATACTACATTTCCTTTAGTATCTATATCTTACTTTACTGCATGATTATATTTTCTAACCTGCTATGAACTGTTGAGATGTATTGTGCTCGCTCATGTCCTGACTGGACCTGTTGAAAATATTACAGAGGACGAGGATGAGGCATGTGTGGATACCTTCTACGGGACAGCTCTATCTGAGGACATTACCCCTATTGCATAGACTAGCTTAGTTAGGCCTTATCTTACTTATGTTGTCTTGAGACTAGTAGTTAGACTTTATTTCTGGCTTTAAGATCTGGGTTGTATATTCTTTCATATTCAGTAGCTGAGACCTTATACTCTGGATATCTGAGATGTTATCTTAGACTATTTGATCATCTGTATTTTCCTTGAGTTCTATATCATATCATGCTTCTTCTTCCTTAGTTGTGATTGAGTTTATTTTCTGCTATGTCACCCCCATTCGGAGAGTATAAACTGCTTAGCTTTATATTGTTAGATGTTGTGACCTAGGACAGCGCTCTACCGCTGACACTGCAGCGTAGGCTGGGCGTTGTTACGTTCTCGTACCCTCACAGTGGATGCAGGTCGTGACACATTTTTAGTGGTGGCCCATGCAGGTCGAGTTTATGTAGTGGTTTTCGAACTAGAGTATCACTACAGCCTGCAGTAGGATTATGATATATATTTTTGAAGGTACTCAATCATAGTTAGGATTCCTTGAGAGATTCCTGGGACGACCCTTGAGAATCTTATTTAAACTTTAATTTAAATTATTTCCCTTGTTTTGTTGCTCTCACTCCTTGATTACTGAATTTGATTTTTGTTGGATCGTTGTTGATTTTGATTTTCCTATCGAGATGAATTTTATGGCCTGAGTTACGATATTTTCTGATAACATATGTTGACGGGAATAACAGGGATAGTAAAACGTCTACTTGATTATGGAGCTTGTAGTTTATCGCAGCCATATTAGCTGGCGTGGCGAAAACATAGAGACCTGACTTCGGATGTACGTATCTTGGTTATGAGATTTAGAATTTCTCGTAGCTATACTAGTCGGCATAGCAAGATTTTCAGACGACATGATTGTAGAGGTGCATACCCTAGTTATGGAATCTATCGTTTATCGCAGCCTTGCTTGCTGGCATGGCGAGGACTCTGAGTAACATGATTTTGGACAGACGCATATGATTATCAGATTGTATCTTGAGAAGGTTTTTAAACATATCATCTCTATCGTACCATTCTGTTGTTATAAATTGTACTCCATCATCAAATAACTTAGGAATAGGAGTAAGAGTAACTTTAGCTGTTATTATAAACCTTGTGTAACTTCTTGCTATAAATTTCTTCCTAATTCAATGAATCAATGATTTTGCTAGACCTTGACTAAGAATTAATATTATAACTCTGGTTTCAAAATGGTTCCTTCTTTTAAACAGATAAGCAGAACAGATTTTATCATTATTTTCTTCTTGCCATTATTTCTTGTATTACCTTAAAATATATATATAGTGGACACAGATGCTTGCCTGACATGTATGCATGCTACACTTGATTACCAACCTATTTAAATGCATATGGATATGTTGATGTTAATTTCTCAAATCCCAATAATTCTAATATAGGACAGTATCAGTGACTAGTTCTCCGTTTCCCAAATTAATTCGTAAATTAAATTTAAACTTTATGTTATTAGTTGTTATTTACATCACTGCACATGTATGTTATATACAGGGTTTCAAGTTTTAAAGAAATTGGTTGAGTTTTGTGTTGAAATTGTCAAACCTGAGACTGTGTACATATTTAACCTTTAACCCTGGATTCTAAGTGATTAGTCAAATTGCAGTTTTCTTTAATATAATGTTTTGAGCCGTGTACATTGTTGTGTGTAGGTATATAAAGTTAGGTTTCATACTCTTACATGTTAGGTTGTGGTTGTGGTAAACATTGAGTTGGTTTTGATGTTCGAATTTCTCCAAATTTTTGAAAACTGAATACATGTTAACATTTTTACATTGCTTTCAAATGCGTAGTTCAATTTCAGATCTAATATGTAATGTTGAACTAAACTGAAAGATCGAACCCTTTTATTTCAAGTTTTAACCCATGTACACTTGACACTCTACACTAATGTTCACAACTGCCATGAAAACCTAATCCTTCATCTCTATGTTATGTTCATATAGCTATATAGGTATATATATATATAGTTCTGTATACATGTTATAACGTATGTAGATGCATAATTAAATCTCTACCTCTCTATACATATAGATATACTTATATATATGGTTAGCCATGCATGTTATGAGTAAATAGGTTGTGTCTTGTAGATTGTTTAACCAATATGCCATGAGTAGTATAACTTGATAAATATTGTTTTAAAACCCAAATCCCCTATACACTTTTATGTATATTTCACGAATACATGCCTACTATCTAACCATATGAACATGTCCATATACACCCATACACACACAAACCACATAACCCTTACATAATGCTAGCTTTTCCCTCTCTAACACACTCTCTACATATATATCTTGATTGGATTTCAATGCTATTGACTTTCGTTCCTTAAACTTTGGATTTTGATTTTTTTTTTATATAGTACCCCTTTATATATTTTATTTTATTTTTGATAACTACCAGTTTTTAGATAGGATGGTAGACTGCCGTACAGCCTTGATGATTGTTGTTTTTATCCTTTCCAGTATGGCACCCATGACCCGATCCCGTCGCCTGAGAGCAGCTGCAGCTATTGAGAGTGTGCTTCCACCTCCTACTGTTCAGGAGGTAGTGATCCCTCTATCTGATCATGGGGTGGTGGCACCTCCTGCCATTGAGGAGATGGTGGTAGCCTCGCCAAAGAGTTTTCCTTCATCTCCTGTCGTTCAGGAGAGAGCTGCAGATTTACCTGAGACCGAGAGCCTTTCTCTACCCCTTGTACTCCATACTGTACCACCCGAAGGTTTGTTACTTGACGCAGCCCAGGTGTTTGGGTATTTCCAAGAAAGGTTGTTGGAGTCACAGAGAGTTCATGATGAGGCCATGAGGGAGCAATACCAGAGGTTGCTACGTCTGCGGGACTCTGTGCTTCCAGGAAGAGAGCCTAGCTCCAAGAGGGCGAGGAGCAGTACCCAGTCCTACCCAGAGTTTGAGGAGTACCCATATATCCAACCTATATCATCATACCCAGCCCAGTCTCCTGTCCAGCAGGGGCCAGCTGAGCCAGAGCCTATCTGTACCTACTGTAAGAAGTCTGGGCACAAGTGGAACTTCTGTAGAAAGAGACTAGGATCGTGCCTATTCTGTGGGTCAGTTGCACACTGGATGCAGCACTGTCCTGATATACCTGCCCCAACCAAGGCCCTGCTTCCAGGAGGGAGTTCTAGTTCTCGGACCTAGCTGGAGGTGAGTTTTGACCTAACCTTAGTATCCCTTTTTGAGAATATTTGATGCATCCCTTGCTTGTATGTTTTGATACCTTGTGACTGCCTAGTACTGTAGCATGGTTGGTGTAACTAGATGAGACCCCAGACTGATATTACATGCCATGACCCCATAGGTTACACTTTCCAACTGTATGATTTAAATAGGTTTTTGAGCCTATGATTGCTGGGGGCTTAACCTAGAAGGGGTGCGATTATCTTAATTTCAAGGACAAAATTTTTATAAGGTGGGTAGGATTGTAACACCCAATTTTCCAAAAGAGGGTAATTTTGAAATTTTGTAAATTTAGTCTTTTAATAATAATATTTAAATCATGATATGATTTTTGGTGATTTTTTTAATCATTTAAAACTATTTTAAATCATGACTTATGATTTTGGTATTTTGATAGTGTAACCTTGGAGACTGGTTGACCTAGAGCCTAACCATGTTATTGGAATAATTATTGTCATTTTAGCCTATAGGGTATTTTGTCATTTTTAGGGTTATTTGAATTTATTATAATTTATTTGGATTTATGGGAATTTTTAGGAATTATTTTGGAATTATTTGAATGAAGGTTGACTTTGACTAGCTTTGACTTGGTAGGCTAACCTAGAAGCTAACCCTAGTTGTGTTTGGACTTGGTTAGGTCATGTAACCCTAGTTAGACTAGAGTTAACCTATGGTTTAGTCATTTAAACCCAAGTTAGAATAGAAGGCTTTTAGACACAAGTCATTGACTTGTGATTTGAACCATTGATTAATGACTAAGCCCAGCCCATTAGGCATGAGCCAAACCCTAGCCCAATCCAGCCATGGCCGGCCACCTATCATTGGGAATCCCCCTATAAATAGTTTCCTAGAAATTAGGGCTAGTCTCCTTAGAATTTCACAAGTTTTGGAAAGAGGTGAGTCTCCATCTTCATAAATCCATAGAAATTCCATTTTATCTCCTTTTTCCCTCAAATAAATTACATTAGATCCTAATTTTAGTTTTCTTCCTTTTTGTGGTGTTCAACATCAGTTTGTGAGCAATTTAAAGAAGTTTGCTAGCAAGGAGAAACCCCTCTATTGGAAGCTTTTCTTGCATTTTGACACCAATAGGTAAATCTCTATAAGCACCATTAAATTCTAGTTTCTTTGCATATTTGGAAAGCCCTAGGTCTACCCTAACTGTAAGTATGCCTAGACCTAGGTTTCATGTCCATTTTGTGTCCTAAATGGACACGTATCAGTTCTTGTGTGTTAGTGTTTGATGAAATACCCCAATTGGCATTTCGACTTGATTTTTAAATTGTAATTGAATAGGAATTTGTGTTTTGGTGTCTCTTAGGGTTTCCCAAGTGTCTGAGTCAATTTTAAGGTCGTGTCGTGTCGGTTTGTGGATACGAACACGCTGGTGCGTGCGCGCGGGGGCAGTGTGCGTGTCCTGCTGCTCGGGGGCGATTGCGCTCGGGACACGGCTCGAGGACACGTAAAACTTGACACACGCCTTGGGGCAGTGTCTGACATGCCACGTGTCAAGTTTTAGATGACCACGTGGCATGTCGAGGGAGGAATCAGCGTCGCACTGATTCTTCACTGTGCAGTGCGCACAGGAAATCGGGTTCTGATACGTTGTCCTAGACACGTCTGTGCGACTCAACACGATGATTCAGGGTGTTGGACACGTAGCTTGACACCTGGCAAACACGTGGGTGTGTGCATGAGACACGAAGTATCTTGTGTCGAGTGCACGACACGCGTGCACTTGTGCACGAGACTACACTCGATTTTTGTGTCTGTGTGCACTGTAGGTGTTTGTTTTGTGTTGGACACGTTGTGTCACATTGTGGTAGGACACGAACTGTATGCTGGGAACGTGCACACCCTATGTCAGGTTTACCAACCTATAATTTCATAATTTAGTTTGATTTATGTATCAATTTCCAGATTATTCTAAAACCTGATACCATGTTTACATTTCAGAATTTTTCTCAGTTTAAATCAAACTTGGTTGATTAATTAACCATTTAAATGTTATTAAATTACATGTTTAGATCCCTAATGATGTTTACCTATAAGTAATCTACATGTATGTAAATTTTGGAGTGGTTTGGTTGAGTTTTGAATTCGATTTGGGACTTGAAATTATTGAACTGAAAATCGGAATTTTGTTAAAACCTAAGATTGTTGTGGGTTCACTATTTTTTTCTGTGCAATGGTTCCTGAGATTTTAGGTTTTTTTTCTGTGCAATGGTTCCTGAGATTTTAGGACACACGCACTGTTTTGCTATTCCCCACTCTCACACACTGTGTATGTTTCACTCTATTGTCACTCACACTCTTTTTCTCTCATTAACACACACACAATCACCCACACACACAAAATCCTGAACACATATCACTGAAATCTGTTACACACTCACATTGCAAACTGTTATGTTAACACACTATCTTCCCTGTGATTCACTCACTCACTGGAACATGATATTGGATACTGTCAAGGGTTGGAAACCTGAGAACAGGCTTTTCCCTAAAACTCTGTCAAATACACATTGTCTGAACACATGTACACTGTATGAACACTGAGATGATTTCCTGAGTTAGTTTCAATTTCCTGATATTAGATGCCAATGAATGAATACCAAGTTTTACTGTTAGTTCAAATCCTGAGAACACAAATCCTGAAACCTGGAAATGTTCCTAATTGGCACTGTTTTAATTCCAAATAACATGGACACTTGCATTTGTAAAACTGAGATTTGTGTTTCCTTAAAATGAACTGAAATGAATGTTTAATGTATGGTTCCTGTCAACTATTTTCCAGATTTCCTATTGTTAGTTCACTCACTATTTTATAGTATTCTCTGATTTTTCCTTTCGTCAATGTCACGACCCGGTCCCCAAATACTTGGGTCGAATCGGATCATGCCCAGCCTGCACCGTTGATGAGACGGCGGCAGTAAGCTGTAATCCATATGCAGGTGATCAACAACATTTGTAACTAAAATTTCCACAACATATATTTAAACGATAATTCAAAATTTGTTCTGTTACAAAGTTTCATAACTTGAAATAACAAGAAACTAATAAACTCCAAACTAAAGTAGCATCTATGGAGACGCCACAACATCCTCATCAGCTGGAAGTACCGCCGGATACAAGTCAGGATCGTAGTAGCTATTGATTAGCATCTCTAGGTCATCAGAAATACCTAAAATGTTGTCTCCAGTCAGGAGGGAGCAAAGTACAATTTATGCAAATTTTAACAATTAAAATGACAATTAATATCTTGCACTTTTAAACAGTTTTTAAAGATGAAACAATTTTGAAATACAGTAAAGTGATATGAATAGGTAATGAATATGACCGGATTGGGTTACAGTAGTATCCTAGCGATACGGTATGGCTTGTCCCCGTGTGAAGAGGGGAAAGCTAATACAGTCAGTTATCCTAATTTTTGGATTTGGTCATATCCACTACTCTACTCCTCCAGTCCCCAACAGTACAGTCAATACTCTCGAAAGAGTTCGTGTTTATCAGTGGTTTAAAATTGCAATGAAATGATTGTTAAAATAATCGTAAATCCACATAAATGTACTTGCCTTAAATTTAAGTTGGACGAGTTTGGTTCTTCAGGATTTGAACAGTCACCTCTCTTCTTTGAAATCCTACATTCCGGAAATTATGTCTCAGAAACCACAACTCTAGAATCTAGTTACAATCTCTAAATTTTGTTTCCTAGTCAATTTTAATCTTGTATTTAATCAACACAATCAGAACACGCTTTTCTAGTGCGTTACAATTGAGGAAATCTAAATTTATATTTTATTTCGAAAAAACTTGTTTGTATCAATTTTTATTGGGAAAAAGTTAGTATTTTATATTTATACATATAAATATATTTTCTTTTCTTTAAGTGAGAAAATCATGAATTTCTAATTAATTAATTAATAATAATATTAATTAATTCTACGCGTTCACAATCTCAGCAAATCCACAGCTAAATCCTACTTATTACAATTTACAAAATAGATAAATGGGCTTATGCCCTTACATTTCCAAGAATTAAAATAAGAGAAAATTTGTTAGTCTTTGTAAATTTACCTACAAAATTATAATAACTAAAAATAAAAATAGAATAAGTCTCAGAACTGGTCCAATTCTTCATTTACAGCTACTCTGCCTCAACGTCCGGACAAACCGGTGCGTTTGCATTTCACTGGGGCCCATATACCGATAAGGTCGTCGCCCAAAAATATTATCATTTCCGAAAAATCATTTTAAAATCATATAATTAATTTTTATAGAAATTTCGGCAGCATTCCCTCTATTTTCGGAATAACCCAAAACTGGGAAATGCGCCGATTTTTCCTGCAAATAAATCCCAAACCAATATAACCACCAAAAAAAACTATTCTTTTTTCCAAAATAAATTCGAAGTCTAGAATTGATATCGAAACTCCCAAAGTAAGTCGGAAAAACTAACAACGTTCCTTCCGAATTATTCTCGGAAATTCCAAGAAATCACCGAACCCAAATAATATGTATAAATCTATAACCACAGAATTGTTTCCGAAGGAGTCGGAAAAATTCCAAAATATATTCGGAAAAACCAATAATTTCCCACAGAACTCTTTCTAAAGGATTCGCGTAAAATCACAGAACCTAAAAGTCAGAGGACAAAGTCCGAAACCAAAAACGTAGCCGAAACACCGAATTTTTCGAAGAAAATTCCTGGACCAGATTTCATCATAGACCAAAAGAACTATGGGACTAACAGAAGTTACCGAAATCGAAGGAATCCGAAGTGATGCCTCGGACTCGTAACGTTCCAGTACTCGCGGGCAGTAGAAAACCATGGATCTGACTCAGAATCCTGCGGACAGCGAGTCGAAAAGCTCGGAACAGATCGGTTCGGTGACGGGGCACCACAGCGACGGAAAGTCACCGGTCTCGGGCGGAAGGGGCCGCTCGGGAAAACGCTGCAGGGGGGGGCTGCGGACGCCGGCTGGACGAGCCGGGGCGGCGCTCAGGAGACCGCGGGCCGCCGGGACAGGGGAGGCGGTGGGAGCTCGGCCGCGCGGGGAGGGCCGCGAGGGTGGCTCGGGCACTCGGGAGGCGGGCGGCTACTGCGGGGCTAGTCGCCGGACAGGGCGCGGCCTGGGGAAAGGTGGCGCCGGGGACGGGGTTCGACGGAAATATTTTGGGGGTTAGGGCACGGTTTGGGAAAGGGTTTGGGAGTGGGGATGGAGATGGTAATGGTGGTGAAGGGGCTTAAATAGGAGAAGGAGTTGGGGTTATAGAAGATGAAGGGTCCGCCGGAGTTACGGGGAGCCGAAGGGTCGACGGCTCGGCCGTTCGGAAACGGAAAGACTCAGCCCTCAACCCACAGAAGGAAATGGAATGCGTTGGCAAAAACGTTTATAAAGAAGATAACTTTCTTTAATAATATCCTTTCTTCCTCTTAACAGTTAATACAAATGATATCGGTTGAGTTATAATAGGCTTGCAAATTATTTAAAATTATTATTCATGGATAATTCATGGATTTGGGTTAACTATTTGGGCTGGAGTTATAATAGGCTTGTATAATTCATGGTTTTGGGTTTTGACCAAACAATTTGGCTTCTAACAAATGGCTAAAAATATGAAAACATTTTATAACAAAAATATTTTATGTTTCCAATTTAGTTCGGTCTGGCTGACAAACAACAGTCCAAAAAATTTTATTTTCTTAAAAATAATAATTTTAATCTAAGTAACATAATATTGATTAATTGGAAAATTACATGTTTTGATCAAATTTCCAGTTTTAGTAATTCAAATTCCCAAATTAACTATATTTAAAAATAATTTTCTAAAATTACGGGTTTCACAACCTTCCCTCCTTAAGAAATTTCGTCCTCGAAATTTTAAAGAGTTGGGTTAGAAATTACCTCAGGTCTCAAATAAATACGGGTACTTCTCCCGCATCTCATCTTCTCGTTCCCAGGTAGACTCGCCTGGGGAATCATGCCTCCACATTACCCGAACTATCGGAGTCACCGAGGTCCTGGTCCTCTTCTCACCTCGGTCTAGAATCGCCACTGGCTTCTCAGGCATTGTGAGGCTCGGTCCAATCTCCAGCTCTGAGTGGTCTAAAATGTGATTCTCATCAGGAACGTAGCCTCTAAGCTGTGAGACATGGAAGACGTTGTGCACGCCCTCTAGATTAGCTGGTAGAGCTAACCTATACGCCACTTCTCCAATCCGGCTCAGAACTTCAAATGGTCCAATGTACCTGAGACTCAGCTTCCCAGCTCTGCCAAATCTGATTGTACCTCTGGTAGGAGAAATCTTCATAAAGACTTTATCTCCTTCTTCAAACTGTAGTGGTCGACGACTGCTGTCTGCCCAATGCTTCTGTCTGTCTTGAGCAACTCTGAGCTTGTCTCTGATTATCTTCACTTTCTCTGCTGCATCAGTCACCATCTCTGGGCCCAGCAGTACCCTTTCTCCTACGTCGTCCCATGCCAATGGTGTACGGCAACGACGTCCATACAGAGCCTCAAATGGGGTCATACCAATGCTGGCTTGGTAGCTGTTATTATAAGAAAACTCTACCAAGTGCAAATGGTCTTCCCACGATCCTCTGAACTCCAAGACACACGATCTCAGCATATCCTCTAATGTCTGAATCGTCCTCTCTGATTGACCATCTATCTGGGGGTGATAGGCAGTGCTGAACTTCAATTGTGTCTCCAGGCTCATGCAAACTTTTCCAAAAGTGAGAGGTAAAACGAGTGTCTCGGTCAGATACAATACTTACCGGTACTCCATGAATCCGGTAGATGTGTCGCATGTATAGTGCCGCCAACTTCTCGGTGGATAAACCAACCTTGAAGGGGATAAAGTGAGCTGACTTGGTTAGTCGGTCCACTATAACCCAGATGGCATCCTTCCCTCCTTGGGAACGAGGCAAACCTGACACGAAATCCATTGTGATGTGCTCCCACTTCCACTCCGGAATGTCCAGCGGTTGTAGAAGTCCTGCGGGTCTCTGTCTACTGGCCTTCACTTGCTGACAGATTAAATATCTCGCCACGAATCTGGACACATCTTTCTTCATTCCATACCACCAAACAATAGTGCGAATATCCCGATACATCTTATTAGCTCCAGGATGTATAGAATACTGCGACTGGTGCGCTTCCTTCATCAGCTCGTTCTTCAGTTCGCCAGATGGTACACAAAGCCTCGCACCATTCTTCAAAGCTCCATCACTGGCGATTGAGAAACCCTCAAGTGTTCCCGCCAATACTTGGTCTCTCAGTTTGCAAAGTGCCTCATCTTGAAACTGAGTCTCCTTGATCTTGTCCATCAGATACGAGCTCACTTGCAACTTCATCAGTACTGAATCAGCATCCAGCTCCATCCTTCTATCTCCAGGCAATATGATCTCTAATCCAAGCTTCTCGATGTCCTCTAGCAGATGCCGCTCCTTAGTCAAGAGCATCGCCACTGGGTATCGACTAAGTGCATCAGCGACCACATTAGCCTTACCCGGGTGGTATTGCAGGTCGATGTCAAAGTCCTTCATTAGCTCCAGCCATCTTCTTTGCCTCATGTTCAACTCTTTCTGAGTGAAAACATACTTCAGACTTTTGTGGTCTGTGTATATCTCCACTCTCTCTCCATACAGATAGTATTTCCATAGCTTCAACGCAAAGATAACTACTGCCAGCTCCAGGTCATGTGTGGGATAATTCTTCTCATGGTTCCGTAATTGCCTAGATGCGTAAGCAATCACTTTCCCATTCTGTTGAAGAACACATCCCAGTCCGTTTCTAGAGGCATCACTGTAGATTGTGAAACCACCGGATCCTGCGGGTAGCGCAAGGATTGGTGCAGTGGTAAGCCTCTTCTTCAGCTCGTCAAATGCAGCCTGACAATCTTCCGTCCAGACGAACTCTTCATTCTTCCGAGTCAGCTTTGTCATTGGTTCAGCAATTCTAGCAAAGTCCTTCACAAACTTCCGGTAGTAGCCAGCCAAGCCCAGGAAACTCCTGATTTCAGCAACTGAGCTTGGGGTAGACCACTTCTCCACAGCAGCTATCTTCTTAGGATCCACCGAAATTCCTTCTCCTGTGATAACATGGCCAAGAAAATCTACCTTGTCTAGAAAGAATTCACATTTTGATAGCTTACCATATAATTTCTCTTTCCTCAAAGTTCCCAGAACCTTTCTGAGGTGCTCCTCATGCTCCTCTTCAGTCTTTGAATAGATCAAAATGTCATCAATGAAGACAACAATAAATTGATCTAAGTACTCATGGAAAACCTTGTTCATAAGGTTCATGAACACCGCAGGAGCATTTGTTAGTCCAAACGGCATGACCAAGAATTCAAACTGCCCATACTTGGTGTTGAACGCCGTCTTGGGAATATCTTCCTTCCTGACCTTGATCTGATGGCAGCCAGATCTGTGATCAATCTTGGAAAACACCTTAGCTCCACTGAGTTGGTCAAATAGGTCATCAATCCGAGGCAAAGGGTACTTGTTCTTGATTGTGATATTATTCAGCGCCCGGTAGTCGATGCACATCCTCACAGTTCCGTCCTTCTTGGGAACAAATAAGACAGGTGCTCCCCAGGGTGAAGCTCCGTCTCGAATGAATCCCAGAGCCTTCAGTTCATTGATCTGATCTTTCATCTCCTTGGCCTCCTTCGGGTTGACTCTGTAGCATCCCTTAGAAATAGGGAAAGAACCGGGGACTAGGTCAATGGTGAACTCCAAATCTCGGTCTGGGGGTAACCCGGGAAGACTATCAGGGAAAACATCCATAAATTCTGCTATGATAGGATGCGGAGGTCTGGACTCTTCAGTGATAGAGGTATAGGTAACACATTCCATCTCTTCCAGAGTTCGAGATATTTCAAACTCCGGTTCTCCAGGTGGACTGAAGACTACACATCCTCGATGACAGTCTATCAGCGCATGCTGCTTACTTAACCAGTCCATCCCTAGGACTACATCGTAGTTAGGTAAGGGCATGACAAGCAAAGGTGCTATAAAGTTATGGCCAGCTATAGTGATAGGGCATTCACAGATTTCAGTGATAGGTAGGGGTCCTCCTCCAGTCATAACTCTACAGATCTTCTTGCTAAAGCCAGTAACTATATGGTGTGCAGATATGAATTTGGTGGCTATGAAACTATGTGATGCTCCCGAATCAAATAAAGCTAAGGCAGGGTAGGAATGCACATAGATAGAACCTGATATGACATCCGCTACAGGTTCCTGAGCTGGTTCTGATTCCTCTGCTGTCAGGGCAAAAGCTCGCCCCGTCTTCTGTTGATGCTGCCCAAATTGTTGTTGCTGAGTGGGCAGAGGTCCTTTCTGCGGAGTTGCTCCAGTCCTGTTAGTCGACAGAGGGCAGTCCCTCACTTGATGGGTGGAAGACCCACAGACTAGGCAGTGCCCTAGCCTCTTCCTACAGATGTTTGCCAGATGTCCCGGCCTCTTGCAAAAGTCGCAGATAGGGATCTGCCTCTGAGGCGTCTTGTTATTGTTCCTCGTCTGCTGGTAAGGAGGACGGTTATTGTTGTTGCTGTTGTTATTGTTGTTGTTAGGCTTCTTCTGATTACCCTGGAAGTTGTTAGTTCCAGGATAATCTCTCTTCGAGCGGGCAGGTTGGCTCTTCTCTATGTCTTGAGCTCGCTCCAAGATCTTCTCATAAGTCTTGGCACCTCCTGAGATCACATGGGTGCGGATCTCTTCTCTTAGTCCATATCTGAACCTTTCAGCACGATCGTCAGGATCAGCTACCAGGTTCTTGGCAAATCGGCTGAGCTGGCCGAATTCAGCAGCATACTCTCCCACAGTCATGTTGCCCTGCTTCAGGTTCTGGAATTGTCGCTCCATCTTCCGCAACTCTGAGGTTGGGAAGAACTTCCTCTGGAACAACCTCTTGAAGGTGTCCCAGTCAACTTGCCTATCCTGGAGTCGGGGTTCATTCCGATACCAGGTGCTTGCTACATTCTGCAGTTGGAGTCCCACTGCTTCGGCCTTGAGGTCTTCTGGAAGTCGAGCGACGCTCAGGAGACGCTCCATATTATCGAGCCATTCGTCAGCATAGACAATTCCCTCGGTACCCTTGAAAGGTCGAGGGTTCTGCTTCTTAAAGCTCTCAATATCGCCCACCTTGGCAATATGATTTCCATTAATTAAATGGCCCTATTATTACATAAATTAATCCTTAAATTTATGTTTACCTTGGCAGGCCTTGGTTCCAGTTGAGCTGCTTCTCCTCTTTCCAGTGCAGCCATTGCCACGCTATAGGCATTCTCCATGCCTTCTCTCATAATGGCCGTCTGCTCGCGATGAGCTTCAGCTTGAGTTCTCTGGGCTTCTAGCACTCCTCTTAGCAGACCTATGAGGTCAGTAGGGTCCACAGGTACCGGTGGGGCAGTTGGAGTGGGCATAACCACAGGGAGTTGCATCTCCGTCTGGGAAGATGATGGATCCACCGTTGAAGCGGCAAACAACCCACGAGGTGCATTCAATGGTGTAAAACCCGGACTTAGTTGAGGCGGTAGGGTTTGATCAGGTGTTGACATTCCATCGCCAGCAGGGTTGGTTTTATCAGTGGCCATTCTCTGGAAGGTTTAGGATATAAACATAAGCAAGGTAGCCTATCTATAGTCAAACAAAAATATTTAATTATAATATATTTTGGTCCTATGTTGTGGTAAATTAATGTTCTAATGTTTCTAAATGTTTCTTATGTTTTCCTAAGTTGTTGATTGATAGAGACCTGCATGGGCCACCACTAAAAACATGTCACGACCCGGTCCCCAAATACTTGGGTCGAATCGGATCATGCCCAGCCTGCACCGTTGATGAGACGGCGGCAGTAAGCTGTAATCCATATGCAGGTGATCAACAACATTTGTAACTAAAATTTCCACAACATATATTTAAACGATAATTCAAAATTTGTTCTGTTACAAAGTTTCATAACTTGAAATAACAAGAAACTAATAAACTCCAAACTAAAGTAGCATCTATGGAGACGCCACAACATCCTCATCAGCTGGAAGTACCGCCGGGTACAAGTCAGGATCGTAGTAGCTATTGATTAGCATCTCCAGGTCATCAGAAATACCTAAAATGTTGTCTCCAGTCAGGAGGGAGCAAAGTACAATTTATGCAAATTTTAACAATTAAAATGACAATTAATATCATGCACTTTTAAACAGTTTTTAAAGATGAAACAATTTTGAAATACAGTAAAGTGATATGAATAGGTAATGAATATGACCGGATTGGGTTACAGTAGTATCCTAGCGATACGGTATGGCTTGTCCCCGTGTGAAGAGGGGAAAGCTAATACAGTCAGTTATCCTAATTTTTGGATTTGGTCATATCCACTACTCTACTCCCCCAGTCCCCAACAGTACAGTCAATACTCTCGAAAGAGTTCGTGTTTATCAGTGGTTTAAAATTGCAATGAAATGATTGTTAAAATAATCGTAAATCCACATAAATGTACTTGCCTTAAATTTAAGTTGGACGAGTTTGGTTCTTCAGGATTTGAACAGTCACCTCTCTTCTTTGAAATCCTACATTCCGAAAATTATGTCTCAGAAACCACAACTCTAGAATCTAGTTACAATCTCTAAATTTTGTTTCCTAGTCAATTTTAATCTTGTATTTAATCAACACAATCAGAACACGCTTTTCTAGTGCGTTACAATTAAGGAAATCTAAATTTATATTTTATTTCGAAAAAACTTGTTTGTATCAATTTTTATTGGGAAAAAGTTAGTATTTTATATTTATACATATAAATATATTTTCTTTTCTTTAAGTGAGAAAATCATGAATTTCTAATTAATTAATTAATAATAATATTAATTAATTCTACGCGTTCACAATCTCAGCAAATCCACAGCTAAATCCTACTTATTACAATTTACAAAATAGATAAATTGTCTTATGCCCTTACATTTCCAAGAATTAAAATAAGAGAAAATTTGTTAGTCTTTGTAAATTTACCTACAAAATTATAATAACTAAAAATAAAAATAGAATAAGTCTCAGAACTGGTCCAATTCTTCATTTACAGCTACTCTGCCTCAACGTCCGGACAAACCGGTGCGTTTGCATTTCACTGGGGCCCATATACCGATAAGGTCGTCGCCCAAAAATATTATCATTTCCGAAAAATCATTTTAAAATCATATAATTAATTTTTATAGAAATTTCGGCAGCATTCCCTCTATTTTCGGAATAACCCAAAACTGGGAAATGCGCCGATTTTTCCTGCAAATAAATCCCAAACCAATATAAGCACCAAAAAAACTATTCTTTTTTCCAAAATAAATTCGAAGTCTAGAATTGATATCGAAACTCCCAAAGTAAGTCGGAAAAACTAACAACGTTCCTTCCGAATTATTCTCGGAAATTCCAAGAAATCACCGAACCCAAATAATATGTATAAATCTATAACCACAGAATTGTTTCCGAAGGAGTCGGAAAAATTCCAAATTATATTCGGAAAAACCAATAATTTCCCACAGAACTCTTTCTAAAGGATTCGCGTAAAATCACAGAACCTAAAAGTCAGAGGACAAAGTCCGAAACCAAAAACGTAGCCGAAACACCGAATTTTTCGAAGAAAATTCCTGGACCAGATTTCATCATAGACCAAAAGAACTATGGGACTAACAGAAGTTACCGAAATCGAAGGAATCCGAAGTGATGCCTCGGACTCGTAACGTTCCAGTACTCGCGGGCAGTAGAAAACCACGAATCTGACTCAGAATCCTGCGGACAGCGAGTCGGAAAGCTCGGAAGAGATCGGTTCGGTGACGGGGCACCACAGCGACGGAAAGTCATCGGTCTCGGGCGGAAGGGGCCGCTCGGGAAAATGCTGCAGGGGGGTGCTGCGGACGCCGGCTGGACGAGCCGGGGCGGCGCTCAGGAGACCGCGGGCCGCCGGGACAGGGGAGGCGGCGGGAGCTCGGCCGCGCGGGGAGGGCCGCGAGGGTGGCTCGGGCACTCGGGAGGCGGGCGGCTACTGCGGGGCTAGTCGCCGGACAGGGCGCGGCCTGGGGAAAGGTGGCGCCGGGGATGGGGTTCGACGGAAATATTTTGGGGGTTAGGGCACGGTTTGGGAAAGGGTTTGGGAGTGGGGATGGAGATGGTAATGGTGGTGAAGGGGCTTAAATAGGAGAAGGAGTTGGGGGTTATAGAAGAGGAAGGGTCCGCCGGAGTTACGGGGAGCCGAAGGGTCGACGGCTCGGCCGTTCGGAAACGGAAAGACTCAGCCCTCAACCCACAGAAGGAAATGGAATGGGTTGGCAAAAACGTTTATAAAGAAGATAACTTTCTTTAATAATATCCTTTCTTCCTCTTAACAGTTAATACAAATGATATCGGTTGAGTTATAATAGGCTTGCAAATTATTTAAAATTATTATTCATGGATAATTCATGGATTTGGGTTAACTATTTGGGCTGGAGTTATAATAGGCTTGTATAATTCATGGTTTTGGGTTTTGACCAAACAATTTGGCTTCTAACAAATGGCTAAAAATATGAAAACATTTTATAACAAAAATATTTTATGTTTCCAATTTAGTTCGGTCTGGCTGACAAACAACAGTCCAAAAAATTTTATTTTCTTAAAAATAATAATTTTAATCTAAGTAACATAATATTGATTAATTGGAAAATTACATGTTTTGATCAAATTTCCAGTTTTAGTAATTCAAATTCCCAAATTAACTATATTTAAAAATAATTTTCTAAAATTACGGGTTTCACAGTCAATTCCTCTTTCCTGTACACAGGTTATTTCCATTACATTGCCAATGTTTTTTATTACACACTATATCACTTCATTGTCCTAGTGTGTTCAATAATTCCAGATTTCATATTGTTAGTAGTTCACTAATTTTTCTCCTATTTCACTCACTGTTTTTCCCTTTCCCTCACACACCTATGCACTACACTATGTATCACTCACTCTCATGTTACACTAACACACACACACAAGTGTCTTCACACACACATTCATGTGACATGCCATAGCTCACAAACACTCTATGTGACACTCTCACACTCTCAAGCCTAACACACACTCTTGCACACCCATGAACACACACATGTGAATGCTTGTCCTTCCCTATTCTCTACACATATGCATATATATATGTATTGAGATATATCTATATAGGTATCCTATATAATGTGTGTGTACTATTATATATTTTATATATAAATGTATGTGTGGTATACATATAGGTAGCCTATATGTTATGTGTGTATTCTATATTATATTATATAGCTATATCAATATGTGTATTATATATTAGATATATATATTGTTGTGTAGATTGTGATATGGTTTGATTATAGGCATGATATAGCCTATGGCCTAGGCTCTTAGCCTATGGGTGTATCTGTGTGTCAGTATAGAGTCAAGTCAGACTTATGTAGGCTTGTTTAGACCTAGAATGACTTGTTTGACCTAATTTAGACTTGTTAGACCTAGTTTGACCATAGTTGACCTAGTTTGACTTCTAGGGTTGACCAGAGTTGACCAAGAGTTGACTTTGGCCTAGATTGACCTGGATTCATTTAGAATGCATTAAATTGCATCTTGTTATCATTTTAGACTTGTTGTGACTTGTGCTGCTCTGATTAGGAGCCAGACACCTCTCCTCGGACAGTACATTTCATCCGGACACTCAGATACCAGGCGAGTACATTCTCTGATCATTTCATATCCTGCTTAGAATTATTTTCCTGCATTAAATTACTTTACTTGATACTGTCACGTTGGTCCCACGGATTAGTACTATATGGATCCCTTCTTGAGATGTTATCCCTTCAGGGAGCATCGGGTACTTCATGTTCTTTGTATTTCACTTACATGACATATCACTATGCTTCATTGGTTCATCGATCACTTGTGACATGTACTTTCATGCGCACAGAGTCTTCCTTGAATCCTTATCCCATTTATTGGGTCTCCTAGAATCTCCTAGAATCCCTATTTATGGGACATCCATGTATCACCCTTCGGGGGCCTTTGTATGGAATTATAACATAACCTGGTTGGATCCTTGTGTATTAATTGGGGGTACGGGGGAGTAGAAGTAGACATGTGAACATTATCCAAGTAGTGTAGCATCAGAATCTTTCCATAGTGTAGCATTAGAATCTCCTATACCATTTACATGTCTATATTATACTCTGACTCACTAGGCACTGTTAGTCTCTATTTATAGTAGATATTTCTATTACAGCTCTCTCTCTGTTTACATACTGCATTTCTTTCAGTATCTATATCTTACTTTACTTCATGATTATATTTTCTAACCTGCTATGAACTGTTGAGATGTATTGTGCTTGCTCCTGTCCTGATTGGACCTGTTGAAAATATTACAGAGGACGAGGAGGAGGCCTGTGTGGATACCTTCTACGGGACAGCTCTAGCTGAGGACATTACCCCTATTGCCTAGACTAGCTTAGCTAGGCCTTATCTTACTTATGTTGTCTTGAGACTAGTAGTTAGACTTTATTTCTGTCTTTGAGATCTGGGTTGTATAGTCTTTCATATTCAGTAGCTGAGACCTTGTACTCTGGATATCAGCTGAGATGTTATCTTAGACTATTTGATCATCTGTATTTTTCTTGAGTTCTATATCATATCGTGCTTCTTCTTCCTTAGTTGTGATTGAGTTTATTTTCTGCTATGTCACCCCCATTCGGGGAGTATAAACTGCTTAGCTTTATATTGTTAGATGTTGTGACCTAGGACACCGTTCTACCGCCGACACTGCGGCGTAGGCTGGATGTTGTTACGTTCTCGTACCCTCACAGTGGGTGCGGGTCGTGACAGTATAGGTGTATATGGACATGTTCATATGGTTAGATAGTAGACATATGTGTGTGTGTGAAATATACATGAAAGTGTATAGGAGGATTTGGGTTTCAAAACAATAGCTATCAAGTTACACTACTCATGGCACTACAACAAAAAATCCTTTTAATGACGGCTAAAAAGCGTCATTAATGACGAACCATGACGCTTTTTTTTCCACAGCAACCGTCATGAAAACGGGTGTTATAAATATTTTTTAAAAGCGTCATAAAATAACTGTCATGAATAGTTTCTATAAAAGCGTTATGAATAGTTAATATATAGTGCACAATTCAGAACAATTTTAAAACGTCATGAATAGATAACATGTATAGGCTCAATGCAACACATTTATAACACTTTATACTATTCAAATTAGCATATCCAAATCAGTCCATATAATTGTCAGGCCTAAAATCAAATTAACATTATATATCACCATTTTTATTACATTTCTCAAAATAGAGTACATATCAACATCTTCATTACATTCTCAAAATAGAATATCTAAATACATATATACATTTACAAATACATATATACATTTACAACTACCAAAAACCTGCACCCAGAGCTCTGTTGGACTACCAGGGACTAAAGGTCCTACAACTGCTAAAATCTTTATGGAAAAAGCAGTATCCTCGTTTGTTTGAATTTAATGTCTCTTACAATTGATTGGTCCACATATGAAAGAAGGAAAGCTAAAAAAACAAAAAAAAGATTACATTGGAAGCATGAATAAACTTGACAGTACATTCTCTTAAATCAACATGAATAAGCTTAAAAAAGATTACATTGGAAGCTGAGCAGCCAGCATCAAACTTCTCAAGCAACACCAACATGTAACTTATAGTTAGGGATAACAGTACCTAGGAAACTCCCCAACCAATGAGCCATCCAGACCGGTCAAGAACACAAAAATATCACCTCACAATTGGATAAAGGTGAGTTACTCCAGAGCAGGCAACTAAAGATTACTACAAAATGTACTCGTATTCTTATTTTGAATATCACATTTTACCTTACAAAGTTGAGCCTCATTTCTCCAATCTTTCTAAAATATGTTGAGCAAAAAATTACAGTTTATTGTCAAACACATAAATTGCATCATAATTCACAAAAGAAAAACAACAAACTAATACAATATAGGTCATAAAGAATTAAAGATGCACAAAGAATCAAGTCGAATTTGAAGAAAGACTAGTCTACCTTTAAGATTGAAATATACAAGTGCAGATTTGCCTATCTACCTATATAAGATTTTTCATAAAAATGTCTTATATGTGTTCTTTCCCCAACGACTCCACTCGAGTTCTCAGGATCATCAAACCATCCAACCTCTATGTGAACCACCTTCTCAAAAGTAGGCCAACGCAAAGAAGTAAGATTTAGTTGTATAGGCTATCAAAGACATCACCCCGAAAGCAAGAAATTGTAACATGTGAAGTGTTAGGTTATCAACGATTTCGAAAACTGATACTACGTTAGCCTATCTTTCTGATGTGGCTTCATGATCCTATAAGAATTGATATATAACATGTGAAGTGTTCTACAAAAAGGATTAATCGGTTATCAACCAGGCACTTTATTATGCAAATATTGTAATCTTGCTCATGCAACATTATCCTCTTATCAATAGATACTTAGTCACATACTGAAAGAAATAAAGACTTTATGTAATTACGAGGGATATGATAGCATGTGACCAAAAATTAAATTTATCCACACTTGCAGTAACTACCTCTGCAATTTCTTCAGTTGACGGCCAAATGTCCCTAAAGTATACACTCTTCCCATCCTTTGATATTCCAATAGGTTCCTTCTCGAAATCAATGTCAACCTGATAATGGTTTCACAATAAAACTAGTCAAATTTAATTTGGTGTCAGTAAGAAAAAGATGTGCATGATCATGGAAAAAGTTGCAGCAATATATTCAAATTTACTATCAAGAATCGATTATTGAAGTAACGAAATTATAAAAAAAATCAGCTATTGATAAACAACCTAAGACCATGTTCAGGAGGATTACAAGCTAACAATACTGGTATAGGTATTGGCCAAGAGTTTGATCAATTAAGCAAAATTAGCAGTGGCTGATTGGTCAGAATAACTTGAAAGAAGAGGAAGATGAGAATCACTGAAAGGGAATTATATTATTGGTCGAGGCATACACATTTATCTGTTATTCAGCCTGTTCTTATAAATTCCTAATTCCGTATCTCAAAATAAATTACATTAAAAAACAGCACAAATGACTTACTGAGCCAGCAAGGGCATACGCTACAACCAGAGGAGGTGAAGCAAGATAATTGGCTCGAGTCAAGGGATGCACTCGACCTTCAAAATTCCTATTTCCAGAAAGCACAGCAGTGGCAACAATATCTATGAAGAAGGAAAAAAACATACATAATCAAATGAGGTGAATGCTTCATGACTTGCATATTATCGATAATGGGATATAAAACAGGGCTAACTCATTGACAAACTGTTACTACCATTTTCTGAAATTCCAGCAGCAACGGACGCATCCAGGTCCCTAGAGTTCCCAATACATATAGTGCATCCATATCCAACAATATGAAATCCTTGTTGATTCATATACTTTTGCAGACCGCTGTAGATAGAAGATGAATAATTGTAGGTTCATCACATCTCATTTTCAAGAGTAAAGTAGCTTTTATATTAGAATATGTAAAACATAGAAATAGTACCATAATTGAATAAGATTTCCGACAAAAACAAATTATTCTTATAATCCTGTCAAATCCAGCAAAAAGTAGGAACAAATAATTGAAATTACAACAGTGCAAAAAATTTCAACAATTGAGACCAAAAAAAACCCTATAAATAAGAGCAAAATGCTGTCGTAGAGAAATTACCTCTTCTGTAGAAGAAAAAAATTTAAATCGAAGTCTGGCCGCAACAAATTTATAGGTGATCGTTTCGGCTTGAGACGCCAAGGGCTCCGCCACCGCCGCCTCCCCTAGCTATAAGAAGAAAATTAACTTAATTTTCTATCAGAATCACAAGAATTACATTTCAATGAAAAAATACAAACTTTCTAAATTCACAAGAATCCAATAGCTACAAGAAAAAAATTAACCTAATTTCCCATCAGAACCGACCGAAAGAAATAGAGGGAGTAGATACCTAGATGGGGTTTGTGATCCAGTGTCGATGTCGACGTGTCTCCGTGCCGAGGACAACCCGATCGGATCCCGAGCCCACGCCTTCCCGAGCCCTCCTCCGACTCCACTTCCTGTTCTCGACCGAGCGTCGTCCCACTCATCATGAGCACCGACCTCCCCGATCTTCTGAACCCGAAGCCACAACGCCTGGACGACCTTGACCCACCACATCGTTCCCGCCGTCGCCGCTTCCGTCGACGAGCGAGGGGATGGGAGCTTAGGGCTTAGGGTTCGTAGGAGGAGGGGTTGGGGGCTTAGGGCTTAGAGTGAGACCTAGAGCTAGGGTTTAGAGTGAGACCTAGAGTTAGGGTTTGTGGGAGATTGAAAGAAGGAGATGGGAAATTTTAGGGTTTAGGGAGAGGAGGGAAGAGGGGGCAGAAGGAGAATGAGAGTTATTCTGAGTAAAATCGGAGGGGGGATGGAATATATTACAGAAAGTTTATTATAAGTTTGCCACCGCTTTAAACTATTAATAACGCTTTATTTTATAAACGTTATAAAAAGCCCAGAATTAGCCCAAACCGTCATAGAAAAAAGGTATTTTTCAACTTAATAACGCTTATGTATCAGCCGTCATTAAAACTCCTTGTCGAGCATCATTAAAAGGGTTTTTTGTTGTAGTGTGGCATATTGGTTAAACAATCTACAATGCACAACCTATTTACTCATAACATGCATGGCTAACCATATATATATATATATATATATATATATATATATATAATATATATATATATATATATATATATATATATATATATATATATATATATTTATATATGTACATGGCTAACCATATATATGTATATATATATATATATTTTTATATATATATATATATATATATATTTTATATATATATATATATATATATAGAGAGAGAGAGAGAGAGAGGTAGAGATTTAGTTATGTATCTATATACATTATAACATGTATGCATAAACTATATATATATATATATAGATATATGGACATAACATAGAGATGAAGGGTTAGGTTTACATGGCAGTTGTCAACCATGTGTGTTTACAGTAGATAAGGTTGTGTGTGTGTGATACATGCCATAGGCTAGATGTGTGTGAATATGTAAAGAAAACAGTGTGTGTGTCCTGTTTTTCAGGTTTGGTAGATAGGTTAGTGTGTGAAAATTTGTGTGAGTGTATGTGCATGAGTGACAGTAGGCACTACGGTGTTTCCTGTGTTCTCAAAATTTTAGATAGAAATGTGTCAATATGGAGTGTTGTGTATGAATATGTAACAGTGTGTGTGTCAATGTGACAGGACTATAGATACTAGGGTGTGTGATAGCTAACCTCAGGAAATTCAGTATAATGTGTCAATGTGTGAGTGTGACTGAACAGTGTATTAACTCAAGAATTCTAGTGTATTGCATAACAGTTTAGTAGAGGGTGTGTGAGTGTAGAAATTAGTTATATCAGTGCAATGTGAGAGTGTAATGTGTAGATTAATGTGTGTGTGTGTGGGGATATTGGGCTACGGTGTATCTCAGGAAAGAGTGTGTGTGTTATACATTGGTTTGAAATTTGTGTATACATTATAGAAAATAGTGTTCTTAGGAAAACTGTGTAGCAATACAATGTGTGTCAATCTCAGAAAAATAGTTTACATGTGTGTACAAATCAGTGCATTAAAACTAAGGAAAAATCAGATTCAGTTAACACATATCAGCCTCTCTGGATTCCAGTTGAGAAATGTGTGTGTAAAGATCAGTGTTCACAGGAAACATCAAATTCAATATACATAGCAGTTTTCAAGAAATACATAGGACAGTTCAGTTTATAGTTAGCATGCCCAAACCAATTCGAAAACCTAAAATCAATCACCAAACATGATCCTAACATGTACAGTATCCTAACTAACATGTTAACCATAGAATTTATCAAATGAAATCAAATTTAAACCACAACATTCAAACTCTGAAAAGAGTATCAGAATATTGGAGATTCTCCCCAAATTCGAATCACAAAATCAATGAAAACCTAATTCCCTTTGTGAAGTGGGTCTAGCATGCATGTGTCCTAGTTAGGAACGTGTCCATTTGTCCAAATACTCAATTAAAACTGTGTCAAAGCTCAATGAAATCGCATCAGAACGGCCTCGTGCAGCGAGGACACGGCCTCGTGCACGCGACACAGGGTACGACACGACTCATGCTCATGCCCATGTGTTCGTCCCATATAGGGCTACACTCGTGTAGCCCTGTACCATGTCCCCGTGTCACCATGTCGTGTCAAAACGTGCGTATCAGAACCAAAAATCCATCTGAAGCAGTGCAGTACAAAATCAGTGCACTCGCGATTCCTCTCTTGACACGACATAACACACGACGAGGTTTTAGGGGAGTCGTGTCGGACACTGTCCCCACCTCTGTGTCAAGTGGCACGTGTCCAAGTGCCGTGTCCGCGGAGAAAAATACCTCGAGCAGCAGGGCAGTGTCCGCGGGCCTGTACAGCATATTCGTATCACTGTGTAGACACGACACGACACAAAACCGACTAAAAACTGACACAAAATCACACACGACACCAAGACTACAAATCCCATCAAACACATTTAAAAAATAACAAAAAATATATGAGTGTGGCATTTCATCAAACACATGCACTCTAACACTGATATGTGTCCGATAAGGACACAAAATGGATACGATCTCCTACCAAACTTGAGAGACAGCTAGGGAAGATCTAAATCTACACATCCATACAAAGAAAATAGAATTAAAATAAAATTTGAAGGATTTACCTATAGGTTGCATTGATCAAGAAAAAGCCCCAAATCAAATGGTTCCCGTTACTAGCCAAATCCTCCAAATTACTCAAAAACTGAAATCACCCTCCATGAACATCAAATAGAGGGTGATTAGAAACTATTACAAAAGATTTGGATCAAAAAGGATTTAAAATGGAATTAATATGATTTTAGGAAAATAAAATTTTATCTTTCCTTTCTAAAAGTTGGTTGAGCACAAAAGAGGCAAGAACAAGTGAATGAGTGTTTAAATAGGGAAGATTCCTAGGTTGGCCGACCATGAATGGCTTGGTTGGGTTAGGGTTTCACTAATGGGCCTATGGGCTAAGTTTCATAAGTCATGAAATTAAAACCACAAGTCATAATTCATGAACCTATTCTTATTTCTCCTATTTCAAACTAGATTCTAAATGACTTAAATGGGGTTGACTTAAGTTAGACTAGAGTCACACCAAGCTAACCAAGTCACCATAGTTAGGGTCAACTTCTAGGTTAGTCTCCAAGTCTCAATTAGCCAAGTCAAAATAGCAATCACCAATTCAATAAATTAAAATAAATTCAAAAATTTTACAAATGATCAAAATACCCTCAAGCTAAAATATGGTAGTGACAAGTGTCGTGCCTGTCAGCTCCACGCTGACTTCACCCACAGACCGTCGAAACCTCTACACCCTACGATCACCTCCTGGACATTCGAAGTCTGGGGTATGGACATAGTAGGACCAATCACCCCTCCCTCATCCAGGGGACATCGCTTCATCCTGGTAATCATTGACTACTTTTCTAAGTGGGCGGAAGCAGTACCACTGACGGAGGTGAAGAGCTCCAAGGTGGTCAGTTTCATCAAACATCACGTCATCTACCATTTTGGGGTACCCCAAAGGATCATCCATGATAGCGGTCTGCAATTCATCAGCCATATGTTCAGCAGGTTCTATGATAAGAATCCCATTCAGAATGTGGCATTAACCACGTACAATCCGACAGCAAACGGGTTGGCTAAAGCTTTCAATAAAATAATTATCAAGCTCCTAAAAGAGGTTGTGTTATCTAACAAACGCGACGGGGGCGAGAAACTAGGCAAATGCCTTTGGGCCTACCACATAACGGTACGGACCCCAACGGGAAACACACCATTCTTCCTAGTTTACGGGAGCAAAGTGGTATTGCCTTTGGAAATCCATATCCCCTCACTAAGGGTGGCTATCATAAACTAGCTAACAGAGGAAGATAATCAATATCGTCGTCTACAAGAGTTGGAGGTGCTGGACGAGAAACATCTCTTGGCTCAACAGCGTATCGAGCTCTACCAAGCTCGTATTTCACAAGCCTTCAATAAAAAGGTCAAACAAAGGATTTTTCAAGTGGGTGACCTTGTTCTGTCAGTCAGAAGACCAATGATAATGACTCATAAGACGCCAGGAAAGTTTGAACCCAAATGGGAAGGCCCCTTCATCATAGAGACTGTGTACTCTAACGGTGCCTACCGACTTGCCAAACCAAATGGGGACTTGTTCATGATGCCAATCAATGGCAAGTTCCTAAAGAAGTATTATGCCTGAGATCCCTCAACATGTACTTCCATCTCCCCAGCAAGAGAACTTATAAACTCAACCATAGAGTTCACCCCCCATTCTTTCATAATCATATGCTTCCGAAGCCCAGTTGTTCCATTGACTTATCTCTCCAGTAGAAAACATCCATGTCTATATCACCTCTGAGTTGTTTCTCTATATACCCACAAAGCTAAATCTTACGTTTCGTAAGATCACGGTAAAATCTGTTTACCATGTCCACGTTACCTCTGAGTAAACATTTCATCCAACAACCCTGCGTTGTTACACCCCAATAATAGAACATCTACGTTCATATCACCTCTGAGTTGTTCTACGTACCCCCACCGAGTTCATTCCTACCACATCCACATCACCTCTGAGTAGGAAAACGCTAACGTCAACCCCATATTTACCACGTCCATATCACCTCTGAGTAAATATGTTGGTTCCCTTTTTCAACTTATTATTTGTAACTAGAAGCCAAGGTGTGCAAAAGATAATAGGTCCAACAAAAATCACAAGTTCATCACAAAAGTTGAACACACAATTTTTTTTATTTTCTTCATCCAATAAGAGTAAAGGATTACATTAGCGTTGAAAAAAAACAAAAGCAAACTACATCTCAAGACATCGAAGAACAAAGATAGGAAATGCTAAAGACAAGAAAATGAAGTCGGCTTCAGCTTTATTCCCCGAGAATGGCAGCTGCAGAACGGACGACGAAATCCTACAAAAAGGGATGATTGTTACGTTGAGGCATATCCCACTCCCTCAACCATTTTGCATAAGAAGGTTCTATCTGATTAAGGTCCTCGGTAGGAGGAGGAGGGTCAAAACTTCCGGTACTGCTACCTTCCGACACGGACTCCTCCTTAATGGTGACTTCAATTTTTGGAGTTATCTCCTTCTTAACAGTCACCGGTTCTCCTTTGACAAAAAGAGATGGTATCTCCTCCTTCACGACTGTCTCCACTTTCGGAATGGACACTACCACACAACAAGAAAAAGAAGCATTATTAACACAACTCAGCATCGGCACATGCAAAGCAGCGGCGCATTAAAAGTCTTGGCGCACCTCTATGCGCACAGACTCAATCCTACCATAGAGTATATACAAGACCGATGTCCATACGCAATAGAAGAAAGCTTTGGCGCATCATCAGGACCAAAGTCCATGCGCGTCAGCAGAAGGAAGCTTCGACGCATCATCAGGACCAAAGTCCATGCGCGTCAGCAGAAAGAGGCATCGGCGCATAATCAGGACAAAGTCCATGCGCATCAGCTCAAAGAAGCCTAGGCGTATCGTTAGGATGTGGCTCGTTCAGCCGTATCCATGCGCTTCAGTGGTGCTATTCCAAACATGCTACATAGTGTCTGTGCAAAAGCACCCAAGGCAGCAGTTCATCCACTGATAACCTCCGGCCATACTTCGGCATGTGTCATTTCGACAGCGGGGGCCTCCTCGACGTCGGCCTCGATGGACTTCTTGTCCTGGCCTCTGCCTCGGCCAGCACATCCACGGGGAGTCTTGGGCGCCATCTCAGCTAGGGTTTTCGAAGGGAAGAAAAAGAAAAGCTTTAAGGAAGAAGAAAGAAAAAAAGGAAAAAAATTTTCATCAGGCACCTATTTATAGGCTCTGCCATGCGTATGAACCGATGAGACATGACGTCAACAGCAGTCGCTTCGGGTCTCGAAAAACCGACTGCTTTATATCTTCCAAAAGATCATTATTATCACTTCGCAAAACAAGGCTTTATCTTTTTGGACATTTAAAATCAAGAAGAACATGCGCTAACACGAATATGCGCCGAGCGGCCACACGCCCAGACATGGTATACGCCTAGGACATCTACTACGCATGCTTCTTGTTCAAAGTATTCCAAAACCTGACATAAAGTTTTGATAACTTTGAAGGGGGTCTTGTAGAAGCATGTAAATTACGGGCGCATCAAGGGCCAAAACCCTTATGCGCTCCAAAATGGCATGCGCCCTAAAGCGTCATGCGCCAAAGAATGTTATGTGTAGAGGAACTCAAAACAGAACACTCGACGCTGCAAAGGAAAGAGAGATATAAAAATCAGACTTTTATTGCATATGAGAGTCTATTACATGTCCAAACTCTTTGTTACAGTAAAAAATCTAGTAGAAAGGAGAAAGCCTAAAAAACTTCAGTTAGGCGCATCTCTCATATATCTTGGCTAGGCGCATCACTCAAACGTCTCAGCTAGATGCATCACTCTGATGACTCAGCTAGGCGCATCATCCCGTACCTTAGAAAGAATCACTTCCTCGTCAACATAAGAGTGCTTCGGCTAATGAAGTAGTTATAGAGCAGAACGGGGCAGTCTGCTACAACCCCGATCTTTGGATGCAACAGGCACCTTGCCTGCGGTGCTTCCAGCATAACAAAAATTGGAGCACGGCAAAATCCAAACCCAATAATCAACATCATGGCACGCAGTCGATAAAGTGCACGAACATGAACAGCCAACTCGACGCATCTCAGTCTTCTGAAGGAGTTCATCGTCAAAGCTTCTTCGAATGAGGAGATCTGCAAACCACAGTGCAGCATCTCGCCAAGGAGGAGGACCGGTCGAGTTCATCTCCATTCGGGAAGGAAAGTGAAATGAGAAACAAATTTCTCTTCACATCGCTATTTATAGGCTAGGGCAAATAAAACCCATGCGCCAAGTGGTAACTTTCCCGAAGTCAGTACATTGAACTTGCATTTATGGTGATGAATCTGCCCCTTCGAATTAATATCAAAGAAGTCATTAATGCTTCGAAAAAGTCGACAAAAACTGACCAATGAGTACGCGCCACACAGAGGATGCGCTCGTCAGCACCATACGCTCCATACCAATGTGTCTAGTGGAGCACAGAATGATGCGCCCAGTGATGCACAGAGATGCGCCCACTCAGGCTCGTCACCCATCAAGTATTTAATACTATGTAACAGAGTTGGAAGCACGCTTTTTGATGACTGAGCAGTTGATATCTTTTACAGAAAATGAAGAGCCGCCGACATCAGCTTCATCATTACTTATTCTGTCGGTTACAGCTGTGTCCCTCCACGTGGCCGACTAATCACTTTTATAATTAGATACAAAAGTTCAATACAAAAAAGTTTGTTATTTTTGTTTTAATGGCAAACAGGCACAATGTGCGCAGTTGATGCGTTCGTGCACTTGTTTCTGTATGAGTCGTAATACAGGTACAGCATAGGTACAGCAGGCGCACAGGTGCTACAGCACTAGGTACACAGGTGCTGTGGGGCTGCAACATTGAATGTGCAGGTGCTGCAGGGCTACGGCGCTGGGTGTGCAGGTACCACAGGCTGCTACGGGCTTCGCAGCTACGTGTATAGTTTGACAGGCTGAATGGCTATGGGGAGCAGGTGGCGTATGATGTGGCTGATTGGAAGATTTGAGTGGTTATGGAAAGATTGAGTTAATTGAACAAATCTATTTATTTTGGGATTTGAATTTAATTCATTCAAATCTTTCCATTATTCGCTCCTATCTTTACGCAATCAGTTACGGCCAGGAATAGGATTAGGGTTTCGATCCTTCTCTATAAATACTCTCTTCGTGCCTTCGTTAAGGATTTACTCTAAAACAAAGAGACGAAGAGAGAAGTGCTGCCGCCGCCTTTAAAGTCCTAAGGTGTTCTTCGAGGTCATAAAGGAGGTGACAACGAGCGTTCCAGATGTTCTTTTGAACTTGCTGGTTCCTGGGAGCAGATCACAATCGGGCGAATCTTGCTTTGAGCAACGGTGATCTTTATCACCCCAACAAAGTCGTTGTATCAACTCCGGTTGATAGCAATTATTTATATCGTTACATCAACTCCAGTTGAGAGCTATCATTCATCTCATTGTATCAACTTCTGTTGAGAATGAGTATTCATCTCTCTCTCTCTTAGAAGAACGAATTTTTTCTCCCTCTGGAAATAAGAGATCGATATTTCCATTTTCCATCAAAAGATCTATTTCGGAATAACAATCTCAAAGCAAGATTCAAATCTGATAGAGTACAACTGTGCACAACTTTTTGATACAAGTTTTAAACTTTAGAAGTTTGACGGGCAGCACTTTAACGTCTGGAAGAGAAAGGTCAGCCTCAATCTTCAACTCATGAGAGTCGACTATGTATTGACAGATCCTGAGCCTTTGATTCCAGAGGGTGAAAATGTTCAAAGGGTTGCTGAAGCCACGACTTTACAGTCGAAGTGGAGGCGGGATAACAACCTCTACAAGTTATTGATCCAAAACTCAATGGAGCACTCTCTGGCGGAGTCATACAATAAGGTGGTCAATGCAAAGGACGTCTGGGAGTTTGTAGAGAATCTCTACAAGGTAGATGAGAACAGAAACAAGATCCATGTGACCGAAAAGGTCTGGAGGATGCGGTTTGAGGACGACAAAATTATGTTGCCTCTGATGGAACTGGGGATTCCCAGGACCCTTCCTTTGGTGTGCGTATTGATCGATAGAAAGTTAAACAGATCTAATACGTGTTCTAACCCTTCATAGGCGGAAACTAGGGTTCACGAATTATACCTGCGGCGGAAAGGAGACAAGTTATTCCTGGCAATCTCGAGCGGACGACCATAAGATCTTCTGCACGTATTCCTTCCTCGAGTTGGACGACGTGTGGGCGACGATCTCCCAACCTTTTCTTCTCCTTGGCAGCACTCTCTTTCTCTCCTTATGTGAATCACGAATTTAGAGAAAATTTTAGATTTCTAATTAGTAATCTGACGGCCAGAGAATAGAGGACATATATAGGCTACGGCATGGACCATGAGGAGAAATTAGGGTTAGGCCTCCTAACGGATCTGGATATCCCGTGTTCAGCCCGAACACACAATCCAGGCCTATTAGCAATAGCTCGATCCACTAATGAGCTATTGTTGCACTACCTCCCTAATTCCAAATTATGTTTGTGGGCTCCTTTTATTATATGCTCGTTTGGCTCCCCATGTTAAGATATCGTATGTACGTCGATCAATTAAGTTACTGACAACTATATTGATTCGACATCTTTTATCCTTAAGTAGTACCGCTTAACTTTATTTGTCATATCGGATATAATCCACCTGCAGGGTTTACATGACAATCCTTATGAGCTTCTTAAGAGGACATCATCAACCCGATGTATCGGGACATGGATTCCATTTATAATCAACAGCCCATCATACATACAATGTTATTACCCAATTCATAGAGGTTGTTGATCCATAATAAATCTCACTCTTTTATGAGTCAAAGTAATGCACATTGCATATACATGTCCGTTATTATATCCGGATTAAGAGTACAAGCATCCATAATAACAGAGGTGTTTGTTCTCTTATGTAGTCAGTACAAAGAGAACAACCTCAAGTGGTCATGTTCAATACACACAAAGTATACTAGTGTAAACCTATAGTCAAGATAGACTAATACCAGATTACACTACAACCTTTCCAATAGATTGTCCAAGTCCATCTAGGTTGTGAACTATTTATATACTCCATAGGAAACTGATAATATGATCTTCTGTGTGACACCACACACCATATTATCTACAATATAGAATATTAGACATTTGCATTAACACTTGCAACAAATACAATATACAAACATTTGCCCATATGATTCTCATTCAAAATTTAAGAAAATAAGGTTACTACAAAAGTGATGCTTTTAGTATATAACCCTAACAATCTCCTACTTATACTCAAAGCATTGCTTTTCAGTATACTGTTACAAATCTCCCACTTATACTTAAAGCCATGCTGCTACACATCTGACTCCCATTTCCTCAACATGACTGTCAAAAGCCTTAGCTGGTAAGCTCTTTGTAAAGGGATCAGCTAGGTTGTCGGCTGATGCTATCTTGATCACAGCAACTTTTCCTTTTTTTACGAAATCTCGTATCAGGTGGTACTTGCGCTCAATGTGTTTGTCTGTCTTATGGGCTCGTGGTTCCTTCAAGTTTGCAACTGCACCACTATTATCGTAATAAAGTGTAATAGACTTAGGCAAACTAGGTACCACATCCAAGTCCAACAGAAAGTTTCTGAGCCAAACCGCTTCTTTGGCTACCTCAGAGACTGCCACATACTCGGCTTCCATGGTGGAATCAGCAATACATTTTTGCTTGATACTCCTCCACACAATGGCTCCACCTTCCAAAGTAAACACATAACCTGAGGTAGATTTTCTGGAATCCCTATCTGACTGAAAATCTGAGTCTGTATACCCCAAGGGAACTAAACTATCTGCCTGGTAAACTAGCATATACTCTTTAGTCCTTTTCAGGTACTTCAAAATATGCTTTACGACAGTCCAGTGCTCTTGTCCTGGGTTAGACTGATATCTGCTGACCATGCCTACGGCAAAGCAGATGTCTGGTCTTGTACATAGCATTGCATACATTAAGCTTCCTACTGCTGAAGCATAAAGAACTGCCTTCATGTTCTCTATCTCTTTAGGTATCCTCGGACACTGCTCCTTTGATAGAGCAATTCCATGTCTAAAAGGTAAGAAACCTTTTTTAGAATTTTGCATACTAAAACGAGTTAGTACAGTATCGATATAGGAAGCTTGGGATAAGCCCAACATCCTTTTCTTGCGATCTCGTAGAACTTTGATCCCAAGGATGTGGCCTACTTCTCCCAAGTCCTTCATATCAAACTGTTTGGATAACCATACCCTTACATCAGATAATACCTTCATATTGTTTCCAATGAGCAAGATGTCATCCACATAAAGTACTAGGAACACCACCACGTTTCCGTCACACTTTCTGTATACACATGATTCATCCTGACATTGATCAAATCCATAGGATTTTATCACCTGATCAAAACAGATGTTCCAAGATATAGAAGCTTGCTTAAGTCCATAAATGGACTTTTTGAGCTTACAAACAAGATGCTTCTGGCCCTTTTTTAATGGACCCGTCTGGTTGCTTCATATAGATGTCTTCCTCAAGACTTCCATTAAGGAAAGCTGTCTTGACATCCATTTGCCAAATCTCATAATCGAGATGAGCTGCAATAGATAAAAGAATCCGAATAGACTTAAGCATGGCTACAGGAGAAAAGGTTTTCTCATAATCGATACCCTCTCTTTGAGTAAAACCTTTTGCTACAAGTCGAGCTTTAAAGGTTTCAACCTTACCGTCTGATCCTCTTTTTTTTCTTATAGGCCCACTTGCATCCAATGGCTTTTACACCAACGGGTGGTTCTACAAGCTCCCAGACCTGATTAGAATCCATAGATTCTATTTCAAATATCATTGCTTTTTGCCAAGACTCTGCATCTTTATCTTGGAGTGCTTCATTGTAGGTACAGGGATCATAATCTTGTTCCTCAGGGACGAAGTCTGACGACTCTCCTAAGAACATATATCTATCAGGTTGTATCACAACCCTCCCACTACGACGAGGCACTATCGGTTGTGGTATAACATTTGTGACACGTTGTGCAGTTATTTGTGGTTCATCCTCTTGTACTGTTGGTACTGAAGTACTTGGTGTCTCACGTCTCAGTTCTTCTAGAACAACTCTACTTGTGGGTTTATGGTTCATCACATAGTCTTCCTCTAAGAATCGGGCATTGGTGCTAACAATGACCTTCTGATCCTTAGGACTATAAAATAAACCTCCTTTCGTTCCTCTTGGATAGCCTACAAACAAGCGTACTTCTGTACGAGATTCCAACTTATCTGCTTTTCCATTCAGCACATGTGTTGGACTACCCCAAATACGAACATATTTCAGACTAGGCTTACGCCCAATCCACAGCTCTGTGGGAGTAAGAGGTACTGACTTAGAAGGAACCAAGTTCAAAATATAAGCTGCAGTCTCTAAGGCATATCCCCAAAACGAATCTGACAAATCCGAATAACTCATCATTGATCTAACCATCTCCATAAGAGTTCTATTCCTTCTTTCGGCTACACCATTCTGTTGGGGCGTTCCAGGTGCAGTCAATTGGGATGCAATCCCAGCCTCTGATAAATAATCCCTAAACTCTCCAAAGAGGTACTCGCCACCATGATCTGATCGTAATGACTTGATACATTTTCTATGATGTTTCTCCGTTTCAGCCTTGTACTCTTTGAATTTCTCAAAGCACTCAGACTTACGGTGCATCAAATAAATGTATCCATACCTTGAATAATCGTCAATAAATATGACAAAATATTCAAAGCCACCTCTAGCTTGGATAGTCATGGGTCCACACAAATCAGAATAAACCAATTCCAACACATCTTTGGCCCTATACCCCTTTGCCGTAAAAGGCCTTTTGGTCATTTTACCTTCCAAGCAGGATTCACAGACTGGTAGTGCCTCCACTTCCAATGAACTCAAAGGTCCATCTTCAACCAGTCTATGAATCCTTCTTAGGTTAATATGCCCCAATTGTAAGTGCCAAAGATATGTTTGGTTCATACAAGAAGGTTCTTTTCTCTTATTTAAGTTAGATGACATATTATTCATTTCCATAAGTTGCATTGTGGGCGAAATAGGATTAATGACATGCAAATTATCAACCAATACACCAGAACAGATAAAATATTTATTCTTTCTAATAACAATATTGTCATTAAAATAACTGAATATCCATCCTTAACTAACATAGAAACAGAAACTAAATTCCTTCTAAGTGAAGGTGCATAAAGACAATCTCTCAATGTCAAAGACTTATTTCTACCAAAAGATAAAGTAACATCTCCTAAAGCAACGATCGATACTTTTGTAGCATCACCCATGAACAAGCATATCTCTCCATCACTTAGCCGTCTGGTTTCCTGGAACCCCTACAATGTATTGCAGACATGATTAGTGGCTCATGTATCTACACACCAGGTGCCGGTAGATAACACCGCTAAACATGTCTCAACTACTAGTAAATGAGATATACCTTCTTTGTTCCCTTGTTTGAGAAGTGGACAATCAGTCTTCCAATGTCCTGACCCTTTGCACTTGAAACATTTGCCTTTCGGCTTTTTTACCGTGCCTTGAGGTCACATGCCCTTCTTTGCTGAGTTTGCCTATTTTTAAATGTTATTCTTCTTCTTACCGCCTTTTGGCTTAGAAGTAGAAGCCTTTTCAGAAACAAAAACATGACCACTCTGCCTAAAGAGAGATTCAGCATCTTGTAGCTCTTTTGCAAGTTCTGCCAAACTATACAACCTTTTGTTCATATTGTAATTAAGGCAGAAATTGTCAAAACTTTTAGGCAGAGTCCCGAGAATAATATCAACCTAGGTTTCCCCATCGATTTCAGCTCCAAGGATCTCCATCTCATTCAGATGACCCATCATCTTGAGAACATGATCCCTTACTGGTGTGCCCTCAGCCATTTTTGTATTCATCAAACATTTCATAGCAAACTGCCTAGCTACTCTACTCTGATGTCCGAAGAGTTCCTTGAGGTTATACATCATGTCATAAGCTATGGCCATGGCCTGATGCTGATGTTGCAGTACATTTGACATAGATGCCAGAATGTAACATCGCGCCATCTCATCTGCCTTTTTTCACTTCTTATAAGCCTCTTTGACCTCTTCATCGGAGTTAGCATCAGGCTTAGGTGGGTATTCCTCAACAAGTACATATTTGTACTCCTCAACAGTCAGAACAATGTCCAAACTACGTTTCCAGTCAATATAATTAGGTCCAGTAAGTTTGTTTTCTTTAAGAATCACCATTAGTGGACTGAAAGAACCCATTTTTGAAATCCTGAGAATCACATAAATAAAATTATGTAGGGTAAAAAAAACTTTTTGAATTAACTAAATATTGATTCCCTCAAAACAATAATAAGAAATTCACCAACACCTTGAACACCATGATTTAGCATGCCACGATAGTGTGGACGTATACAAATTCAACTTTGTTCAAGTAGATTCTTCTTATTAATTTTACTATCATGTCAATATAACTTTATGACAAATAAAATTAATATGCTGGTCTTGCTCTGGTCATACAAATAATAGCAGTGACTCCGATGGGGAGGATACCATTATTTGTATCTAAGTGTATACCATTACTTAATACTAAGTCCATTACCTTGTAATGAGTTCCTTCAGATGGAGAAGTGAACACATACTAGGTAACTTTCTACAATTATCCCTAAGGAAGTTTGTACTGGTGATCCATAATTATACTCATCCGATATGGAGGAAAGCACTAAAGCCAACATGCAAGTATAATTACATCACCTACAAACCAGTAATGGAGACCATAGGATTTATACTAAATAAAAATCCTCTCCCACTTAGTTATTTAACAATGAGGGTTTTTCTACTAGTTGATATTATGTCCATGTTGTCCATTATTAATGTAGGCTTGGTTTTTCAAAAAAACAACCACACAACAATAAACATGCATAATTAGAAAAAGCAAAATAACAAAAATAAGAGAAAATATATCCAACTATTATGGTCATCTTTACTGCTCCGTCCTCAACTATCCGAATCCAAAATCTGGCGCTGCGCAGATCTCGTCCGGCGTCAGAAATAGCCACCACCGCCATCACGATTGATCAAAAATAATTAAAATTACATCAATCATATGCCTCCCGAAGGAGTTCACACATAATCTAGATTGAAAAATTAAATTAATAAGCACGATCAACCCTCATGATTTTAATTACATCCACAACAACAACAACATCCACGACATGTCCGTGGTTTAAACAACATAATCAAAAAACATGCATTGGACCATAATAGTTGGATCTAAGATGCCTGCAAAACCGAGTTAGAACAGATCTACATCTATCGACTATTACATAGTGCAAGTTTTATTGGACAACATGGACGTATCAATCAATACGTAGATCCAAAGTGGCTCTGATACCAATTGATGGAACTGGGGATTCCCAGGACCCTTCCTTTGGTGTGCGTATTGATCGATAGAAAGTTAAACAGATCTAATACGTGTTCTAACCCTTCATAGGCGGAAACTAGGGTTCACGAATTATACCTGCGGCGGAAAGGAGACAAGTAATTCCTGGCAATCTCGAGCGGACGACCACAAGATCTTCTGCACGTATTCCTTCCTCGAGTTGGACGTCGTGTGGGCGACGATCTCCCAACCTTTTTTTCTCCTTGGCAGTACTCTCTTTCTCTCCTTACGTGAATCATGAATTTAGAAAAAATTTTAGATTTCTGATTAGTAATCTGGCAGCCAGAGAATAGAGGATATATATAGGCTACGACAGGGACCATGAGGAGAAATTAGGGTTAGGCCTCCTAACGGATCTGGATATCCCGTGTTCAGCCCGAACACACAATCCAGGCCTATTAACAATAGCTCGGTCCACTAATGAGCTATTGTTGCACTACCTTTCTAATCCCAAATTATGTTTGTGGGCTCCTTTTATTATATGCTCGTTTGGCTCACCATGTTAAGATATCGTATGTCCGTCGATCAATTAAGTTACTGACAACTATATTGATTCGACATCTTTTATCCTTAAGTAGTACCGTTCAACTTTATTTGTCATGACGGATATAATCCACCTGCAGGGTTTACATGACAATCCTTATGAGCTCCTTAAGAGGACATCATCAACCCGATGTATCGGGATATGGATTCCATTTATAATCAACAGCCCATCATACATACAATATTATTACCCAATTCATAGAGGTTGTTGATCCATAATGAATCTCACTCTTTTATGAGTCAAAGTAATACACATTGCATATACATGTCCGTTATTATATCCGGATTAAGAATACAAGCATCCATAATAACAGAGGTGTTTGTTCTCTTATGTAGTCAGCACAAAGAGAACAACCTCAAGTGGTCCTGTTCAATACACACAAAGTGTACTAGTGTAAACCTATAGTCAAGATAGACTAATACCAGATTACACTACAACCTTTCCAATAGATTGTCCAAGTCCATCTAGGTTGTGAACTATTTATATACTCCATAGGAAACTGATAATATGATCTTCTGTGTGATACCACACACCATATTATCTACAATATAGAATATTAGATATTTGCATTAACACTTGCAACAAATACAATATGTAAACATTTACCCATATGTTTTTTATTCAAAATTTAAGGAAATAAGGTTACTACAAAAGTGATGCTTTTAGTATATAACCCTAACAGCCTCAAGTCAAGGAGTTCCTCAAGTTACGTCAGAAGCTGACGGATGATGGCATGTCCTTGGTCGATGCTTTTGTCGTCTGGGTTATTATCGCCAAGCTCCCACCTGGGTGGAACAACTTTATCACGGACTTGTACTGCAAGAAGATGAAAGTGGATCTGGAATACCTCTTGCACTGGATACATGTTGAAGACGAGTTGAGGGCTCAACTCAAAGTGGATGTCTTGTCCAAGCAGATGGCTAATGTGAACATGGTATAGGGATAAAATTTCAAAGGAAAGCAGAGGACTCCCTACCAAAAAAAGAAACACGTTCACCATCTGAAGGTGAAGTCGTCTCAGTTCAAGCCCAAGTCCAATGAACATGGAACTTGTTTTAACTGTGGCAAGAAAGGCCACTGGAAGAGGGACTACAAAGAAAAACTAAAACAAAAGGAGCAAGGTGAGGATAACATTGTTGCTATGATTGTGCAGGTTGACTCAGCTGGGATTGACACGGACTGGTGAATAGACACTAGGGCCTCGTGTTATGTTTGCTCAAAGAAGGAGTGGTTCACCATGTACCAACCAGTTTATGAGAAGGTTATGGTGGCGAACCAGACACAAGCTGAAGTACTCGAGATTGGGACGGTGTTATTGCAACTGACTTCGGGGAAGTCGTTGGCGCTTCAGAGTGTGAAGCACGTACCGGCCATAGCCAAGAACCTAGTCTCGGGAAGTCTGCTCTGTAATGCAGGCTTGAGGATAGACATTAACGCTGGTCATGTCGTTATGTCCTATAAAGAAACATACTTCGAAAAGGCTTTTTGTACTGAAGGGATGTTCATCCTTCAACTTGTAACTCCTATGGAGATAGTTAATACAGTTTCTTCTTCTGGTTATTCTTTTGAGTTGTGGCATAATAGAGTAGGACATTTTTATTGTAAAAGAATAAACAAGATGTCTAGTCTAGGGCTTATCTCTAAATGTGGGGGTAAGGAGTTGGAGAAGTGTGAGGTCTGTGTGCAGACAAAGATCACAAGGAAACCGTTCAAGCGGGTAAACCAAAGTACAGATCATCTAGAGTTGGTGCACTCATATATCTGTGACTTCAAATAGTTCTCCATAAAGGCTAATATGAAGTATTTTATTACTTTCATCGATGACTTCTCAAAGTACATGTTCATTTATTTGCTCAAGTCTAAAGATGAAGCGTTTGAGAAGTTTAAGGACTTCAAGGCTGAAGTCGAACGTCAAACCGGACAACAACTCAAGAGACTCAGAAGTGATCGAGGTGGCGAGTATAGGTCTCATGAATTTACATTGTTCTGTAGAGAACATGGAATTATCAATGAGACAACTGCTCAGTACTCCCTTTAATCAAATGGTGTTGCAGAAAGGAATAACAGAACGTTAACAGAGATGATGAACTCAATGCTGTTAATTACGGGTCTTCCAAATTGCTTCTTGGGTGAAGTAGTGCTTACGGCTACGTTCATATTGAACAGAGTGCCGCATGCAACTTTGGAAGTCACTCCTCGTGAACTCTGGTTCAAGATCAGACCCAACTTAAATGTCATTCGAGTGTGGGGGTGTCTGGCGTATGTGAAGCTTCCGGATTTGAAGATTCAGAAGCTGGGAACAAGGACTACGAAGACTATATTCCTGGGTTATGCTGATAAGAGTGATGCTCGCAGGTTTCTTGATATTGAATCAAATTATATCATTGAATCTCGCGATGCAGAATTCTTTGAAGATAAATTTTCAAGGCACAAGAACATTGTTCTTGTGGATATTTAGGAGTACAATGTGAGTGCACAGGAGGCTCAAGTTCCATACAAAGAGGTAGTCCAAGAAGATGTTGTTGCTGCAGAAATAATTGTTGAACCAGAACTCACAGAACCTGTATCTAAGCGAGTGAGAAGACAGAAGGACTTCAGAGAGAATTATGTCACCTATCATGTGGAAGCATATTCACTTACCTATGACGAGGCGATAAAGACCAGAGATGATGTCTTCTGGAAGGAGGCTATTAATAATGAGTATGACTCGATAACCTCCAACAACACGTGGGTGTTGGTCGATCTGCCTGAAGGAGCAAAATCAATCAGATGTAAATGGATCTTTAAGAAGAAGATAAAGGCCGATGGAACAATTGACAAGTTCAAGGCAAGGTTACTTGCCAGGGGTTTTCTCAGAAGCAGGGGATCGATTATTTCGACACATATGCTCTAGTAGCTCGGATGACTACCATCAGGATGTTGATTGCTCTGAGGATAATTCACAAGCTAGTAATCCTTCAGATGGATGTTAAGACCGCTTTCCTGAATGATGAATTGACCGAAGAGATTTACATGCAACAGCCAGAAGGATTCGTCATCAACGGCCTCGAAAACAAAGTCTGTAAGTTGGTAAAATCTCTGTATGGTCTGAAGCAAGCTCCCAAGATATGGCATGAGAAGTTTGATAAATTTATAAGATCAAACGGCTACAGGGTCTGCGAGACGGACAAGTGTGTGTACACAAAGTACACTGACGGAAGAGGAGTTGTCGTTTGTCTCTTCGTGGATGACATACTGATCTTGGGTACAGATCTAGCAAGTGTTACTGAGACAAAGAAGATCCTCTCATCTAAATTCAGCATGAAGGACTTAGGGGAAGCTGATGTTTTCCTAGGGATAAAGATCATCCGGACAGAAACTGGAGTGGCAATGTTACAGTCTTATTACATTGAGAAAATGCTCACACGCTATGGATATCAAAATCTTCTTGGGATCGATACACCATATAGGTGTGACAAGAAATTGAAGCTAAATCCAAGGAAAAGCGTCAGACAGTTGGAGTATTCAAGCGCCATCAGGAGTTTGATGTATGCGACTACTGCCACAAGGCCTGACATAGCTTTCGCCTTGGGGATGCTGAGTCGGTTCAAGAGCAATCCAGGGATGGAGCACTGAAAAGCTGTGAAAAGGGTCATGAGATGCCTCAAAAGGACTCAGAAGTATACACTGCACTACTCTAGAGATCCAAAAGTAGTGGAGGGCTTCAGTGATGCAAGTTCATGCTCAAAAGTAGAGAGTGAAAGGTCCACAGGAGGATATATTTTCTCCATGGGTGGAGCTGCCTTATCATGGAAGTCGAAGAAGCAACTATGTTGTCTCATTCTTCTATAGAATATTAGTTCTATGCACTGGCGGCTGCAGCGAATAAAACAGAATGGCTTCAGGAGCTCATGTATGATCTTTCAATGGTTGGTGCGCAGATACCAGTGGTACTGATATACTGTAATAAATAGGCGACTGCAGCGGTAGCATCAAATGAACTCTTCAATGGGAAAAAGAGGACTGTGCACCTAAGGCACATGGCGGTAAATGATCTTATTAAAAGAGGAGTCATTGCCGTAGTGGATGTTCGGAGTTAGGAGAATCTGGCAGATCCGTTCACCAAAGGTCTCAAGTGCAGTTGGTTGAAGACACAGCAGGAAAGATGGGCTTGAAGACACCCTGATATTATGTCTTTGCAATTTTACTATAAAGTTTTATGCTATTAGTTCAAAGAGAAATCTACTAAGCATCTAACTTTTAGTTCAAGGAAGGACCATTGACTAGAAAAATATCAGGAACAGTGGCCAAATCCTTTGGGATGTTGCGGGGTTATGAACCCAGAACCACTGTTGTCTACTAATTATTCTTTATAAAGAACAAAGTCCTGTAGGAGGATGGCTTGGAAGCCTTAATGAGTTCTCGGGCTTCTAGAATATCTGGCATACTTTACAGGAAGTATGGGTAGCACATCACTACAAAGGAGGGCAACACTCCATGCTATAGTGGGGTGACACCACATGAGGTACTTAGTGAGGGTAAATCCTCGGCTTCGGGCAAAGTCACAGTGTCGTAGCACCGCACATGGGCAAAAGGCCTAATGTTTTATAATAAAGAGTGGTAGGTATTTGCAAAAACAAAAGTATGAAACTTTATTGATACAAACTTTGTAAAAGATTACAAGAATTCTGGGAAAGATACAACTGTAGGAATCCAATCTAGAAGACGATTGCTTTATCCCTTGGACGATGTGAACTTTGAAGACGGTAGCCTCTGAAGTTGAAGGCAAAAAGCCTCGGAAGTTGAAGGCAAAAGCCTCAGAAGAATGCAGCAGCACTTGGGCAAGAACTCCTGAACTCTCTCTCTGATTTTTTTTCTCTGATATGACCTCTGATCCCCTTAAATGGAGACTTGAAACTCTATTTATAGAGTTCTGGAAATAACTAATTTTCAGTTATTCTGGATGGCGCAAGCTGGATTGCGCAGGAACTGGATTGTACAGCATCAGACTGCACAGGCAGTTATCTGGTCATGGACCAACTGTCCTGGACACATGGCATCATTTGATTGAAATGTGCATGCTCGTATGAAGACGGTTGCCACGTAACGAGCAATTGATGGCATGAATGCCATGTGTACTTTTGTCAATTGTCATGATAAAGTGCGCCACATGAATTGTGCTGACTTCGGATTGTGCAAAAATGGATTGCGCCGAAATGGATTGCACAAGCACTGGATTGTGCTGTATGTACAGCTGTCCTCGAGTGCTGTACGGCGCAATAAACGAACAATCTCCTCGTTCTTCGTGCTGTCAGCTGTCAGAAAGATTTAATTTTGTCAGATAATGATGACACTGCCACGTCAGCCTGCGCAGTTGAAAGTGTGTGCAGTTGAGTGTGCGCATTCTGATTGATGCGTAATCTGATGTCTGCACAGTTCATTTGAAAGTTGTCTTTCTTGATTTTCTGACTTTTTTAATAAGTGCAACTTGATTTTTTTAGGACCTACAAGACCCCCTTCAAACTTTTCGAAAGTTGAATTTATTCAAAGTTTCGAAATACTTTGAATTTTGAATTTTAAATCAAGTTGCGCATGAGCTGTCTGCGCAATCGGATGAGTCGATCCCTACTTTTTTGGCGCAATCTGAGGCGGCCGTTCTCTTTCGAAAAACTATAAATAGCTCCCCATTCTCTCTCTGTCATTCTTTACTTGTTGTTTCGAATTTCAAAAAAAGAAACTTCTTGAGCTTTCCCGATTCTCCTCATCGATCTTCATGGCCCCCAAGCGATCCTCCGCCGCTGCCAAGGGCAAGGCCCCCGCCGAGCCTTCGGCTAGGGTTGTGCCCCGTCCATCTCGACATAAGACTGCATATCCCGCTTTGCTAGGTAGATGACTCAATCAAAAAACCTCTCTTTAGAGTTCTTCGACTTCACTGATCTTCAAGATTCATCTCTTTTTAGAGATGTGATCATATTGCGCCACCCTCTTTAGGGTTTTGGTTGCACGAACTAACTATTCTTTATTTTTATGAAGAATATCTCTTTGTACGATCGGTTGAATTGTGCTGGCAAAAGTCAGCACAATCGGCTGATTTGCGCAAGCTTTATCAGCACAATTTAATGTTTACGCAATCTGATGGTTGCGCAGTCTGATGGTTGTGCAATTTGATGGTTGTGCAATCTGATGGTTGCGCAGTCTGATGGTTGCGCAGTCTGATGGTTGCGCAATCTGATGAAAGAATTTTCTGACTTTGACTTGTACTAAATTTTGTTTTCTTCTGTTGGATGCAGTGAATACTAGAGAAGATCCTGAATATGAAACTTTTGTAGGAACTCTTTCAGAATCTGAGTTCAAAGAGGACTTGTCCCACGTACTTTTTCTGCAATATGCACTTCCATCCTCTCGCCAGACTATTCTGATAGCACAAGATAATGACACATTGCTATGCCTGATGAATGGACAACCTTTACAGACTGTTGATGCTGTCACCCACAGAAAACCTATGTTCCTGTTTGGTGAAGCAATTGACAAAAGTTCTCAACCAAGACCATGTGTTGAGCAGAGAACTTTTCAGTGGAAGGATAAGCTGATTTTACTACCCGATATTGCCAGGTGCCTTCCTTTGGCACGATATGCTCATGCTAGCTACCCCAGGAGAATGGACTGGGACATCACTCCTCTTCAGCAGGCTCGGACTGGAAATTTTGCGTCAAGAAGGACCGGAATAACAGAGACATGTTCTATAGTTCCTCAGAACGACACAGTACGTTACTTAGAGGATTGAAACCAGGATGCATCCCTCCGGAGAATTCTTCTCTGTTAATGCCTGTGAGGATCCCAATCTTTGCGAATGAGTACGCAAAAGTTGAAGGCAGTTACCCGGATCAAGACATCCGATTGATAGGACTAGTAAACCCAGACATCAAAAGGTGGAGCAGTATAGCAAATTGGATACTAGTTCAATTTGGAGACAAACTCAGAGAGATTGAACTGTATGAAAAGGTACATGCTACCGCATATGGCTTCTACCCAAACCCTCATCTGTTTTTAGCACTGGCAGAGAGGTACAATTACAGGACATGGACATTTATGACGCCCTGCGGAGAGATAGGGTTGGCTCTCCCCGAGATGAAGTATATCTCGTACTTACCAATGGCAGACTTTCCTTACGAGGAGTATGTCCCTACCGATGACGAGTTAGAGAGACTGCGTCGAGAGAATTCAAAGATGGTAGACGTCTTTGACGAGTTGTTATGCCATTACAACGTATGCTCTTTTTACTACAAGAGTGGCTCGTCTGGTATATGTTATTCTTCGAAATGGCTGACTTATCTTTTTCTCAACCATATCATTGAGAAAAAGACAAAAGAAAATGATTCCTGCAATCCAGACTTCTTCCAACCTCTCACCCATAGCGAAGTGATAAAGCTGATGGAGGAGAATAAGAGACTGGATACTTTAGTAGAGGATGAACATCAATATCCGCCTCTTAAAGTTGGAGATTATGTTGAGAGCCATTTAAGAATGGGCTACAGACCCATGTCCAAAGAAGTCCAATTAGCAGGATTTCTGACGTACTGGCTCTGCCACTTCGTCATGCCTGGGGCAAGTGCAGTAGACCGCTTCCACCGCGGTGTCCTTTTTGCTGCTGTCCGGTTAGTTTTTGGCTACCGGATGGATCTACTATCAGCGATGACTTGCAGAATAAATGCGGGTCTTCGTTTGTATGTAGATTCCATGCTTAAGGGTAGACTAGAATTACCTTACACTTATTTATTCGGATGGCTACTCCTGCACCACCCATCTCTGATGAATCCTGCCATGGGGCAGTGGATGGCAGTTTTCTGTGCCGGTTCTCACAGAGCCGATGGCTATACACTAGCCTGAGAGATTGCAGACGCACTTTAAATCTAGGCAGAGCATGGAATTTTCTTTGTACTCCCCCTCCAACGGGTTATGAATTCATGGCACCAAACATAGTTGACCTTGGGAGGCAGCCTATAGGTCGAATAACTTTTGAATGGTTGAAGGCAATCAGACCATCACATCTCGTATATAGATTTGAGGAAGAATGCTTTCTGGAGCCATATTTGCCGAGTCGCTTCGCTCGACAATTTGGATATGACCAGTTCCACGTGAGGAATGCAATAATTTGCTTACGAGGAACAGGATACTTGATCGACGGAGCCAGAGCGTGGGCTTATTACAACGCTCGAGACACACGAACAGTGTTCTCGATGCCACAGAGAAATAATGCTGGTCCAAGAATGCTATTCACATATTCCCAGTTGTCACGCCCCAGAACCAGAATACTGGAGAGCGGGGGCAGACATAGCCAGCTACGTATATTGAAATGAAAACCACCTCGATATACGGTCACGGCTGTCTAGAAATATGAGGGTTTACTACAAGCCAACAGTCTCTTATGGTCATGAACAAGCCTAATGTCTCAATCGCAAGCAAGTAAGTAAGGTCGCAAGATGCATGATCATTAAATATACAATAATAAGGCGTCCCAAATATCACATATTCAGCTGATCATGAAGCTAGTCATTACAAAATGTTAGGACTAGCAGGAGTTAAGTCATACATGATCAACCCTAGGATTTGTTAATCATGTTTACAGCATGTAGGCAGACAGTAAGTAAAGTGCATCGAGCTAACAGGTACTCGTCGGCTAAACGCCTCAAAAGAATAGTTTTACAATAGAGTGAGCGAAACAAAATAGAAAAACCCACTCGTAGCCCGGGTTCCTTCTAGTCGCCACCATTGGGCTGGAAGCTTGGTAGATCCTCGGGAGCTGCTCCGAAATCTGGCCACACAAAACCAGCTGGGTCAACCCCAGAAAGAGCAAGTGCCACAAAGGGGCCACGAAATAAGAACAAAAGCCAGCATAAGCACAAGAAAATCTAATATTTAAAACTAGAATTTATGAAAACATGGCAGGGTGATATACGACGAGATAACCATAGAACTATTCCGATAGCCAGGTTACAACCCGTAAACCAAACAAGGACCGGGGTTGTAACCCTTCATCTGAACAGAACTTGGCTTCCCACCATTTATCGGCAAGATAATAATGCAATAAATCAAGACAGGGAGCAATCTTGTACTGGATCAGGACATGGCTAGACTGGTTATACCTCATTCAATCAATCATAGCCAAGCAGATACTACGGCTTACTACTTTAACTAACTAGGGTTATCACAGGCCTCATTACTAACAAGATGCAGTGAGATTGTTCCACAGCCACAAGCCCTGCAGACCATCCAGGTTACCCAGGTCGAAAATTAGGGGTTGAATTCAGGTGGGTACATCGCCCAGAAGACAAATATACCCTTAGGTGACTTAGAGGGTGCAACACGCGACGGTGTGCTGGAAATGTGCCCTACTCGACGGCAGGCTACAGATCCCAAGAGCGCCCAGGTAACGGGATTGCCTGTAGCTGTGTCATCTCTTCATGACTACTGTGTTATTCTAGTTATTAACCTTAATCCATTTTAGTAGGTACTCCTGACCGTGGTACTCAGGAGTCCCATCCTAGACATGATGCAAGACAGGACAAGTGGTTTTAACAAGTAAGCAAGAAGGAACTACCCACGGTGTCAAGGCAGGTCAAGCTAAGTTAGCCGTCGCAACAGCATCAAGATAAATTATGTCAGGGTACTTGTCAGGAGTGCGCCACGACGGGCCACTATCATGTCAGGTTGGTCATGTCAGGAGTGCACCACTACAGGTCACTGTCGTGTTATGCTAGTTCCTTGTCATACCATGCCATGTACAATAGCCATTCCAAACATATTAAGTAAAATCAAGTTCATGACAAAAGGCGTAAGAATATAAAATGGGCGTAAAATATCTAATAAAATATCAATATACAGGGCTATAAAAGAGCCAAGCTTAAAGAAATAAAACCAAAACTCCAAGAGCCAATGGTTTAAGCAAAGGGTCAAGAGAGCTGCGTACGCTCAAAAGTCACGCACGCATGAGCTGCGTACGAACAAAAGTCACGCACGCATGAGGGCTGCGTACGTACAAAAGTCACGCACGCATGAGCTGCGTACGAACAAAAGTCACGTACGCCAGAGAGCGGCATACGTGAAAAGTCACGCACGCCAGAGAGCTACATACGTGAAAAGTCACGCACGCAGGAGAGCGGCATACGTGAAAAGTTACGCATGCTAGAGAGCAGCGTACGTCAAAAGTTACGCACGCAGGAGAGCGGCATACGTGAAAAGTCACGCACGCCAGAGAGCAGCGTACGTGAAAAGTCACGCACGCAGGAGAGCGGCATACGTGAAAAGTCACGCACGCCAGAGAGCTGCGTACGTGCAAAAGCACGCAAGCAGAGAGCTGCGTACGTATAAAAACACGCACGCAGGGTCTGGGTCTTCTTCTCCATGGCTGAGAAGAAGCTCCAATGGCTCCAAAACTTCAAGGCATCACAACTTGGCCATCCGAACTCCAAATCCAGATTTCCAAAGTTCTAACCAGGGTGGAATTGAACTCTCTTCCTCTTGGAAACCTCAAAACCTATAGAAATCCAACCTAAGTAGATCAAAATCATGCAAAACCGAAAATAGGCAAAACCTATATCTAGAACAATGGAGACTCCAAATCACAAAATCCTAAGTACTAATGTTGATCACCATGTCCTAATCTAGCAAATGGATAAATAAAAGAGGGTTCTCATGTGGTGGCAAGGTACACTTGCCTATGGGTGGGTGTGTGGAGAGGAAGGAGAAGAAAAAATAAATGGTGGTTTATGAGGAGAGAGAAAAAGTTGGTAGAGTTTTAAAGAGGGTAGGATATGGTGTGTTAAGGGTAGAGCATAGGCTAAGGTGTTCCAATACACATTAAACCAAACCAAACCAACACAATCCAATTAAAACCGAACCATGACAAAACCCAAAAATACGAGAAATACCAAAATTCCACAAGTTGAGAAAAAATAAAATACATGCCAAAATCCAGATACGAGTATAAATACAAAATACGGGTAATACGGGAAATAAGGGTGACACCAGTTTTATACAGCTGCCAATACCTTTGCCGAAAACTTTAGCCTTGTGGATAATTTTGTGACGGAAAACCGTCTGAGGAAGGGAGCAACTGATGTACTGGCTCCTAACAATGATGAAGAACACGAACCAGTGGATGATCCACTGGAGGCTTCCAGGGAAGTCAATTTCCCTGAGGAGGTTAATCAACCTATAAGAGTCTCTCTGAAGGTTGCTAAATCTCCGGCCAAGGAGAAAAAAAGAAGAAGAGAAGAGCCTCCTGCCCCCATTGTGAAGAAGAAACTAATTCTGGAACATTCTTCAGAGAAGGTTACGACCAGATCTCAATCTCGGCAGCTGGCCGAGACAATTCAGCAGGAAGAAGCCGCTACACCGACTTCTGTTCAAAAATAGATCGAGGCAATAAATGTAGAGAGTCCTGAAAGACCTCTACACAGAAAAAAAAAAAAAAAGGTTGGTCCGCAGAGGACAAGTTTTGTCTTCGATCGTGATAGATGCTGCAGCAGGAATCACCATGCCCTCTCCAACTCCTGTTTCAGAGGCTGGACATAAAACTCCTAGTCCGAAACAGAGAGAGGATATTGAGGAGAGAGAAGAGATCGACCGGAGAGATGAGGCCATAGAGCCTAGAGACAATATTGCACAAACAGAGCATGAACCTGTGCAATCTCCATTGCCCACAGCAGCAGAAACTCATCTTCCTGTGACACCAGGAGCAACACTTACGGAAGAAGATCATTTGATGATCGAAGCTTTATATGGCTGTGACTTCGGTTATCAAGCAGAAGCTGATCATGTCGCTGATGCTGCTAGTGAAGAGGCTCCCGAGGACAGCAAAAATAGATAGAGCATCCCATCAGAAGCTGCTGATGAAACACAAAATCTAGAAGAGAATGTTGAAATCCAGACATCCCCTCGAAACACTCTGTCTCCTGACAAGGAGGCGAGGTGCCGAGATCTCCAGAGAAGGCTGCTGATGAAAAGATGGATTTGGAGGAAACTCCAGTTGCTGCTCCCGAAGGTATTGTAATGAAATTAGCGATCTTCTTTTAATAGATAACTTGATAGCTAACATTATTACTTTTATCCATACAGAACCCGGGTCCTCTTCTGCTCCTCAAACATGCATGGACATAGTACTGGCAACGACAATTGCCAGTAGTAGCTGCCATTTATCTTGTGGCTCTGAAGCAGGGAGTAGCCAGGCCGTAGCGTCTGAAGCTACTTCTGCTCAATTAAAGTCTGTTCCTGCAGATGATAGGCCTGTTGCTGGATCCACCCATGCTAAGACTGCTTTCACTTTTAATTCTCTTTAATAATAGCCAACGACAGGCAAAGTGACAGTATTTGATTTTGCAGAGGAACAATCAGGAGGAGCAACCAGTACTACTTTAGTTCCCTTATTCAAGGAGCCTGCTGCTCAGATACGAGAGATTGAGCGTCCTGCGGTTTCGTCCTCAACAGGAGTAGCTGCGACTCCTGGTGCTCTGGCGACTAATCAGCTTATCATCCAGTCATTCACCAGATGTTGTTTCGAGTCCTTAGGACCACTGATTAATAGAATGATGGATAAAAAAGATGCTAATTTTTACATGGTTAGAGGCCCGACCTCTTTCTTGGTGAACGCCATTCGGGAGCAAGGAGATGAAGCTCAAGCCACTTTCCTTGACCATATATTGAATGAGCTGAAAATCTCTATGAAGAATTATAATGATCTCAACAAAGGGGAAGTGGAACCTTTGGTGCAGGCAGTGTTCGAACAAATGGCTCAAGCAGCTGTAATTGAAAGAGTGAACCTCCAAAATTTCTTGGATGCTTATACTACAAAATCTGCTGAATATAATTTCAAGTTAGAATCGGTGATCTCAACTGCTGAGAGGAGAGAGAAAAGAATTGCTGATCTGAGAGTAGAGATTGCTCGTCTTGAAGAGGAACTAGAAAATGAAGTTACAGAGCACCAGACATCAGTCTAACAAATTGATGCTCTTACTCAGGAAAGAAACGAGTATGTAGCAGCACATGATGCGGAAATCACTCGCCGAATGGTCTCCATGCCCGTTTTTAATGAAGAATCGGGAATGGAAAAGGCCAGGAGGAAAGTGATGGCATCACGTGAAGAACGACTACAGATTCTGAAGCAGCAAATTGCTAATCTGATAAAGCCTCCGTCTTAGTAGAAAGATCATTTTATATCTTTTTGTCTTTCTTTATACTATGCATGTAATGTCTCAAATTTTGATCACTAAAAGACATTTTTTGTTGTGGCTCTATTATTTCTTGCGTATCTTATTCAGATACAAATAATAGCGATAGAAAATATATTCAGAGGTACAGGACATGATATATTTCTTGATGATTTTGTAGAAAATAATTATATTCATTATATCTGCTCAGAGGTAATATGGACGTGGCAAAATATAATTTGTCGAATATTATTATTTCAAATAGACAACTTAATCAAGGGCGACAAGTTGCTGATATGGATAAACGAACGAAATGAATCGTCAAAATGTGTGAACGAAATAAATGAACGAAATGAATCGTCGGAATGAACGGATGGACCGTCAAATGAATTGAATAAACGGGTAAACCGTCAAATAAACGGGTAAACCGTCGGATGATGATGAACGGGTGAACCATCGAATGATGATAATGAACGGGTGAACCGTCAGATGAAATATGAATGAACGGATGAACCGTCTGATGAATGTGTTATTTCATTATTTTAAGAATCTCTGCCTATAAATAGAACAGAAATCAGGGAGAAATAAACATAAAGATGTCGTCCAGAGATACATCTAAGAAATCTGAAGTTACCCCAAAGGTTAAAGTGGACATTGAAGGACGTCCTGCCGATCCAGTTCAACCAAAGTAGACAGAAGTAGGCGAAGGTTCGTCTGCACCCAAACCACCGTGGGATATCCTGGACTTTCTGCTTGAACCAGGAGAGACCAAAATGGAAGAAGCCATGAGGATGGCTGCTTGCAGGTTCCTTGTAAGCTCTAGCAAGGATGTCCTCGACTCTTTTGCTGATTATGTCTTTGATAAGGATGGTAGTGGTCCGCACCCCGATGTTGAGAAGGACAACAGTGACCTTCCTTGATATCATGTAACATCGTTTATGATGAAATAAAAATCAAACTTTACTTATGAATTGTCTGATCTTATTTATATATAATTTCTGTTATACATAATATTTCTTGAGGAATTTGCCATTGATAGGCATCATTGCAACTCGACCATCTAACTCTGAAAGTTGATAGGCTCCATTTGAAAAGACTTTGCTAACAACGTAAGGTCCTTCCCACTTTGCATCGAACTTGCCTTTGCTTGAGTGAGTCATAGTCATAGAACGTCTTACTGTTAGAACAAGTTCTCCTTGCTGAAAGGTTCTGACCTTAACTTTGCGGTTAAAAGTCTTCAAGATGCGAGCTTGATATAACTCAATATGTTGTTGAGCTAATAGCCGCTTCTCATCGAGTGCTTCTAACTCTTGAAGTCGAAGAAGATCATTGTTCTCTGTCGTGAGTTCGTTAGCAACGGCAATCCTCAAAGAAGGAATTTGAAGTTCCAGAGGAAGAACTGCCTCACAACCGTACACCAAAGAGAAAGGTGTAAAGCCTGTGGGATTACGGACCGGAGTTCGGTAAGCCCAAAGACATTCTCCAAGCTTTTCACTCCAATTTCGTTTGTTAGTAGATACAAACTTCTTGAGGAGCTTGATGATGGCCTTGTTGAAAGCTTCAGCTAGGCCATTAGCGGCAGAATTGTAGGTTTTTGAAGCAACATTGTCAATCCAATGATCATCGCAGAATCTCATAAATTTTTGGCTGATGAATTGTGGTCCGTTGTCATGGATGATCCTTCGAGGTACACCAAATCTATAGATGACATGGTATTTCACAAAGTTGATGACACTGTTGGTCTTGACTTCAGCCAATGGTATAGCTTCAGCCCATTTGGAGAAGTAATCGGTTATTGCCAGGATGAACCAATGTCCTCTAGAAGAAGGAGGATTGATAGGACCAATAATGTCCATACCCCAAGCTTCAAAAGGCCATGAAGCAGCCGTCGGATGCAGAAATTCTGATAGTTGATAAATAAAATCTGTATGAATTTGACAAGCTCGACATTTTCTCGTATATTCGATGGCATCAGATACCATAGAGGGCCAATAATAACCCATGTGTCGGATACGATCTGTAGCTTAGGACCGGGTTGATGTGCTCCGCAAACACCGTCGTGAGCCTCACGCAGTACTTGCTTTGCTTCCTCACCAGCTAAACAGCGTAAGAGTAAGCCTTCATAAGTCTGCCGGCAGAGAGTTTTGGTGGTCTGATTGTAATAGAATCGGAGAGACCGCCGACGAACACTTGTAGCTTCCTTGGGATCTTCAGGAAGTATGTCATGAACTACGAAGTCGATGAAGGGAGTTCTCCAATCTTCACTGATAATATTACTGAACTCAATATTACGATTGTTTTTGACGCAGAACAGTTCTCGATTAGAGATGACCACCACTTGTTGTCTCCTGATGGGGATGGCTAAGATTGCTGCAAGATTGGCCAAAGCATCTTCCTCAGTATTGTAAGCTCGGCGTACATATTCAATGAAGAAGGCTTTGAATGATGTAGCCAAGTTGATTGCCGCTTCAAAGTAAGGCACTAGATCTTGATGGCGAACTTCATAGGTTCCTCTAACTTGGTTAACAACCAACTTAGAGTCATCATAAACTTCAAGATACTCAATGTCTAGTTGTTTGGCTAGCTGGAGGCCGATGAGTAGAGCATTGTACTCTGCCATATTGTTAGAGCAAGGTTCATCAAGAGAGTACGCTCTTTGAATAACTGACCCATCTGGAGAAACAAGGACAACTCCAACTCCTGCGACGATGGAACCATTGGGTCCGATCCTGGATGCACCGTCAAAGAATAGACGCCAAGTAGGAAATTCTTCGGAGACTGCATTAGATTCCAATGTCTCGTATGGAATTTCATCGTAGAGTTTAGATGTTTCTGGTACAGGATGAGCTGCTAAATAATCCGCCAGTGCTTGACCTTTGACAGATTTTTGCAGAACATATACCATGTCATATTGGGCTAGCAGAATGGCCCATGTAGCCAGTCGAGAATTGAGTGTGCTAGGCTTCTTCATGAGTACCTGAAGAGGATTAACTCGTGATATAACATGAATAGTATGGCCAATGATGTAATGCCGAGTCTTTTGAACAGCAAATATGAGAGCTAGGCATTCTTTTTCGACCAGACTATAACGGTGTTCAGCACCAATCATAGTACGACTGAGATGGTAGATAGCTTGTTTATGGCCTTCTTTGTTCTTTTGGGCAAGTAAAGCACCCAATGAATGGTCCATAGACGAACATACATTAAGAATGGTATGCCAGAGATTGGTGGCACCAAGACTGATGGATTCATGAGATACCGCTTGATGTCGTCAAATACTCGTTGACATTCTTTGGTCCAAACGAAAGATACACCCTTCTCTATGAGTTGAGTAAACGGTCTGCAGCGTCCAGACAGATTCGAAATGAATCTTCTGATGTACGCAAGTCGACCTTGGAATCCTCGTAGCTCTTTTAGGTTGCGTGGAGGACGCATCTCTTGAATGGCTTTGATCTTCTCGGGATCCACGTATATACCCTTAGAGGTAATGACGAAGCCGAGAAATTTACCACTAGAGACACCCAAGAATAACTTGGTGGGATTCATTTTGAGTTGATGTTGGCGCATGAGATTGAAGATAGTTCTCAGGTCTTGGATGTGATCTTCCTTTAGACGACTTTTGACAGCAATATCGTCAATGTAGCATTCGACAGTCTTGCGCAAATGATCTCGAAAAATGGTACTCATGGCTCGTTGGTATGTTGCACCAGCGTTCTCAAGACCAAACAGCATTACAGTATAGCAGTAGACTCCACGAGGAGTGCGAAAAGAAGTATGCTTTTCATCTTCAGGATGCATCCGAATCTGATTGTATCCGGAGAATCCGTCCATGAAAGATATTCTTTCGAACCCACACGTATTGTCAATCATAACGTCCGTGATAGGGAGAGGAAATTTATCTTTTGGACATGCTTCATTAAGATCCCGGAAATCGATGCAGACTCGAACTTTGCCAGTTTTTTTTAGAACTGGGACAACATTAGCTACCCAATCAGGATGCTGCTCTTCTCGAATAAATCCACAAGCGATGAGCTTCTTGACTTCATCGTCGATTGCGTCCATCATTTCTGGCTTGAAAAGCCTTTGTTGTTTGACCGGTTTTGTATTCGACAAGATGTTCAGTTTGTGAGTAGCGACTTTGGGATCCAGTCCTGGCATGTCTTCATAACTCCAGGCGAAGACATCAATATATTCTTTGATCAAAATAATTAATTCTTGTTTGTCTGTCTCTGGAAGGTTCTTGCTGATGAATATTGGACGAGGTGACCCGCTCTCTCCTACGTCAATTTGAACTAATTGATCTTCAGTAGGAGGTTCTCTTTGTTCAAATCGGAGTTCCCATTGGGTATCCATTCGTTGAGCCCAAGGATCTGTTTCAGAACTTTCTTCAACATCCTCGTCATAGCCTTCTGGAAGTTCGACGGAGACCATGTTAGAAGATACAGTCAGCCGATGAACGTGACCGATGCTGGTATCAGAATCCCACGATCTGGAATCAAAAGAGTTAGAACGTTCCTCGCTATCCGATTCGGAGCCTGCTGGTGATAAAATCGGAGGAGAAGCATATCCGAGACCTCTTTTGGTCTTGCTGTAATGCATATCTGACTTTCCTTTTGGAACAGCCGTACGAAGAGGAGTCTTTCTACCCTTACCGTAGTTGAGGCCGCTCTTGAAGTCGTAACCCATCTTTCGGATGATGTCTTTTGATTGTTGACTGTAACGACGGAGTTGAAGATGTCCCGTGTCGTTAACTTTGCTATCATCCTTATAACTGAATTGTTGTTTCGGTCCTTTACTAAAAAGTATTGGACGTTCGCCTTTCTTACGAGCGGGAACAATACGATATGAATCCTTTGAATGTTCACATGAAACTTCTGTTTGAAGAGATTGCACAACTCCCATTGTAAATGATTGATAGCTATTTAACATATCCAAATAGCATTTAGTATGATAAATGACATCAGTATACTAGAAAGTAGGTGCTTTTTCATTGATTTGTACATTAGTATTTATAGCAGGACTTTTAGCCTTAGCAGGCTTAGTCAGATTGATTACAAGAGGAGGAAAAGAAGAACGTGGAGGAGGATTAGCTTTGTTACGACAGAGGTCGATAACAAGTGGCTCAGAGGAGGGGAGCTCTCTTTTGTCCTTGTTATGAGATAGATCTATAACAAGGGGCTCAGAAGAAGTAAGCTGCTTTTTGTCCTTGTTGCGACGTAAGTCAATAACAAGTGGCTCAGAAGAGGTGAGCTCCCTTTTGTCCTGATCATTATCAGTAGATTGCTTCTGGACTGGCAAGTGAATAGCCAGTGGCTTGGAGGATTGAGGACGAGAAATACGCCCTTTGACAGAAATGATAAGGGTATCTTTAAGCACTGTTTCTTGCTCTTCTTCAGTGTCCAGAGATAGGACAACCTTCATGAATTCGTCCTTGTACATACGTACATCATTGCAGTATGCCTCAATGCCTTCGAAAGGATAGAGATCAGCAACTTTCTTCTGAACTTCTCCATTATTATCAACATATTTGAAACATTGATGAAGAGTTGATGGAACAATGTTATGCTCGTGCAGAAATGGTCTTTCCAGCAACGCATTATAGGAACAACCGTGATTGTCAATGATGTAGAAAGTAACCTTTGTGCGAAGATTGCCTATTTGGAGTTTTAGACGAATCTTGCCCAAAGGTTCACTCCTTCCCTGATTGAACCCAAGGATGGTGGTGGTTGTATTGGAGAGGCTATGCACTAGAATCTTCAATGCATCCAACATTATCTTTGGCATAATACTGAGAGCAGACCCTGGATCTATCAAGATACGATCGACTTTCATCGAGTCGACATATCCTGTATAGTAGAGTAGATGGTCGTGCCTGTTATCTTCCATCAATATGTCATTGTAGGCCTTTAAAAATGACAGTCACGCTGAGTTGATCAGGACAGAGTCAAAACTCACGCTCAGTTGATCCAGACAATATGAACAAATCACGCTGGGGAGACAGCTCATCATTTGTCAGAGAGTAATTATGAATGACAGCACAACAGTCGAAGAATGTCCCTTCGTATGCCACGTATGCACAGAATTCGAGAGATCACGGCCGTCTATTACGTGATTTTCGAAATCTTCTTCAGCAAGACTCAACTTTCGTCAAGTTGGCGTACCAAAAGTGCTTTTTGTCATTTAATGTGACTGACAAAAGCAATCACTGCCAGAGATTTTGTGTCAGTCGAGGTATGCTGAATCAAGACAGCTGGCAGTTCTATCCCAAGTCTGCGTGTATTTTGAGTTTTTACTCAAATCTGCGTGGATTCTGAAGTTTTCTTCCTCAAGTCTGTGTGGATTCTGAAGATTTCTTCATCAAGTCTGCGTGGATTTTGAAGTTTTCTTCATCAAGTCTGCGTGGATTTTGAAGCTTCTTGCCCCAAGTTTGCGTGGATTTTGAAGCTTTCTACCCCGAGTCTGCGTGGATTTCGTCTTCAACAAGTCTGCGTGGATTTCATCAAATTGGAGTACGTGGCAGCCATGCCACTGATCTCTCGCCTGCGTGTCATGTAACTTGCACACGACTCATGCATGATTGCCATGTGTCCAACAGTTACAGGCCACGCCCAGTAACTGCTCACAACCTTGCGTATGTTAAATCCTGCATGATTTTCAACTAAGCACAGGCTGTGAAGACAGTTATCTTTTCAGTTATTATTTTTGACTCTATAAATAGAGTTCTTTTTCTCATTCATTGGACAGATACATAGTTATCTACTGTCAAAATTTTGAGAGCTTTTCTTCTTCGCATAGTCTAAGGGATAAAGTGATCGTCTTCTAGATCAGATTCCCACAGTTGTAATTTTCCCAGATACATAATAAATAAAGGAATTTATTTATGGAAAATAAATTGGCGACTCTACTGGGGAAAACCATCTCCTCTTCTGAGATGGCAATAACTCAATGCGATACTTCGTCAATCGGCTCGACGAAGAAGGTGATGACGATCCAATTCGATCAACTCGCCTATGAAGAAATGCAGCAGGCTAAGAGTGGTCAGCCCACTACAGCCTCCATCATCACTGCCAAGTCGAAGGGACACTCTATCTATGTCCCTAAGAATCAGTTGGCAGCCAATGGTGAAGTCTTTGCCACAGTGTCTGCTCCTAACACTGGCAAGAACTCTACTGCAAGCACGTACACTCTTGTGCGCTCGAAGATGACAGCAATCAAAGATCATGCTAACAGTACTGGCTCCTTAGCCAAATCTGTTCTAGTGTGTGTCTCCAAAGTTGAAAGTCACGCTGACAGTACTGGCTCCTTAGCCAAATCTGTTCCAGCGTGCAATTTCAACCTCGAAAGTCATGCTGACAGCACTGGTTCCTTAGCCAAGTCTGTTCCAGTGTGTAATTCTAAAATCAACAATCACGCTAACAATACTGGCTCCTTAGCCAAATCTGTTCCAGCGTGTATTTCCAAAGTCAAAAGTCACGCCAACAGCACTGGTTCTTTAACCAAGCCTGTTTCAGCGTATATTTTATCTAAGAAGAATAGCTCTTTAGCTATCTCTTCTTCTTTGCCAAGTTCTACCAGAACTGGGGTGGTCTTCCACACAAAGTCCCTTCGAAAAGAAATAACTCTTTAGTTGTTTCTTCTGCTCCTGTAGTTTTTACTTCAGGAACAGCTTTGACTGACAATTTTGTTAGTCAAAGAAAAGGAGATGGTCTTTTGACTACTCTTCCTTCTGGACATTCTATGTCTCAAAACTTGAATGAGTCTAAGAAGAAACATTCCTTAATGTTTTCTTCTATGACTTCTTCGAATTGGGCACAGAATTTGTCTAGAAAAGGTCTGTTACCAACTCCTAATCAAGGGGGTGGTTCAACTCTTCCTTCTCTACAAATATCCAGATCAATGGAAGGAAAACTCCATGTGTCCAAAACTAATGTGTTACCTCCAACTGATCTAAGAACAAAAATTAACACTTCTGGTGTTAAGAAACCATACCAGTTGGAAACAAGGATAAGAGATCCAGATGCAGAGTATGCAAGAAACTATGTGGCTCATATTAATCATTCTCTATATAATCAAGAGCCATCAAGACCCAAGAACAGGAAATATACTCCTCAATCTTCACAAACAGATTTACGAGAATATCTTCAACAGAAGAGAAGAAGTGATTCTGTGTCAAAGGACCGTGCTGAATGTGACTTCTATCCAAGAGTCATAATTCAATGCAGATGTCAATCAATAGCTCATGATCATGTTGATCATGAATGTGACTTTCAGCCAAAAGTCATAATGCAATGCAGATGTCAAACAAAACGACAATCTGTCTTCAATCGGATTCAGTGTGAACCTATGCCTGATGAAGATGAGCCTTTGTTTGCTTCTGTCAATATGACCTCTCGGGATGCTGGGGGTAGAGTTGATAGTCCAGATAGAGTATATAAAAATACCAGAGCAAGAGCCTTAGCTTCTAGTCAAAGAAATTTGATCTCTGAAGATGATTCTGAATTCCTTGGAGAATCTAACTTCCCACCTCTTCCTACTGGGGGTAGTTCTCCTATAATTTACTTTGATGCACAAAGTAATGATTCAGAACAAACAACATCTACCAGTTCATCAATAATTCCTCGTACAGTCACGACTTATATGGTTGATGGGAATACTGATGAACCTTCTTCTTTCTTGACTCCTCAAGATCAAAGAATTGCTTCTTTGGAACAACAAATAAAGTCTATGGCTGATACTATGAAGTCGATATATGAACTCATGGCAACACAGATGCAAAATCGACAGACTGTACCAGATGCCATACCAACTGACACTGATATGAGTCCAGTACAAGTTCCTCTAGCAGTACAATCTAATACTCCTGGACCAGCTCAACCAAACCCTAGTCTCTCTGGAGCTGGGGGTAGTGCTTATAATGCTGTTCCTCCTCCCAACTATTCTCTACAAGTTACAACTCCACAATCTTCTGGAGTTGTTAATGAAGAATTGAGGAATCTCAAAACTCAATTCGAGGCATTCAAACAGAAAGATGGTTTACAAAGGTTAGGCATCAAACAACCTTATCCGATAGAATGGAAGCAAGTATCGTATCCTCCTAAATACAAGCCTCCCACTATCTCATTCTATGATGGAACCACTTCTCCAAGTCAGTTCATTAATCACTTTGAAGTGATGACTGATCAGCTGTAACCAAGCGACGCCCTCCTTACTCGGGTATTTGTTGGATGTCTCAAGGGAACGGCTTATGAATGGTATAGAAGTCTCCCAGATGGGAGCATTACCTCATTTTTCGGTTTCAAACAGATGTTTCTTGAACGGTTCTATGAAGGGCTCAATGACATGACTATGTCTGCTCTTATTAGAATCAAGCAGAAAAATAATGAAACTACAGAAGAGTACATTGAACGGTTTCGAAGAGAAGCTCTGAAGATGCCTCTTGGAACTCCTGATGCTGTCACCATCGACACATGCAAATCAAACTTGTTGCCAATCATCAGCATGTGGATAGGATCCACTCAATTCCAAGACTGGCCTTCTTTCATAGTTAGTGCCAAGGCCGCAGAAATTAGTGCTGAAACCTTCAAAGGTTTAGGAGTGCAGATGACTCCTAAAGAAACAGGTCAAGGTACTAACAATAAAAACAATGCTCGCAAGGGAAAAGAAACTCTCGAAGTTAATCTTTAGAGCAAAGATGCATCAACTGTTCAAACCTCTCCTACAACTCAACAACCAAGAACACCTCGCCCCAAAGAAGAATACTCTTTCGATGACGACGATGTCCTTGGTATCTTTGAATGTCTGCTGAAAGGTAATAAGATACAATTACCTGAGATCAAGAAACCTAATGAAGCTGGTAAAACAGATCATCCCAAATACTACCCATATCACAGAATGCTGGGTCATATAATTCGTACATGTTATGTACTGAAAGAAAAGATCCAAGAAATGATTAAATCTAGAGCTATCTCTCTTACTCCAAAAGAGAAGACCGTCATCTCCAACGTCGTCTCTATGCAATTCGGAGATTTCCCTCCTCAACTCCTTGAAAGTGGGATCGTTCCTATTCCCAAGGCAACTCTTGACATAGTGAATCTTCCTCCTCCACGGTCTGAAGGATTAGTGCCAATCACTTTGGAAACTGGAGAAATCATGTGGATCTATCCTGATCTAGTGGCAGATTTTGAATCGCCTTCTTCTCAAAAGACTACTTCTCGAAAGTCCAAGAAGGCTGGAAAGATTAAGTCATGTCATATGACTTCTCTTGGATCTATTCCTGACACAGAGCCAAAAGAGAAAGAAGAAGCACTTGTTAGTGCTACTCGAACGGGGAAACCTTATCCAAAGGATTATTCCAAAAATCTTGAGGATCCTCTTGATATCCCTCCAGCTGATAAAGATGCTTCTAATGTTCCTCCTGAAGAAGAATCATCCACTGAACCTGTTCCTTCCAAGCCTACAGCTCTGGAGAAAGGCAAACAACAGGCTCGGTTTGATAAGCCAATCAAGAAGTCCTCTCCTCTTGGACTTCAGAAGCCTTATAATTTCGACATTTTAGCTCAGCTTGCTAATACTCCAGCTAGAATGTCCCTCTTTGAACTTCTACGTCTTTCCATAGAGACTCGGGAGACATTAAGTGAAGCACTTCTACAAGCTGACTCTTGTCTTGCACAATTGAAGAAGCCAGATGCAGAACCTGCCACTTGCTTACATTACAACAGTATATTAGAGATTATCCCAAATATCACCTTTATACAAGACGACATGCTATTGGAGGATAATCGACATGATCGACCTCTCTACTACACCGGTTATATCGATACAATGAAGATAGATCGTATCCTCATTGATCCAGGGTCTGCTATAAGCATAATGCCAAAGAGTCTGTTGGATGAACTAAAAATCCCTCTTCACAAGCTCTCTAAGACGGTTACTACTATCCTAGGATTCAATCAAAGCCGAAGCGAGCCTTTGGGAAAGATTCATCTGAAGCTTCAGATAGGCGATTTCAGATCCAAAGTCACTTTCTATGTGATCGAGATCGTGGGATCCTATAATCTTCTTCTGGGGAGGCCCTTTCTTCATGAAAATAATGTGGTACCTTCTACTCTTCATCAGTGTTTTAAATACATTGATAGCAATGGAAGAGTACAAAAAGAAGTTGCTGATATAAATCCCTTCCATGGGGTTGAAGCTTATTTCAATGATTCCCGAATGTACAAAGAAGAGTATACAAGGGTTATACAAGCTATGGAGAAAGAGGATTCACAAAGTAAGACCTTAATAATTCCTGTTAAAGGTCGAACTATTCAGCAACAATCTCCCAAACTCTCTGAAGAAGGTTCTTTCATCATTCCGGTGAGTGGACGGATTTCTCCGTTACCTCAGTCGTTTGCTCAAGACATAATGATTATTCCTGTCAGTGGGCATACTGTAATTCCTGCATCTCCACATATGAAACAGAATACTCTGCTAATTCCAGTTGGAGGGCGGATTATTCTTCCATCTCAAACTTCAAGGGAGCTCACCTCTTCTGAGCCATTTGTTATCGATCTTAATCGAAACAACGCTTTTTCTCGTTCTTCTTCTCCCCCTTTAGTCATTGACTTGGCTAAAATCTCTAAGGCTCAGCCTTCTTCCAATGTAAATACTGCTGCTTTTACATTTAATAAAAAGTATCCATCTTTGCAGTATGCTGATGTGTGTAATTATGTTCATAGTTATTTACATTTGTTAGATGACTTGAACGCAATAACCATAGGGGTTGTACAGACTGTTCATACAGATGTATCCCTAGAACCTGTACAATCTTCATACTTTCTAGTTCCCAGCAGAAAGCCAGGAGACATTCCAATATTCTTCTATAAAGGGCCCCAAAGTCCTTCTGATTTAGAAGATGAAGACAAAAATGATGATACTGGAAGATTACAACTACGTCGTTATAGTCAGCAATCTAAAGACATCATCAAAAATATGGGCTATGACTTTAGGACTGGCCTCAATAGTGGAAAGGAAAGAAAAATGCCTGTTCGTATTCCTCCTCTGAAATATGGAAGGACGAAATGCGGACTGGGCTATATAGCCCCTATTCCTTTTATCAATATTATCCATGAAGATCCCGAGTCTGACGAAGATAAGAGATCTGATTCTTCTAGTACCACTTCTTGGGATTCCGATACAAGTATCGGGGACTTCTACTGCAACATTCTGTCTTCCAACATGGTTTCCATTGACCATTCTGAAGAAAGTGATGAAGACGAAGAAGAGTTTGAAATCTCACCTGAATCGGAACAATGGGCCCAAAGATTAGATAATCAATGGGAGTTCCGTTTCGAGCAAAAAGAACCTCCGACTGAAGACAAACTTGTTCAAATAGATGTTGGTGAAGAGGGATCTCCCAAACCAATATTCATCAGTGAAAGTCTTTCTGAACCTGATAAGCAAGACATGATCAAACTCATTCGTGACTACATCGATGTCTTCGCTTGGAGTTATGAAGATATGCCAGGACTTGATCCATAAATTGCAACTCACAAGTTCAATATCTTGCCGAATGCTAAACCGGTCAAACAACAACAGCGACGATTTCGTCCAGACATTATGGATGCAATTGAAGTTGAAGTCAATAAACTCATAACCTCCGGGTTTATTAGAGAGGAACAACATCCCGATTGGGTGGCTAACATAGTTCCTGTCCTTAAAAAGACTGGCAAGGTCAGAGTATGCATAGACTTCCGCGATCTCAATGCGGCATGCCCTAAAGACGAATTCCCTCTACCAATCACTGATGTCATGATTGATAATACCTGTGGATTTGAGCGGATGTCATTCATGGACGGGTATTCTGGATACAATCAGATTAAAATGTTTCCAGATGACGAGAAGCACACTTCTTTCAGAATGCCGATCGGTACATACTGTTATACAGTTATGCCATTCGGTCTCAAGAATGCGGGAGCAACTTATCAACGAGCTATGAGCACTATATTCCGTGAACATTTGCGGAAAACAGTCGAATGCTATGTTGATGATATTGCAGTCAAAAGTCGACAAAAGGAGGATCATATCCAAGATTTGAAGACTATATTTGATCTAATGCGTAAGCATCAATTAAAGATGAACCCTACTAAGTCCTCTTAGGCGTCTCTAGTGGTAAATTTCTCGACTTCGTCATTACCTCTAAAGGTATACACGTGGATCCTGAGAAGATCAAAGCCATCCAAGAGATGCGTCCTCCACGCACCTTAAAAGAGCTACGAGGATTTCAAGGAAGGATCGCTTATATCAGGAGATTTATCTCTAATTTATCAGGACGCTGCAGACCATTCAACAAACTTATGAAGAAAGGTGTTTCTTTTATCTGGAATGATGAATGTCAGAAAGCATTCGATGATATAAAATAATATCTGATGAGCCCTCCAGTATTGGTACCTCCCGTTTCAGGAATTCTATTTCTCCTATATACTCGAGCAATGAGTCATTTATTGGGTGCATTACTCGCTCAAAAGAATCAAAATGGTCACGAACAAGCCATCTACTATCTCAGTCGTACTATGACCGGAGCTGAACCTTGATATTCACCGGTCGAAAAAGAATGTCTAGCCTTGATGTTCGCTGTTCAAAAGACACGACATTATATCATTGGCCAGACTATTCATGTCATCTCCAGGATCAATCCTCTACGGATCATGATGAAGAAACCCAGTGTTTTGAATTCTCGATTAGCTAACTGGGGAATCCTACTTGCTCAGTATGACATGCATTATATTCCTCAGAAGTCAGTCAAAGGACAAGCTTTAGCTGATTTTCTGGCTGCTCATTCAATTCCAGAAGATTCAAAACTCTATGACGAAATTCCAGATGAAGTCCTAGATTCAAACCAAATTACTGAAGAAGACCCTACTTGGCGTCTATTCTTTGATGGAGCTTCAAGGATAAGTCCTAATGGTGATATTGTCGCTGGAGTTGGAATCGTTCTTGTATCGCCAGAAGGTCTTGCTATCCAAAGAGCTTATTCTCTCGATCAGCCGTGTTCAAACAATGTAGCTGAGTACAATACATTACTCATTGGTCTTTAACTCGCTAAACATCTAAATATTCAACATTTGGAGGCGTACGGAGACTCTAAACTCATTGTCAATCAGATAAGGGATACTTATGAAGTCCGCCATCAAGATCTGGTTCCTTATCATAGATCAACTATAATTATGGCTTCTTTGTTTGAAGAATTCTTCATTGAACATGTTAGACGAGCATGTAACACAGAAGCTGATGCTCTAGCTAATCTTGCAGCGGTGTTGGCTATCCCAATTAGACGACAACAAATGATTATTGTTCGCAATCGAGAATTATTTTATCTTGAAAATAACCTGACCCTAGGACTTCCAGTTGACATTAAAAAATTAACATCTCATGACGTCAACACAACAAGAGGATTTGGATTTAGTCGTAAATCTTCATCATCTTCATCTGATTCCAGCATGGAATTCATCTTCAGTCATTCGGCCGAGAATCAAAATACAGATACGGATTGGAGACTTTCTTTCTTAGATTTTGTATTGTATGATATTCTTTCGGATGATCCGAGTGAAGCAGCATCTATCAGACGACGATCATTCCGATTCTATTATAATCATACAACAAAGACCTTATATCGTCGAGCCTATGATGGTTTACTTCTCCGATGTGTTGCCGGTGACGAGGCTCAACAAATTATTCGTGAAGCACATGATGGAATTTATGGAGCACATCAGCCTGGACCAAAACATTAAGACCGTATTCGACGTATGGGTTATTATTGGCCTACTATGGTATCAGATACCATCGAATATGCAAAGAAGTGTAAAGCTTGTCAAATCCATGCGGATTTTATTCATCAATCTTCGGAATTTCTACATCTGACGGCAGCATCATGGCCCTTCGAAGCTTGGGGCATGGACATTATTGGTCCGATCAATCCGCCGTCATCCAAGGGTCATCGGTTTATTCTTGCAATAACCGATTACTTCTCCAAATGGGCCGAAGCCATTCCTTTGTCTGAAGTTAAGACGTCCAATGTCATTTACTTTATTAAGCACCACGTCATCTACAGATTTGGTGTTCCTCGATGCATTATTTATGATAACGGACCACAGTTCGTCAGTCAGAAGTTTACTCGATTCTGTGACGATCACCGGATCAACAATGTGGCTTCTACCGCATATAATCCGGCAGCTAACGGATTAGTAGAAGCTTTCAACAAGACCATCATCAAACTCCTAAAGAAGTTTGTCTCTACTAACAAACGTAATTGGAGTGAGAAGCTCGGTGAATGTTTGTGGGCTTATCGCACTACAGTTCGTAATGCTACTAAATGTACACCCTTCTCTCTGGTGTATGGTTGCGAAGCTGTTCTTCCATTAGAGATTCAAATTCCTTCTTTAAGGATAGCAATCGCTAATGAACTCACTGCAGAAAATAATGATCGTCTTCGACTTCAAGAATTAGAAGCTCTGGATGAAAAGCGATTATCTGCTCAACAGAATATTGAATTCTATTAAGCTAGAATTTCAAGAGCTTTTAATAAGAAAGTCAGAATTCGGGCATATCAAAAAGGAGAACTTGTTCTAACAGTCAGACGTCCTATGACTATGACTCATATGAGCAAGGGCAAATTTGACGCAAAGTGGGAAGGACCCTATATTGTAAGCAAAGTTTTCTCAAATGGAGCTTATCAACTCTCAGAATTGGATGGTCGAAAAGTTTTGATGCCTATTAATGGCAAATTCCTTAAAAAGTACTATGTATAAATGTAAATACTTGTAATCATCAGACAGTTTCATGTTTAGAAATAAAATTTTTATTTTATTTTTATCATGAATGATGATACATGATATTAAAGAAGATCACTATCATCCTTTTCTACATTTGGATATGGGCCACTGCCGTCCTTCTCGATGACGTGATCAGCAAAAGAGTCGAGAACCTCCTTGCTAGAACCCACGAGGAACTTGCAAACGGCCATCCTCATGGCTTCTTCTTCTTCAGTCTTTCCTGGTTCGAGCAGAAAATCCAGAATGTCCCTTGGTGGCTTGGGTGCAGACGAACCTTCGCCTGCTTCCGTCTTCTTCGATTGAACTGGATCAGTAGGGTGTTCTTCAGTGCCTTTCTGAACTTTTGAGGCAATTCCAGTTTTCTTGGATGCTTCTTTAGACAACATTTTTATGTTTGAAAGAAGAAGTGTTTGTTCTTGTCAGATTTCTGCTATATTTATAGGCAGAAGTTCTACAAATAATAAAACGTCACGTTCATCCGACGGTTCATCCATCCATTAATTGCGTTCATCCGACGATTCATCCGTTCATTTATTCGTCCGTTCATGATCTTCTATCAATTTATTAAAGTGGGGATTCGTTATTGATCACGTTTTCATAACCTCTGAATCAATTCCGAATCTACTTGCTCATTTATCATTTTTGACCTCTGCATAGAAATCAATCTATTTTCTTTTGAGTTCCTACATATTATCACGTCCATAATACCTCTGATAATATCATATACTCTAAAACAGAAAAGAAGATTTTATTATCTATCATGTCCACAATTCATCCATAAATACAAATCTTTGAGCATAGAAGAATTATCATTTCCATTCTCATTTCACCACAAAAAGTCTATTACATTTTCTTAGACTTTCTTACAAATCATAATGGAAATCTATTACAAATCTTGGATTTTCATTCTACACCACAACAATAACCTAATAGAGATCTATCTTCTTCTTTGGATCTTCTCCGTCGGACCTTCTCCGTCAGGTTCGTTGTTGGTAGCAGTTCCTGACTGTCTGGGTCCCAGTCACGACCAGATCAGCAGGAATCAAACTCTGGTCTTCTCTCTCAGACGAGAGGAGAACCACAGAGTATGGCAGCCCGAAGTCGTGGTACTGCCAATACAACTGGTGGATTGGGGGTAACCTCTCAAGGAAGACAGAAATGTATCCAAACCTTGGGATACAATTCCTAGTTCTCCCGTGAAAGGAACTCTACTACCCGATTTCTCGAGGTAGAGTTGATTCCACCATCCAACTCTCGTGTATAAAGGCTCTTCCTACCATCTGAGGAAGACCCTTCTATCCCACGAAGAGTTCTGAGTTGTCTGATTTACGCGTCAAAAGCGTATGAACTCCCTGATGTAGATGTCAGCAGGATATTCTCCACAGCATCCACATCCCCAATGCTAGTTCTGAAGAAAATTTTCAGCCAAGTTTCTGCAGAAAGTATTAAGAAGAAAAAGATTAGATCAACAGAAACCATTCAGCGTACATTTATCAAACAGAAGCAGGCGTGTATTGTTCAAATCAGAAACAAGAAACAGAAAGCCTATCTTCAACAGCAAAAATAATACACGTATTACACTGACTTACCTTCAAGTTTGGTGCTAAGGATTGGCAAACTCATGTTTGATACAGTGCGCAGAAGTCGAACATTAGAAAACATTGCTTTCCTGTTTGAGAGTGAAATCTTCCAAAAATTTCATTCGCAGAGAAGAAGAAGAGGAATGGGAGATGAGTATCTGTGAAACTCTTCTATCTATTTAAAGGGCAAAGTACAAGTCTATTCTTGGAAAAGATCCGCATAAATAGCACTCGTAAACCGTGGAATGAGTATTACGTGTGCTTTGGAAGACAGAGCAACATTGGAAATAGTCAAAGGGTGCTAATTAATATTCTTCATTAATGCACGCAGATTAAACACAGAAGTTGTACTTCATTCTTCAAGACAGGCACTGATGGCCTTACAAAAGACAAAACAAAAAGAGTGCAACAAAAGCACAAAAGACACGCTCTATTTTCCAGAGCGACTGAGCTTAATGCCTAGTTCTTCTACGCTTTTGACCCCCATGCGATGTAACAGAGCCTTCAACATTTCACGCTGCTCTATGAGGCTGCGCCCATCAGAAGAGAACGAGCCATCTAAGCCAAAATAGCTCAAGAAATTCTTGGCTAGTTGCAAGGGATCATCTTTGAGTTCGAAGACAAGGGGCTCTGGCTCTTCACCCCCAAAAGTGGGGTCACCATGGGAACAAAAGCCCAATTTGCATGCTTCTTCCTCAGCTTTCTCTTTTGGTGTCATGTTGACGTAAGATGAAGATTAAATGAATCCTCTCCCTGTTTATATAACAGAGCTCGCCGGCGGTTCATATTCCACCATAAACTGGATGTAATCAGTCTCGGAAAATGAAGAGTCATCATGACATTTAATAAGTTCATTTGGATATTCTCAAAGAACTTCGAAGTCTTTCCGACTTCCGAAAAATTTGAAGTCATCTCAGCGTGACTGATTTCATTTTATCATCTTATTTTCAAAGTATTTCGAAAATTTTGAAATCTTTTCAATTTTTCGAAAACTTTGAAGGGGGTCTTGTAGGCCTTTAAAAATGACAGTCACGCTGAGTTGATCAGGATAGAGTCAAAAGTCACGCTCAGTTGATCCCGACAATATGAACAAATCACGCTGGGGAGACAGCTCATCATTTGTCAGAGAGTAATTATGACTGACAGCACAATAGTCGAAGAATGTCTCTTCGTATGCCACGTATGCACAGAATTCGAGAGATCACGACCGTCTATTGTGTGATTTTCGAACTATTCTTCAGCAAGACTCAACTTTCGTCAAGTTGGCGTACCAAAAGAGCTTCTTGTCATTTAATGTGACTGACAAAAGCAATCACTGCCAGAGATTTTGTGTCAGTCGAGGCATGCTGAATCAAGACAGCTGGCAGTTCTATCCCAAGTCTGCGTGTATTTTGAGTTTTTACTCAAATCTGCGTGGATTCTGAAGTTTTCTTCCTCAAGTCTGTATGGATTCTGAAGATTTCTTCATCAAGTCTGCGTGGATTCTAAAGTTTTCTTCATCAAGTCTGCGTGGATTCTGAAGCTTCTTGTCCCAAGTTTGCGTGGATTTTGAAGCTTTCTACCCCGAGTCTGCGTGGATTTCGTCTTCAACAAGTCTGCGTAGATTTCATCAAATTGGAGTACGTGGCAGCCATGCCACTGATCTCTTGCCTGTGTGTCCTGTAACTTGCACACGACTCATGCATGATTGCCATGTGTCCAACAGTTACAGGCCACGCCCAGTAACTGCTCACAACCTTGCGTATGTTAAATCCTGCGTGATTTTCAACTAAGCACAGGCTGTGAAGACAGTTATCTTTTTAGTTATTATTTTTGAATCTATAAATAGAGTTCTTTTTCTCATTCATTGGACAGATACATAGTTATCTACTGTCAAAATTTTGAGAGCTTTTCTTCTTCGCATAGTCCAAGGGATAAAGTGATCGTCTTCTAGATCAGATTCCCACAGTTATAATTTTCCCAGATACACAATAAATAAAGGAATTTATTTATGGAAAACAGTCATCTTGAGTGAAAGTGATGTTCGGAATTAGCTCCAATACACTATGACAATGAAGGCAAGAGACTGGTTCTGCTTTCGGCTTCTTCAGAAAAGCTAAGCAGGTTTTAGCTTGCATAAGAGCCTCGTTCAGAGTTTCCCGAGTCTCTTTGGAGAGGCGCAAGAGATCGAAGATTGACAACCAGGCCGGTGTATTAGCCAATTGAGCTAATATGTCAAAGTTGTAAGGCTTCTCAAGTCCGGAAGGGGATGTCTTCTTCAAAGGTTTGTCGAAGCAGACTTGCTGTTTGCCTTTGTCAGCAACCGTTGGCTTGGGAGGAATGGGTATCACAACCGATGAGGAAGCAGAAGGAACATCCTCAGTAGAAGCAGGCTGTACTGGAGCAGGCTCAGAAGAAGAAGAAACAGGATTCTCTTGAGTTTCGGGGTAATCCTTCAGATAGGCTTTCCCTGATCTGGTGCCTAGCAAGATTTCTTTATCAACTATAGGGTCAAAAGACACCATATTGCAAATCTTTGTCTTGCCCTTGGAGCGATCTCTCTTCTTGGAGGAAGAAGGAAATTCAAACTCTGGAGCAAGATCCGGATGAATCCACATAATCTCGTCATTGTCAAGAGACAAGGGAACGAGACCTTCACTTTGTGGAGGAGGAAGATTCTCAATCTCAAGAGTAGTCTTGGGGATAGGAATGACACCATGTTGCACCATCTGTGGTAGAAAATCACCAAACTGAACTGTTACCATATTTGCAGTAACAGTCTTCTCGTCTTGTTGCAGAGTGACGACACCAGCATTGACCAGCTCCTGGATTTTGCCTTTGAGCACATAACATGCTCGAGTGGGATGTCCGATGAACCTGTGATAGACACAGTACTTGGGATGATCAGTCTTACCGACTTCATCGGGCTTCTTAGGATCTGGAAGTTGAATTTTATTGCTTTTGAGTAAGCAATCAAAGATACTAGCAGCATCATTCTCATCAAAGGAATACTCTACTTTATGATGAGGTTCTCTCGGTGGAGGTGCTGAAGGAGTAGAAGTAGACGTAGGAGGAGCTACGTTAACCGCCAGAGATTCTTTGTTCTTGTTCAAATTAATGTTCAAAGTTTCTTTTGGTTTGCGGTTATTCTGGCGATTGCCACCACCTAATGTTTGATGTTCATCTCGGTCGGGGTTAGACATTCGTACCCCTAGCTGCTTGAATTTATCGATGCTAACTTCAGCGGCTTTAGCGTTAACAATGAAGGATGGCCAGTCTTGAAATTGAGTAGACCCCGTCCATATGCTGATAATAGGCAATAGATTTCCCTTGCAGGTGTCTATGGTGACAGCAGCCGGAGTTCCTGGAGGCATTTTCAAAGCTTCTCGACGAAATCTTTCGATGAAACTCTCAGCAATTTTATTGTGCTTTTTTTTGATTTTATTGAGGGCTGACATAGTCATGTCATTGATTCCCTCGTAAAATCGTTCCAAGAAGATTTGCTTTAGGCCAGAGAAGGAGGTGATACAACCATCGGGCAAGCTTCTATACCAATTGTATGCGACGCCAGCTAAACAGCCGACGAATACTCTGGTAAGAAGAGCGTCATTTGTTTGAAGTTGGACAGTCATAACCTCAAAGTGGTTAATGAACTGACTTGGAGATGTGCTGCCATTAAACAGCGAGATAGTTGGGATCTTGTACTTTAGAGGAAACGGGACTTCCTTCCATTCAACTAGGTAAGGTTGCTTGATTCCTAATCTTTGCAAGTTGTCCTTCTCTTTGAAAGCTTCGAACTGAGTTCGTAAGAGGTTCACAGCTTCATTGGCATCTTCCACTGATGTAGAAGGAGAGGGCTGAATCACAGTGTTAGGAGGAGGAACAGCATGATAAGCACTACCCCCAGCACCTGACTGACTGGGTGTAGGTTGGACTTGTACAGGAGGTACTTGAGTAGGTGCTACCCCCAATCCAGTATTGACAGGCACCGATGATGCTATAATTTCAGGATTTACAGGTAGTACGGTCGATAGGACTGTATGCTGAGCCACAATGATGGAATGCATACTGACGACCATTTCAGCCATGGTCTTCAGCTTATCTTCTAGTGTAGCTATTCTTTGTTCTTGGCTAGCTGAACTGGAAGCATCGGGATCTTCATTGACAACATAAGCTGTCACTTCTCTGGGTACAGTGGAAGACACCGTCTGTTCTGAGCTTTCGCTGTATGCATCATAGTCGGAGAAAGAATCATCTCCTGAGTGAGAAGGAAGAAAACGACCAGAAGGATCTTGAAGATTCCTTTGACCGATTGTGTCTCGGCTTCGGGAACGGGTATGCTGGAATACTCCTTCAGAGGATTCTTGGAGTAGATCCAAGTACCGTTGGCTTGGCCTGCGAGACTTCCCATGCCTGGAGCACTTCCTACCCCCAGTGTCTCTGGAAGTCATGTTGACGGAGGCGTATAAAACTTCGTCTTCATCTTCAGACATAGGTTCAGGGTTAGGAAAGTTCAGACGATCGAAGACAGATCGTCTTGTTGTTTGACAACAACACTTAATAACAACTTTGTGATTGCAGTGATGATGATCACTTGGTTGAATTGGAAGTGTTGAAGTGTTGTCCCGCCTTTGTTGGAGGTGTTCTCGGAGATCGGGAACAGCAACAGGACGAGCAAAAGTTCGAGGGACTTATTCTTTGATAACATTCGGAACATAGTTCCGGTTCTTCAAATGTTTTGTCCTCTGAGTGTACAGGGAAGTACTTTATTGGCATAAGTGTCCAGATTCTTGATCCTGGAAGTTTGCTTCTGATGATGTTTGGTCTTCGGCATTGGCTGTTTGCATTTTAACGAAGTTGGTCGATTGAGATATGTTCTTAAATCAGCAAACTCACCCCCAGGGGTTTCTGTCTGAGACACCAGCAGTTTTCCCTGTCTGGAATGGGAAATCTTGAGGGTTGGGAGATCTTGGAACTCTGCTACCGGAGTAGGCAGAATACCTCTCTGATCAGTACAAGTTCTTTTAACATGGAGAGAAGAATCCTTGTTTGAAAGAATTTTTGTATTGACTGATGCCGGAGCACATTCAGTTTGATCTTCAACGGTAAAAATCGAAGAAGACTGAGAAAAGACCAAAGGGCCTTTTCCTTTGTTTTGGAAAGAAGGGTTAGCTAAAGAGCGTTTCCCTCTGTTGTCTTCCAAGTCATGAGACGAGGAAGTTTGAGAAAAGACCAAAGGGCCTTTTCCTTTGTTCTAGAGAGGAGGAGGAATAGCCAAAAGACTACCCCCAGTGGATTGTGCAGGAGCAGCAGGCTGTTGGAGAGGAGTAGCACTCTTCCCTTTGTTGTGAGAAGAAAAAAGATTAGCCAAAAGGCTGTCTTTCTTGGATTACGCAGACATGGTTTGCGCATGAGTTGATGGCGTACTAGCATGTTGCGCAGAAGAGTCTTTGGCAGATGACTTTCTGGTTCTGGCCACAGACACTGTGGTTTGCGCATCAGGAGTTCTGGCCACAGAGTGTTTAGGATGCACTCTAGTTGCTGGAGTGTTGGTTTTCGTAGGAAGATTGGCAGCCAACTGCGCCAGAGGCAGAGGAGTCTTGCCCCTTGATAGGACAGCATATGAAGTCTCTTGTGCACTGGCAACAGCAGATTGCGTATGAGTAGTTGAGACAGATTATGCAACAGTCTTAGTGGCAGCAACTGTAGACTGTGCAGCAGATTGTGCAGCAGGCTTCTTGGCAGACTGCGCAGCAGTCTTGCTGGCAGAGTTAATGAACTGTGCAGCAGTCTTAGAGACCCACACTGGACGCACTTTGCTCGTGGCAGAAGTGGTTGCAGTGCGAGGAGTGGTCTTAGAGTTGATCATGGCTTCATAGGCTGTCTGGTTGACCTTCACAACCAGCGTCTTCTGCGTCTTCCCGATAGACGCTACGTCACATTGAGTTGTCACTTCCTCGTCGGAGGAGAAAATCATCCCCAGCAGAGTCGTCATTTTGTTTGCAAAAACAAAAGTATGAAACTTTATTGATACAAACTTTGTAAAAGATTATAAGAATTCTGGAAAAGATACAATGTAGGAATCCAATCTAGAAGACGATTGCTTTATCCCTTAGACGATGTGAACTTTGAAGACGGTAGCCTCTGAAGTTGAAGGCAAAAAGCCTCGGAAGTTGAAGGCAAAAGCCTCGGAAAAATGCAGCAGCACTTGGGCAAGAACTCCTGAACTCTCTCTCTGATTTTTTTTTTCTGATATGATCTTTGATCCCCTTAAATGGAGACTTGAAACTCTATTTATAGAGTTCTGGAAATAACTAATTTTTAGTTATTCTGGATTGCGCAAGCTGGATTACGCAGGAACTGGATTGCGCAGCATCAGACTGCGCAGGCAGTTATCTGGTCGTGGACCAACTGTCCTGGACACATGGCATCATTTGATTAAAATACGCATGCTCGTGTGAAGACGGTTGCCACGTAACGAGCAATTGATGGCATGAATGCCACGTGTACTTTTGTCAATTGTCATGATGAAGTGCGCCACATGAATTGCACTGACTTCGGATTGCGCAGAAATGGATTGCACCGAAATGGATTGCGCAAGTATTGGATTGTGCTGCATGTACAGCTGTTCTCGAGCGCTGTACGGCACAATAAACGAACAGTCTCCTCGTTCTTCGTGCTGTCAGCTATCAGAAAGATTTAATTTTGTCAGATAATGATGACACTGCCACGACAGCCTGCGCAGTTGAAAGTGTGCGCAGTCGAGTGTGCGCAATCTGATTGATGCGCAATCTGATGTCTGCGTAGTTCATTTGAAAGTTGTCTTTCTTGATTTTCTGACTTTTTTAATAAGTGCAACTTGATTTTTTTTAGGACCTACAGTAGGCAGCAGTACAAGGAGTTTGGGCCTCATGTTACAGTGGGTGATACCACATGAGGCAGTGCCTCGGCTTTGCAAGCCATGTCACGGCGACGTAACACCGCAAAGAAACAAAAGGCTTCATGCTGGGTAGTTTGGTACTACAAAGAGATTGGGCCTCATGCTACAGGTGGTATGACACCAAATGAGATATGGTCTCGGCTTCGGGTCATGTCATAGCGGTGTAGCACCACAAGGAAGCAAAATGTTTCATGCCAAAGACTATTTAAAAGGACTCACCTAGAGTGTATGGAAAGAGATGTTGGCCATCTATGGCAGGAAATCTTATAGACATCCAAGATACATACACCGAAACTAGGCTAGCACAAGGCCTTTAATGTGCAGCCAGAAGCGCAGTTGATGTCATTATGTGAGTGGAAAGAATTGCAGTTATGGTGTAAAATTCAAGACTTAGTCCATTCTTGTACCATGCTGTCATTTAATCCATACGGAAAGATTCAAGTCGTAGCGACCTCTATCTTAATGCATGATGGACAGTCATTATGGGGGAACGCTCAACCCATATATAGAGATATATGGGAGATTGTTGGTATTTTTGCTTGTTGTTGTTGGTGTTTTGCTTTAGAAACTAGAAAGATAGTCCTACATTAGAAAAACCAAATGGATGGTATCTCTATATAAAGCTTTGCTTGTGTTGAGAGATCACATGAAGTGTAGAGAGGCACATGAGTGCCATGTAGGGGTATTTTTCTAGTAAAAAGAAGGATAAACCAATAAAGAAGCATTAATGCTTTTTGTCATGCTCATGGGTTAATTCCATTATGGAGCTAAGCCTTGAAGGGGCTTAGCGACTCAGACTCGAACTCGAACTCAAACTCGGGCTCGGACTCAAGGGCGTAAAGTGGCAATTTGTTGGTGCACTTTGCACTTAGCACGTCAGCATCGACGCTAGGCACATTATGCGCAGTTGATGCGCTCGTACGCTCGTCTCTACTTGAGTCGCAGCATAGGCGCAGCAGGTGCTACGGTACTGGGCATGCAAGTGCTGCGGGGCTGCAGCACTGGATGCACAGGTGCCGCGGGTTGCTTCGGGCTTCGCTTACGCCTGCAGGTTGACGGGCTGAGTGGCTATGGGGAGCAGGTGACGTATAATGTGGCTGATTGGAAGATTTGAGCAGTTATAGAAAGATTAAGTTAATTGAACATATCCGTTTATTGTGGGATTTGAATTTAATTCATTCAAATCTTTCCATTATGCACTTCTATCTTTACACAATCAGTTATGGCCAGGAATAGGATTAAGGTTTCGACTGTTCTCTATAAATACTCTTTTCGTGCATTCGTTAAGAATTTACTCTAAAATAAAGAGACAAAGAGAGAAGTGTTGTCGCCGCCATTGAAGTCCTAAGGAGTTCTTTGAGTTCTTTAAGGAGGTGACAGCGAGCGTTCCAAAAGTTCTTTCGAACTTACTGGTTCCTGGGAGCATATCGCAATCGGACAAATCTTGCTTTGAGCAACGAAGATCTTTATCATCCAGCAAAGTCATTGCATCAACTCCAGTTGAGAGCAATTATTCATATCGTTGCATCAACTCCGGTTGAGAGCGATCATTCATCTCGTTGCATCAACTTCGGCTGAGAACGAGTATTCATCTTTCTCTTAGGAGAATGAATTTTTCGTCTCTCTGGAAATAAGAGATCGAGATTTCCATTTTCCATCAAAAGATCTGTTTTCGGAATAACAATTGTTCACTGATAGAAAGAGAATCATGCACCATCTGTGCAGGAATCTGCACTAGAAATAGGCAGCTAGCTGACAGCTTGCACAGATAGCCATGTGTCATTGTTCTGCAGCTAACTAATTCAAATTTATCTTTATGATAACGTCAGCACTGACAATGCCTCATTTTTGTAAACATCACACGTTAGAGCATCTCCAACCCTATTGTCTTATTTGTGTTGTGATTCCTATATGGCATGAGATACAAGACAATATCTTTTCTATGTGGCAAGATAATATTCACACAAGACAATGAAATAAAAAAATGTTCTCCAATACAAAAGTTTGAGAAGACAATAAAATTACTTTTTTCCAAATTCTAAGACAACTTTTTCACTTCTTCATTATTTATAAATATTTTTATTCATAACTGATGATGTGGAAGTAAAACATTGTGAAGTCTATTATCAAGATCTAGACAACCAACTTCACATTGTCTTTGACATGTCATTGTTATCTCAACTTCACAATTTATTTTACATTTGCATTTGAGAAAGAATTTTGAAATAAGAAGAAGTGATTCCTATGTGACAACCATTTTTTTCAAGCTCACAATGGTTGGAGATGCTCTTATGGAGCACGAGAAAACATGTTGATGTCAGGCACGTCTTTTAATGCTTTGACAACATTAAATATGGAGATTTAAAATGCCTTATCGTCTTCCCTAACCGCGTAGTCACAAATTTTTGGTAGGGAGTTGTTGTGCCAAACTCGGCGTAGGTGATTTTGACAATAGATCCCGCATAGGCTATTTTTTAACCAGCATAGCGCCTCCAAAATATTAACTCTTTATAGAGTTTGGGCTGCTCAGTTCCTTGCGTATACTGTTTTCCTACGTAGACTTCAGAGATGGCTCTCCCTTGGCAATTTTTGAAGACGACTCTTCTCAAATAGACTTGGTAGTCCTTGTGCATAGCTTCTAGAGTTACAAAAAATTTCTATACTTCTACAATAATTTTCTTCTAGGACGAATCGGTTCCGTGCACCCCGGCAACCGTTCGAAAAAAGCATAATTTTGTGAACATGTTGTACATGATCATGCAATATGTGTGAAGACTTATCAACTATGAAACATATGTATGGTACATAAATCGGACATGAAACCAATTTACTCGCATAACAGATCATACTCACTATATCCTGACTTCCATTCAATGTTTCGATTGGCGACCCATAGTCCCCAAACATACCGTGGCACCATACAGGGCCGGCCCTGAGTTCATGGAAGCCCTAGGCAAACTTTCAAAATGGAGCCCATATATAATATAAAAAAACTAAAATAAAAGTAATTTTAAAAATGTTACAACCAAGAATTGAACCTAGAACCTCTAGTGTGCAAGTGTAATATAATAACCATTACAGCACAAATGTTTTGTGTTAAAAGAGGGTCATTTTACATATTGGTTCTATTTTAGATACAAAATCATTAATATATATATCTGTTTAAATTAATTTTTTGGGCCCTTATATTTTATGAGGCCCTGGCACCATATTACAACCCAACAGTTATGTGGTACCACACCACATACACACCATTTTGTGGCAGCATGTGACACACATCTATAACTTACCATGGCACCATGTCATACATCCTTTCCATATTGTGGAACCGAGCGACACATCAATACTATACCGTAGCACCGAGCCATACATCCATACTATAATGTGGCACCACGCCACCAGGGCCGACCCGGTTGCCCTATCCTGGAGTTAATTTTGGTTGTCCCTTAACTTTTATTGTCAGCTGGTCCTGGTGGTCATCCGTGACAATGAGTTTTGGTGGGATCGTGCTGAGCCTGGTGTAACGCCCCGGTCCCAATACTTGAGACTAGATACGTATCATGCCAGCTGTATACATACGAGTAAATATACGGTTCGTATGTATACATAAGCTGTAAAATGTAGAAATCCAAGACACTAAATCTCATCCACAAATATAAATAATAATATAAAAGCAACTTTGAGTTTGTCATGTATACAATCGTTGGGCGGAGACAAATCCACTACCAACTAATTTAAATAAGAAAGAATTATACAAGAAAATGATTTGGTCACGCGAAGGAGATGGCGATCCAAAAGCAACATCTCGAAGAATAGAGCGCAAGACATGGCCTTAGCTAGAGCACCTGCAAAAAATCACAAGACACACCTGGAGAGATAACCAGGTCCTCAGAGGGACGTAACAAGACACGTAATATCATGCCAATAAACTGAATAATAAAGCTCAACAGAAAAGTATACATGAGTAAAGGTTCCTAACCATCCTATGTGATATGCATTTTGAGGACAACGTTCTACGCAGGGGCTGTAACGGATTCACGCAAGCAAGTAATAGAGAGTGGCCAGCAAGTAGCGCTCATCCGAGACGCTATCGACCTGGGCAGAAGGTAGTGCTCATGAGAGTCACCCTCGGCCCAAAATGTGTAAAAATAAATGTAGCCCCTACGCTAATAGCTGTCCCCTCCCCCCAATGATACTATACATGTGTCGACTCCACGACACTGTTTTAATCCTTAATAACTGCCAAGTCTTCTAAAAAAAATCTATTGACAGTTATATCCTAACGCACGGCCTGTACGCACCAATGATCATTCAGCACGCAAGTCCGCATCTATATGCGACTCACAACTCACACACAATCCGTGGCACAACGTGACAGCTTATGAGATGCACTAAACATACGGTGGTCCCCTAAGTCTAAGCCAATTGCATAAAGTATAATAATTTGCATATATATATATATATAGTTTTGAAAGAACAACATAAAGAAAAAGCATGCATGATATTGAGCAAGAAATTAAACAGTAAAGACAAGGTGTCTTGCCTGGTGTGTCGCCTGATGTGGTATAATGATCCAACAAGTTCTGCTCTGTCCAATTGCCAAGGCCAGTATGTAGGGGGTTCGAAGTCACAAAAAATATAGGACACACGATCAGTCGTGCGCAATGGGGATAATTTGAAAAAAAAAATTGCGGAAGTAGAATAATGTAATATTTTTGAAAATATTTTATATTACTTGAAAAGTATATTGGTAAAATAATAATTTTGATGAATACTTGAATATTGTGGACGAAATTATTTTAGGTAAAACTATTTTAGCAATTACTTATAGTGTTTGAAACAAGCTTTTATTATCTAAAAATACTTGGTAAACATTCATAAATACTAGAAATTCCTTGTATAAATTTGGTAACATCATATGAAATTATTCAAGAATCTCGAGAAATCATTTTTTGGTCATAACTATGTTACTAAGTAAATATTTTGTAGGTAAATTCTAGTAAACTATTTTAGGTTAATGTTTTTTTTTTTAAATTAGATAGAAAATATTGAACTAATATTTTTAGTAAAAATTTTGTAATCAAAATACTATACTTTAGGACTTCTGGTCAATTTGAAAATTTGTAGGGTCAGGTTCCAAAACTTAAGGTTTTTGTTACATAATATCTTGAAAAATAATATATGAATATTTTTGTAATAACTCTAATAATATCAACAATCTAATAAAGTAATAATAAAACTATTAATAGTTGTCTTCTCACAATGTAAGAAACAAAAGAAAAAATAAAATAGCAGTAATAATTATTAATAATAAAAACTATTAATAGTTGTTTACTAAAATAGCAGTATTAACCCTCACTTCCCGAGAGAGAACCCAAAAGAAATTGGTGAAGGAGAATACCAAGGAGGAGGAGAGAGAAATCGGATGAGAAGAAGGGGGCTGAGGGGGAGAGCGAGGCGGCGGGAGCTTACCGGAGTGGGAGCGGCGCTGGTGGCTCCGGAGGGTTGGGCGCCTCGGATCTGAGCAGCGGAGGGGCGCGGGGCACCCGGGAAGACGGAAAGGTGGCGGCGGTGGCGCGACATCCGCCGTCGGAGCAGGAGCGGTCGCCAGAGAACGGCGTGGGGCATCAACGTCGCGGAGGAGTGGTCGGGTCAGCGGCTAGTGGCTCGGCGATTGGTGGAGGCGGAGAGGAGTTCCATCGGCGGGCCGATTAGGGCGCGGCCAGTGGAAGGCAGCGGTTCTGGTGACGAAGATGAGGGTGCGGGGATGGTGGAGTTGATAGGTTGACGGCGTCGGCGGTTGCGGGGATCCGAACGGAGCTGGGAAGCTTCGGCACGGCGCTGTCGGCAACCGCGGCGGCCGGGAGAGACGCTGCACCTTAGAGCGCTGGGGGTCGCCGTACCAGATGTGGCGCGAGGAAGGGGTTTCACTGCGGCAGAGAAGTCGGAGGAGGCGAGGCAGCTCCGACGACTCAGCGAGGTGAGTTTAGGGCTAGGGTTTTGATTATTCTATTTCTGGAGGTGGTGTTGGTGTTTTGTCGAGGAGGCGGGGAAGAAGTTGCCGGGGGACGATGACCGGTGGTCGGGTTACGGATTGGGCGGTGGCTGCGGCCGGGGGTGGCCGCGGCAGGGGCGTGGTATCGGTGGTCGGAGATGAGGGATTTGGTGGCGTGAAGTTGGTGATGGGTTCTGGTGATGGTCGACGTGGTAGCGGCGGTGGAACGGTTGCAGTGGCGGAGATGGTGGGTTGTCGGAGAAGTCAGGGGGTGTGCGGAACAAGGTGGTGGTCTGGACATGGCGGCAACGGTGGTAGGGTTAGGATTGGGTTGTGTCGGGATATGTCCGACACGAAAAAGATATTGTATATGTAAATATGGAATAAGAATTTACGGCCACCGACACGATGCACGGAGTTGGGTTGTGGTAAAATTCTGAAAGAGTACCTGCCTATTTATAGGATGTGGGAATTCCCAATTGGATAGGGATTTGGGGATTTAAATCCTCTATAGATAATATCATATAGATTTAAATAAATCAAATCTAGAATTAAATTAAATTCTAATTTAATCCCAGATCATCTAAACTTAATATATATTTTTAAACTTTTTAAATAAACCCATAAAATCAAATTAAGATTTAAAATGGCCACAAAATTTTCAAACATATTTTCCAAAAATACCAATAATAATAATTTCGAAAATAATAAATATTTTTAAATATCTTTTTGAATAATAACATATTAATATCAATAAATTTGAAAAATGAAATTATATATATATAATTTAAATTTATGCACCTCGTATGAAATGAATATCTGCATAATACCACGTTTTCAAAATTATCATTTATAAAACCTTTCATAATGTAAATAAAGAGTTGGAAATTCTAATATGACGTATTTTACAACTTTTTAAATAATCGAAAAATATTTATTATTTATTATTTGAAAAAAATTAAGCTTGTAAAAATGTTTTACAACAATATGTACCTCGCACATATTCGTACTCGACGAGCAATTTACGAATACGTCGCTTGCGCACAACGTACATTACGACTATGCGACGTACAATAAAAAAAATTTAAATCAGTACCAAAATTTAATAATAAAAAAAAATAGTAGAAATTTAGGAATTTTACACCTGGAGGGTTGTCCTAGCAGAGGGGGTTGCCCAAGCCTTAAGGCTTGTCCGGCTTATCCCAGGGTCGGCCCTGCACGCCACATCCTTACAATTCTGCTTTAATACAATGTGCAACCAGATAAATACAATGCTAAGCTCCATATTATAGCATAAAAAAGAACACTGTAGTCCATATGATATGTATCTAGCAACAATTCTATTAATCCCTTTTGTCTTGATTCTTTTTATTAACATGCAACAAACTCATAGCATAAATAACTAGACATGCAACATCAATTTATTAAGTATGAAGGTAAAGGAGCGAAGGACTAAAACCATCCACCATGAAGAAATGCCTATCTCCTCGATCGAGGAGATACCGAACCATGCTTTAAACAAACGATTCGATATAATGTACGTCGAACTTCTTAGTCGGTATAACTACACAAACGAGCCATGCTCTATAAACCATCCAATCTGACCGAATTAAGCAAGCATGCATCACTGCTCAAATCTCGCGATACCTCGCACAACAAAATCTAAATATCATAAACAAATCAAGAAGCCAATACAACGGATCCACCCAGAGCGAGGAATAACAACGAACGCAAGGATCTCTAAATGATACCTTCGTATGAACCCAAGTCCAACCTGACCTTCGAGCTAACAAAGCAACATATTGCGCCGTATTGGGCGGGGCATTATAGTAAGGAGTCAGTGTATCACTTTATTCTATTAGTACATGTAGGCTTTTCCGAGTTGGACTCTAATCGTCCCATAGTTTCCTTGTCAGAGTTTTCCACGTAAAATTTTTGGTGTTCACTTTTATTGTGCTTTTGGCATATTTGGTTTTTGCATTTTTCTTCGGCCCTCACCTAGTCCTAACAGTTTTCGCATTTTGTTCCCAACAAGAGGCACAATAAACTGTGTTCACGGGTGAATCTTTCAAAACACTAGAATCTATACTATCCAAGTTGTAGTGAGCTTCTTAAAGAGTTGTCCAGACAAGAGACCATAGTTTTTAGACTTATTTTCCGCAGAGTTATCATGGGCTAAGCTGCAGAGAGGACAAAACTTTCTACTCCGATAAAAGATTAACCAAATATACAAGTTTCTACTCTGATCGATTAAACACTAACCAAAGATTTGGGCTTATTGCATAACCAATTATGGATACCAGTAGCGTAGCCAGGATTTTCGTCTAGGAGGCCTGCTCTTACCATTAAGATTTTTTTTACCACCGACTGAAACCAATTGAAAGTAATTGTTTGATCACATTAATCATGATATCTTATAAGTTTCAGAAGATGGATGTCACCCAGGATTTTCATCTTGGGTATGATACTAACCTGGATACAGAAATACATGCAATAATTCTGGGTATCAAGTTATGTAAGAAGTTTTACCACAACTTATGTCTCATTCAAACTGACTCCAAATTATGACTGAGATTCTCAAAGGCAATGCTAAAATTTCCTGGAAGAAACACTCTGCTTTCAAAGAGGTTGCTTATTCTTCAATGTCCACTTTTGATGTCTACAGACAGTAACATGGGTGCACATCCTCTAGCAGCCCATGCACACCACCATAGACAAGTTCAAGTCTTCATGCTGGCCCCAAAATTGTAAGAGGTATTCTGATCTTGGACCAACAAAACTTGTCTTCCTTCGTTAGGGCTACAAATAAGAACAGAGGATGATTCCTTTGGTCTAATGTTACCTTAGTTCTTGTTCAATATCAGGTTTCTGAGTTTCTTTCTATATTCAAGTAAGCTCTTATTTGAGCTGTGTTGTCTTGATGTTTGTAATTGAGGTATGGTCATTTGACTCATTTCTACATAACTCTTTGTAAAAGGCTTGGCTATTTCCGGCCTTAATTTTTCAGATCAATCAATGAAGGGTAAAAACCCTACCTACTAGGTGGTTCTTAAAAAAAAGTAATGCACCACCTAGCTTAATATGCATTATCTACATCCTATTAATGCACACCATGTCTAACTTCTAAATTTATAACAAGATTTAATAATGTTTCAGACTCAGTCAAGCTGGAGGAATTGGGGTGGTCCAAGTCAAATGGTATGCACGTCAAGACTTTGGTCATGTGTTCAGTCATAAGTCAAAGTAACTGAGCACTAGAACTAGAGCCTAAACATTGGATATAGGTGGTATTGTAGTGTGATACGCTCTCGTAGCAGTTACAAATACAAATATTAAGACTACTTGAAATTATGTTCATTTTCTCTAGAGCAAATAAAATTTCATTGCATGTGGTTATGGTTTTCATCTTACAAAATAGTACTCCTAAGAAATTAAATTCCCGGGGGCGCAGCCACGGCTAACTACGCCCCTTGTTGGCACTAACAATGGCCTAAAAGCATAAAGAAGTATGCATTCTGCATTTGTTTCTCATAAGAACACTGTTGAAACATGAAAAATATGGAGTTCATGCGGATTACAAATTGCCGCATAGGTACTTCGAGCCAAACAGGTCCGTATGAAGGAAAGCCGCATAACTGTTCAAAGACATATGCGGCCCATCGACGAACAGCTGTAGAAGGAAAATATGCGACCAAGGAGGAGCAGTTCGACTGATAAAGCTGACAAGTCCAGGCAAAACATGATAGTTCTGACACTTCGACAAGAAAGATAAGACGTGAGACGTCGCCCAAAAGCAGGGTTCGTACGCCTCCATGCGGCCAGAAGAGTTTCATCTAGGCCGCATGACACTTATGCGGCCAAGATTATGTGGCCCCGAAATTTTAGAACTTCATGCAGCCGGAAGTAATTGTGATCCAAGCCGCATGCATGAGCCTCATGCAACCTCGCATGATCGAAGACTGAGAATGCTATACGCAACGGGACACGTGGCAATCTGACCAATTCCTTAACTACCCAGATTTGCTGCAACAAAATCCCAACAAATCGACAGATGGCAGCCCAAGAGTAAGTCTTCGTGTACTAATCAGCCACGTGGCTGCAAGTCGTCTATGCGACTCAAAATACATCTTATTATAAATAGCAGGGTTCCACACCCCTGTAAAAGGCTGGCAACCTTAAAGAAAAAGTAATTTCTTCACGAGCTAGAGACTGCATCAGATAGTCCACGGAGTAAGGCAGAGTTGATAGCACTTTTCCAAGCCTCCGCCGTCACCCCCTAGAATCAAAACTAAACAATTGTACTTAGATTGTTTCCTAGGCTTTCTTTCTAGGTTCTTCTTTGTACAAGTGAGTTTATAATCAATTCTAGTGTTCTGTAATACTTGTTGTTGATTTTTATGGAAAACACGATAGCGACTCTGCTGAGGACATCCTTCTCTTCCGATAAAAAGTTGGTGACGCAATCTGACGCATCCAAGCTCGGCTCTACTCAGCAGATGCTTATGTTCCGTTTCGACCAACAAGCTTTCGAAGAATTGCTCTCTGAAGGGAGCGCCAGCCCAGCCAACCCGAAGAGGATTCGCAAGGCGTCGGTGCGTAAAACTGTTGCCCCCGACCAAGTTCTCGAAGAAGCTCCTTCTGCAGTCCAAGACGATGACCAGAACTCTCTTGTGGCTCTGTTTCTGACCGCAGAGGACCCCACTGTCCCCAAATCTAGCAGAGGAAAACACTACGATGCTGAGTTTTTGGGGGCACAAAGGAACTTCATACGGACAAAGAGGAGGCCACAGAGAGGAGATGGGCAGTATGCCTATGCAACAGCCAACTCTGGCTGCAGGCAGACAACTCGTACGGTAGCCAACTCTCGCCGCAGGAAGATGATCCATGCGGCAGCCAGTCTAGCCGCAAGAAGATGGTCTATACGACGACCAATCCTACCCACAGACATGACGTCTCATGCGGCCCTGTCGGAAGCTCTGTGTTCGACCGTCTCTCATGCAGGCCCGATGCCATACGGCCCACTAAAGATACGGGATGTATCAGTTTAGACTCTTTTTACTATGCACCTTTGGATGCTAAGTCAAAAAGGTCCAGGATAGTGCGGGCTCAACCAGCCCAGTCAACTGTCCAAGTCGCTGACTGTCAGTGGGCCCCGTTAACTGTTACACGGGCTCCTGATGGAAAGTTGTACAAAACCACCCGCGTCCAGTCCTCCAGGGCTAACGGACAAGGTGGGTCTTTAAAGTCTCCCTCTAAAGATCCAGAGCAAGTGCTTTTACTAGCCACGGATCAAGGAGCAAACATGATGCCTAAGCACTTGTGCGCTCGGGATCCCAGAGTTCACAAGTTTGGTGCAAAGGCAGAGCAGCTTCCTACCGACTTACGTGACGTGATTACTCACAAGCGCAAGACGGCAGCGTCAACATGCAATGAGTCCCTCTCGGGGCGTTCTTGCACCCAAGTCATCATCAACTGCTGTTGCAACAAATCAGCAGCACCTGAAGATCGGCAGTCAGTTTTCCAGCGACTGCAGCAGCCCAGCACCTGTCCAAATTCCAGGGGACGAGGAGTTTTCTTTTGCCTCCTGTAATTTAACTCAAAAAGTTTTTCTTGGCAAGGGAGGAAAGAAGACAGGCTCTTCCAGCCCGGACATCTCGCCAGTATTGTAAGGAGACCCTCATCTGGGGGGTTCCCATCAACCACATGGGGTATCTATTTAGGCACTCGATCCAAGAAGAAGCTTCCGATACTCGGGGGTGCACCTTCGGCCTTCTTGAGAGTAGATAAAGCTGGAGGTAGCAGCCTCCTCAATGTATGCGACAACCCGATGTACCAAGAGCACACGCAGGGGGTAGAGATCCTCCAAAACTCTGTAACATAATCAGATTTCCCTGAGGGCCACTTTCCTCGCCAAGACGATACGGCTTCCTGCACAGGAGTAGCACCCCTTCTGAGTCTGACGAAGATGATATTCCGATATTTTCTGACGATTTCTCTATACAAGGGTAGGACACCGATAGTACCTTTGCCACAATCCCTTCCATCTATCTCTACCCACGTGAGAACAGTCTTTACGACTGACGACGATCATGAAGCACCTTCCGACCGATAACGGCTAGAAGTGCTCGAAGCCATGCTCCTGTCCTTAGTCAAGTCGGTGGACGAGATCAAAGTCGCCTTGCCAACTCAACCAGCAAGGACGCCCTGACAAATAAGTTTGGGACCCACAGTCAACGTGGACTCCAATACGATCGCCCCTCTTTTGGGTGATGATCCCGTAGCACCATCCGTTCCTTCAGCTGCAGATGAAGCCAAGGAGGCTAGGAGGGAAGTCCAGGAGCTTCGAGCGATGTTCAATGCTCGAGACTCCTCTCGGGATCTCAGAATACGACAGCCATATCCCGTCGCATGGAGGGACGTACCTTTTCCACCACGGTGCAAGCCGTTCCATATCGATTCTTATGATGGAAAGACCTCTGCTAGTCGGTACATGACTTACTTTGAAGTCATCACCGACCACTTGTCGCATAGTGACGCCATCCTCACGCGATTATTCATCGGTGCATTGGAGGAGATCGCGTTCGACTGGTACCGCAGCCTCCCCGACAACTGTATCCATTCTTTTGACGACTTCAAGCACATGTTCCTGGAGAGATTCTACGAAGTGGGACATGATGTCACGATGCCATCTCTCATGGACGTCGTTCAGGAAGAGAGGGAGCTGACAAAGAACTATATCGAACGGTTCTGCCAAACCGCGATGAGATTGCCCCAAGGCAATCCCGAGAGCTCCTTGATTGAAATATGCCAAAAGAAGCTGCTTCCTGCAATTAGCCTTTGGATGGGTGACGATCAGTTCAGGGATTGGACGACCTTCATCATAAGTTCTACCAATGCGGAGGCAAAATTGAAGAAGGCTCGTCAGCTGGGGTTACACATCCCAGACGGAGAAGATAAGGGCAGACGTCAGGGTCCCACTTCCAGTAACAACAACAGTGGCGCCACCACCAACCGGGACAATAAGGGCAAACAGGCTATGGTCACTGATGTGACTCAGAAGCCCGAACAAAAACAGACGAAAGGTCAGTGGCCCAAGATCAATTACTCATTCGAAGATAGTCATGTCAAACCTATCTTTGATATGCTCTTACAAGGGGGTAGGATCCAGCTTCCGCCACCAAGGCACGAGCCCCGAGCAGCAGAAATAGAGGACCCAAAGTACTATCACTTCCACCGCTATGTCTATCATGCCACCCAGGATTGCTTCCAATTGAAGAGGTACATTCAGAGTCTTATTGACTCCAAAGCTCTGTCGATAGACTTTGAAGAATTTACTGTGGCGGCGAACATGGTATCTATTCAGTTCGGTGACTTCCTTCCAACAAACACTCCAGACGGGGTAATACCTGTCCCCCGAAAAACGATGGAGGTTACTAATCTTCCACCCGCCCAGACATTGCGAGCAGAGGTCATGTGGGTGCATCCAGACTTGGTGCCCGAAGTTACCCAGGGGGTGTCATCTCCTACCAACAAGAAGAAGGGCAGGAAGTCTAGAGCCTGCCATATAATTTTAGCTGAAGCTGAAGAAGCTGCAGATGTCGTTACCCGGTCTGGAGCACAAGTCCAGCCCGCACGGGATAGTCCAGCCGAAGATCCTCAGCCAGCAACGTTGCCTCCCTCTGATGTTCCAAGGCCATCTCAACCTTTATTGGCGGATAAGTCCAAGACGAGGGAGACCCGCTTCGACAGGCCACTCCGCAATGATATACCTCAAGGACTGGAGAGATCTTACAACTTCAATATTTTAGCACATTTGGCTAATACGCCAGCAAATTTGTCGCTATACGAGCTCCTAAGGCTCTCCAAGGATCTTCGTGTCACATTAAGTGAAGCACTCCAGAATGATGATGCCTACTTAGCTCAGGTCAAGCCTCCAGGGGAAGACCCGCCAGTAGATTTACAGGGCGGTGATAGCTCAGATGCAATGCCCAACACATATTTACTCCGCAGGACATGTTAATTAAGACCAACTTGTATGATCGCTCCTTGTACTACACTGGATACATAGGCGACATCAAGGTGGATAGGATACATATCAACCCAGGATCGTCAATAAGCATCATCCCGAAAAGCCTGCTCCAACTTTTTGGCATCCCTATGCACCGGCTAACAGCAACCAACACTGCCATTAGCGGTTTCAACTCAGGGAGAAGCTATCCCTTAGGGAAAATCGGGTTGAAGTGCCAGATTGGTGACCTGAGGACGGAAGTTACCTGCTACGTCATAGATACAGACACCTCCTACAACATCCTCCTGGGACGTTCGTAGATATATGACTATATGATTGTGCCATCCACCCTCCACCAGTGCTTCAAGTATGTCAATAGACACAGCTTCGTGAGGACCGAATTCGCCAACATCGACCCCTTTAAGGAATTGAGTCCCATTCATCGGAGGCTTGTTTATACGAAGAATCCAAGAAGTACATCACCAACAAACTGGAGACCACCACAGGGCCAGAGGAACCCTCGATAATTTACCTCCAGACTCATAAACATAGCAAAGCCGTACCCCTTGTTGCAACCATACATGAAGAGGTGCCTAGTTCTCTCATTCAATCTGTGCAGTCGGAACCAATGGGCATTCAATGCCCAAATTTAAAAGCCAAAGCCCATCATAGGGTCGATGGTGATCCAGTTACCAAAATCCATTTGAAGATCATCGGAAGACACAGAACCCCTTGTCGAGCTTCCCAAGACGAGCCGGCAACTAAAGGCCGATCCGACATACTCAAGCAAGCCAACATTTCAAGTTCGACCCTTGGTGGTCAAGTTGCCCAAGACGGCATCCCAACCTTTGGGATCGCAGAGGGTAGCCAAAGATGACGTAGAACTCGCCGAATGCCTCGTGGCACAGACGGATGTAACCTCTCCTGATGATGTAATCCCGGTGGACAAAATTTCTTATTTTATCAATAAGAGGCTGATATTAGACTATTCTGAGTATGATAAGCCTAATCTAACGTATGTCGCACGGGACTGCCTAGACGTTAGCCTGTACACACAGGTGACAACCGTTCATACCCCCAAATCGACTTGCTCCCATAAAAGGCACTTACTTCCCGGTCTCAGACAGAAGAGGATGGGATCACACAATTATCTTTGGCCGAAAAGAAGGTCCTCAATCTTTCATGCCACAATAGTTCGACCTCGGACCCGAAGCTGGGAGACTACCGCTCAACTTATGTAGTCCTCAAGCCAAGTACTTCACGCAAAAGTAGGGGTACGACATGGAGGCTACTCCGTGTCTAAATTATGGCAGTGGTCGACGATTGCCTCTACAGCCGTCGGCACCGGTAGGGAAGCCTCAAGATCATTATCACAAATCCAGACGTGGCCTCGGGTATGTTACTCCACCTACAACGCCCGAAAGTTCTGACGAAGAATGCGAGTGGCACTTCCATTCGTCCGAGTCACCCTTTTACGACTCCGATAGCAGTATTGGGGATATATTCAGACGGACATTATCTGCCAATATGACATCCGCTGATGTCGAAGAAGAAGACGAAGACCTATTGAACCTCTTGAGTTGGAGCCGTGGGTCCAGCAACTAGATGCACAATGGGAGAAATGCTTCGAACTTCGTGATCCTTCCACTGAAGATGAGGTTATGCAAGTTAACATCGGCAATGAATCCTCTTCAAAGCCAATCTTCGTCAGTAAAAGTCAGACAGACGACGAACGGGAGTCGTTGTTACAACTCATCAGAGAATACATCGACGTCTTTGCCTGGAGCTATGAAGATATGCCAGGGCTGAACCCCGAGATTGTACTCCATAAGCTCAACATCTATCCGGACGCAAAACCAGTCAAGCAACAGCAGCGATGATTTCGTCCAGACATCATGAATTCCATCGAGGTAAAAGTAAACAAGCTTATAGCTAACGGTTTCATCCGTAAAGAGCAGCACCCATACTGGGTAGCCAACGTAGTGCCAGTCATCAAGAAGAACAAAAAATCCAAATCTGCATTAATTTTCGCAATCTGAACGCGGCATGCCCTAAGGATGAATTCCCTCTTCCGATCACCGATATAATGATCGATAATACGTACGAATTTGAGCGCATGTCCTTTACGGATGGCTTTTCGGGATACAATCAAATCAAGATGGCTCCTGATGATGAGAAGCACACATCATTTCGAACGTCGGTCGGCATATATTGTTATACGGCTATGCCCTTTGGCCTGAAGAATGTCGGTGCAATATATCAACGGGCTATGAGTGTCATCTTCAGAGATCATTTGCGCAAAATGGTGGAGTGTTACGTAGACAACATCGCCGTCAAGAGTCGCTCCAAAAATGATCATTTATATGACTTGAGAACAGTGTTCGACCTCATACGGGCACACAACCTGAAGATGAATCCCACCAAGTCTTTTCTGGGGGTGTCCTGTGGAAAGTTCTTGGGCTTTGTCATTACTTCTCGGGACATTCACATAGATCCCGACAAAACAAAAGCAATCCTTGAGATGAACCCACCAAAGAGCCTCCACGAAATCTGCGGCCTTCAGGGAAGACTAGCCTATATCAGGAGGTTTATATCTAACCTCTCGTGGCGATGCCAACCCTTCACTCAACTCATGAGGAAAGGTGTCTCTTTTGTATGGAACAAGAAATGTCAGCGTGCCTTTGACGATATTAAGGAGTACCTGACGAATCTGCCAGTTCTGGTAACCCTGGTCGCCGGAAAGCTCTTCCTGCTCTATGTACGGGCGATAGAACATTCCATCGGTGCAGAATAATGATGCGGGACATGAACAAGCCATTTACTATCTCAGCCGGATGATGGTAGGACCTGAACATAGGTACACTGCCATGGAGAATGAGTGCCTTGCCCTAGTGTTCGCCATTCAAAAAATATGATACTATGTGACAGGGCAGACCATCCATGTAATTTTACGACTTAATCCCCTCAGGGTTCTCATGACCAAGCCAGGTGCACTCAGTTCTCGTCTAGCCACCTGGGCGATACTACTATCCCCTTATGACATGATTTTTGTTCTGCAGAAAGCTATCAAGGGTCAAGCCCTGGCTGACTTCCTAGCAGCCCATCCAGGCTCAAAAATAGCCAGAATTTATGAAGAAATTCCTGATAAAGTCGTCGCTTTGAACATGACTTCGTACAACGCCATTTGGCGAATGTTCTTCAACGGTGCTTCAAGAATGGGGCCACAAGGTGATATCGTCGCTGGAGGGGTGGTGTTAATTTCACCCTCCAGACTAGTAGTCAATCGGGCGTATTCTCTTACAGAACCTTGTTCGAACAACGTAGCCGAATATAATGCTCTAGTCATTGGACTCCAACTCGCGAAAGAAGTAGGAATCAGATACCTGGAAGCCTATGGTGACTCACAGTTGGTTGTTAACCAGATCTGAGGTTCATACGAGGTTCGCAATGAGGACCTGATTTCCTATTTTTAGATAGCAATGGCCATCATTACAACCTTGGACGGGTTCTTTATAGAGCATGTTCCTAGGCTTCAAAATATCGAAGTTGATGTCCTGGCCGGTCTCACCGCTTCCACAGCACTCCCAAATAATGCTCATTATCTAGTCGAAATAATAGGCTATGAACTGGTCTGCCCTAGGAACAATCTTCAACTGGGTGTGAGTTGCTCTGCCCAGATAACCAACGACATATAAGACTGGAGATGCCCTCTCATCGACTTTGCGGTCTATGGAATTCTGTCAGAGAATGTGAAGGAAGCTACCTCAATCAGAAGACGTTCCCTCAGATTCTTCTACGATACGGAGACGAAAATGCTATAACGACGATCCTACGATGGGCAACTACTAAGATGCATGTCAAGTACCGAAGCCAAAGAAGTCCTACGTGAAGCTCATGACGATACTTGTAGGGCTCACCAACCTGGCCCGAAATTACAAGATCGCCATCGCCGGATGGGTTATTACTGGTCCACAATGATCGCAGATGCAGTTGATTATGCAAAGAAGTGCAAGGCTTGCCAGATCCATGCAGATTTTATACATCTGCCATCTGAATTCTTATACCCGACAGTAGCCTCTTAGCCATTCGAAGCATGGAGAATGGACATTATTGGGCCAATCACCTCGCCGTCGTCTAGAGGGCATCGGTTCATACTTGCAATCACCGATTACTTCTACAAATGGACAGAAGCTGTTCCATTGGCATAGGTCAAGACATCGAACGTGATAGCTTCATAAAATATCACGTCATCTACCGTTTTGGGCTGCCCCGGAGGATTATCCACGACAATGGTCCGCAGTTCGCAAGCCACGCTTTCTATCGATTTTGTGATAAGAATCGGATCCATAACATGGCCTCGACAGCATATAACCCTCGACCAATGGTCTGGCTGAAGCATTCAACAAACCATAATCAAGCTCCTTAAAAAGTTTGTGTCTGCAAACAAACGCGACTGGAATGAAAAGCTTGGTGAGTGCCTATGGGCATATCGGACGACAATTCGGATGGCTACAGGAAATACACCGTTCTCCTTGATCTATGGGAGCGAGGCAGTCCTCCCATTGGAAACTCAGATCCCCTCACTTCAAGTGGCCCTCACCTACCGATTAACAGCAGACGATAACTACCGCCGACGGCTACAGGAGTTAGAAGCATTAGATGAGAAGCGTTTATAAGCTCAACAAAGCATAGAGCTCTACCAAGCGCGCATCTCTCAGGCTTTTGTCACAACCCGCACCTACTGTGAGGGTACGAGTACGTAACAGCGTCCAGCCTACGCCGCAGTGTCGGCGGTAGAACGCTGTTCTAGGTCACTATCTAACCAACAACTAGCGCAATTATATAATGTACTTGTCAAAATCTTAACTCCGAACGGAGAACAAGTATAGATATAATGAATCTCAATCACAGTCTAAGCACGATATGATAACACAGAAGTTTATAACTAAGACTAAATAACAACAACAAACCAATTACTAAATAATAATAATCTCAAACAATCTCAAAATAAAACAATATCTCAACTTATTATAATTCAAGTTCTAAAACATGAACTAAACCAAGTCTGCTAGCTAGCCAATAACTTAGATATCTAACCTTAGTTACCTAGGTAAATCCAATACCTTATCTTGTAATAAGCTAAACTCATTACCTTAAGGTAAGGTAAATCATTACCTTGGTTGGAAAACTAATACCTTAACCTCTAATACTAATACTTTAAATATCTAGCCTCTAACTATCCACCCTAAAATATTAGATAGACAATACCTTAGTATCTAATACCTTAGTATAAAATAAACCCCTCTACCTTGTAGGTAAGTCCCCTTTACCTTATAGGTAAATACATTACCTTAAGGTAATAGGCAAATACCCAAAATATTCTAAGATACCACTATGGTATCTCAAGATATCACTCTATATCCTAACTTATATCTCTAATACAAGATACTAACCAACTCTAACATATAACTTCTAACCATCTATTCTAACTTAGAAACCTAATACAACTAACATCTACTAACTAATATCTAACCATAACATATATGTATATATATCTAACTCTAACTCTAACCAACTAACATATGTCATCTCTAACTAACAATAACATAGATTAACACAACTATCTAACTTATACAAGATATCACTATCTAACTTCTAAGATACCATCTAACCTCTACATAGATTCTAACATACTAACATATCCATACATACAATATCTAAATTCCTCTCCACTCCAACACTAAGACACACACAAACACATATACCAAATCCACCCCCTCTCTTCTAACACACCCACACACATCTATATACAAACACACTACCACTCAACCAAAACATAAATCACTCAACAAACCACACTAGCCTCAAGTCAAATAGGATGGCATGATCCTCCCAACTCTCTCACCTTCACAACACACACACTACACTACCATCTACACAACATCAAACACACACTAGCACATATCCTCTAACAATCTTACTTCTCTCTACTAACCACACACATCCTTATCTCATTCAAACACACACACACTGTACTAACATATATTACCTAACAATAATATATATATATATATATATATATATATATATATACTATATAATACATATTCTTGACAACCTATGATACCTACATTCACATGATATCCATACTATATAGGCTCATAGGATACACAAAATGTCTATATCGTATAGTCACTCTTCTACTTAAAACCAATACTGTACCAATTGGGCCTTCACTAAATTCTAGGATTAAAGTATGTTGTATCCCTTCGTATTAGCTTTCCGAAACTTCAAACAGATCACATTTTCGTGTCCGGAAGCTCCCGAAATCGCGAAAACACCGAAACGCGTTCATCTTTCGGACAGCTGACACTCAAATAGTTTTACAGAAAGTTTTACAACGAATTTGGCTTATTAAAATATATATTTGGAAATCTAACTTCGATACGGTTCTTTAAAACAAAAAGGGAGATTAATCTGAGTTCTGAGCTAAAAGTTATGACATTTCTAAGTTGTTATGGTTACAAAAAACGTGGATGAATATTATGACGATTTTGGATTGTTTTGAACAAAAGAAACACATGTAGGCCAAGATACTTGGATACCAACATAGGTATCCAAATGAAACTCATTCTAACCATCCTAACTAAGATCAATCCACTCTCTAACCATTCTAAAACTGAATTTAAAACATAATTAATCCTATTAGGCAATAAACCAAACACATGGGGTGTCCTAATTTGGGATCTATCAAGTAGGACACAAAACACATCTAAAATCATCAAGGGAGCTCAAATGGCCTTAAACTAGAATCTAAAGGGGATACATGTATGGGGGTGGATCCTATGGATTCAAAACTGACTAATATGCATAAAAAATCAATTTAGAGGGTTGGTTTTACCTATTGGGAGTGGGATCCCAATGATACACTCAAAGGACACGGTTCCGACACGAAAGATCCTCCAAAATGGACACCCTTCCTTGCTCCCAATCCTTGCTAGCACCTCCTTCTTGGTTGAATGAGAAGAAATGATGGAAGATTGGAAGAAGAATGGAGGGATTTGGAGATCAAAATCAAGAGGGAAGCTCTCAAGTTTGGCGAAGAACAAATTTGGGGAAAAAAAAGGCAAGTGTAAAATAAAAGAGAGGGACACCTCTCCCCCTATAGGTGGCTGGCCATACATGCCCTAAATGGGCCTATGTGAAATGTTCAAGATGTCCCTACAAGTCTCCTTTGGGTCAACTTAAGTCATGACAAGATTTGTGGTCAAAAAGGTCAAGTTTAAGTCTCTAATTTAACCATTCTAAGCAAGTGGGATTAGTCTAATGACACTAACTTAATTAGTGGAGTTTACAGGCCATGCCTAACTAAACTTGGGATCCCGACTAGAGTCTAAGCTATCCGGGTCACTAACACAAGTCGAAACGATATGAAAATCGAACCCGACTTAACAAATCCCATAAAATCAATATTAAAATATAAAAATTCCCAAAATATTAAAATATGAAAAATGACCCAAATCACAATATATCAATTTAAATATTATTAAAATAATCTAAAATTTACCAATAAATTAATAATATGACTTAAACCTATTATTAAATAATCAATTTTATAAAAGTTCAAAATTATCCTCATTTTAGAAAAGTTGTGGTTACAAATTTACCCTCCGTAGAAAAATTTCGTCCTCGAAATTAAGATGGTCATACTCCTTCTAGGTTAAACCCCCAACAATCAAGGTTAAGAAAACTATATCTAAAATATGCAAATTGTGGTCCTACTGGTCGTGATATCACGATCTTGATTAGGGTCACTATACTATCTATCATAGCACAAAACATCCTGACAGGTACTAATGGAATCACACAACAAGATGGAAATAAGAACAGGAAAGACAGACCTGCTAATCCATCATCCGTAGTGTCGGTCTACTCGACTGTCAGCGCAAAAGCCCTGCCCCTCTAGGCTATATCCCTCTGATGGTGTGGGGCACGGTGCTGCGCTACAGGTGGCCTAGCTCCCTCTATCTAATTCATGATACTCAAGTAACATCCACACTGATATTCCATTCCATCATACTAGGGCACCATCTATATGGTATCTATTCTAAAATCTGATAATCATACCCGTCTATCCAGAACCATGTTACCAGAATCCTCGTTACGCCAGTAAGTACAACAACGATAATCTATAGAGTCTGCAACTAAGGTACATACCTCTAGAATCATGGTATTTAAATTTTTGCATTGCCGCTAGCTTGGCTGCAAAAATTTTAAATTCCTACACCCGAGAAATACATCCAAAATCAGACTCTATCTCATCGCCAAATCAACTAATATGGCTGTAGAAGACTCTAGATTCCATGACTGAGGCAACCTAGCCCATAATGTTCATCTTGGTAGAAATCAAGTCAATAATGAATACCAAGAATCAAATTCAATAACGAATAAGAAAAAATAGACAGATACTGTCAGAATCAAATTTCGAGATAGTTTATAATGAGATTCTCAAGGGTCATCCCAGGAATCTTCTCAAGTAGTCCTAACTGTGATTAAGTACTCTCTCAACTAAAGCCTATTTCTTATCTCTTATCGCAGGCGCGTAGTAGTACAATTAATCGTCGTACTACCACGACTTCGTACTAATAATGCGAATCTTGACTTACATGGGCCACCACTAAAAATGTGTCACAACCTGTACCCACTGTGATGGTATGAGTACGTAACATCGCCCAGCCTACGCCGTAGTGTCGGCGGTAGAACGTTGTTCTAGGTCACTATCTAACCAACAACTCATGCAATTATATAATGTATACTACAAAAAAGTAACCTTTGGGGACAACAAAAAACTGTCTTAAAAACTGCAACTACCGTCCCAATAAATATTTGGGACAGCCTTTGGGACGGGAATGGACGGTGCTATTAGGGTGGCATGGCAAAAAGTTTTAGGACGGAAAAAAACCGTCCTAATTAGGTTTTAGGGTCAAAAAACTAATCGTCCCAAAAGAGTCTGAATTATTATATTTTTATGACGAATTATAAAACTGTCCCAAGATATAAGTATTTGAGACGAAAAAAAATCGTCATAAAAATTAAGAAATGGATTAAAAAGAGTCACAAAAGGATATAGTTCATTTTTAGGACATTTATAGATCCATCCCAAAAAGTAATAGAAATCAAAAAAATTATTTCGAATTTTTTTTCATGTTCCTATAAAACATACAATTAAAAGACATAACACATCTATATATAACTATATAAGTTCAATTGCAAAATGAACTAAAAAGCTTTACATCATTAAGTATCATTTACCATCGTTTACAAAATAAATCCAAGACATATTACATGAATCCACACCATCACATACAAAATTAACCCATCTACAACATCACTTACAATGAACCCAAAATGATTTAAATATTTTCTATGAAAAGTTTACATAATAGGGTGATTTAACATCAGTGATACTATAAACCCTAGGGAACCTCATCTTCAGGATCTCCATGACATCCAAATTCCTTCTTAGTTCATTACCCTATTTCTGGCCTGAGGTCAAATGGGCAACAGATGAAGCAGAACGTTGTTTAGTGCAAAGACATGTTGATCGATATCGAACCCTGTGAGCCACAGAATCATCCTCTCTTCATGAATCTGGAAGAAATATTCGCAATGAGAGCCACCATAAGTCATAAGAAAATAGAAACAGATTAAATATGTGAATAAATTACTTGCAAAGACACTAAATCCACTAACAAAAAATAGGAATGTAAAGTATAAATTACAATCTGTATTGAAGTAAAATACCTTTTTCCTTATATAACCCACCAATTCCCTGCCTACACAAGAAACCTTCATGTTCTTCACATCACCTCTTATCTCGCTGCGCATCCAAGCCGTAAGAAATATCTCGACCATTATGGGATTATGTTGTCAACGAAGAGTGAAGAAATACTATGCATGGTTACCATGTTTTTGGAATGAAGCATAGGGTTCAAAACATGAACCTCCCAATATGTCAGGAAAAAATTTGTTGCATAAGCTATGCTTGTGCAATATCAGATCGAACATTCAATGAATATAAACTTAAAGAAATACCTATCTACTACAATAGAAAAATGGAAATAGAGCTCAAACCCAAGTCCAGTTAACAAATCATCTTATTCAGGCATCAACAAAGATTTCAAGTAGAGAACATCATGATGTTGGTGGATTATAGGCAGATAATTGGCAGTGAGCATACATTAACAGAGACATTTATAAAATGATATATTATCTGGCATACCAAATTCAAAAAAAAATTAGTAAATTAAGAAAAGATTTGTTGCAACCTACAAAGCTTTGAACGCAACCTGCCTACATAATATATGTGTTCGTCTTTTTGAAGTTCTCTTTCTATTTTTCTGCTCCATATGCTTGTTGATGCAACAAATTGACTACTAGCATGATAATTGTTGTATATTATATTATTGAGAATAAGGGACAGCTTTTGGTGTCCCCCCTGGGTTCTAATTGGATCTATTGGTAGAACAAAAATGATATCTATTGGCAAACTTTGCTTTCGACAAACCACTAAATCAGTATTGGAACTTTGTCCTGCCATATTCTAAAAGACTTCATTTGTTTTAAATTAGCTTCCTCTAATAACTTATTGTAGGAACGAAATCGTAAAGCAGAATACTCTAGAGGGGGGGTGAATAGAGTAAGCAGCGGAATATTGCTAATTAAAAATCTTGTTAGCAGTTAGATCACAGATATAAAAATAATCATAAAGTAAATGACAGAAATTAAAAGTGATCAGAAGGCAAACACAAACATCGAGATTTATATTGGTTTTCCTCTTGTGAGGACTAGTCCAGTCGGAAGAACTCTAGCTTCCAGTTCAATCCACTATTGAAAATCCCGCAAGTTTTCATACGAAGTCCTTGCAACTTCTACAGACACGAGCTTTAATACGAAGAACTCGACCAACTTCAATTGTGAAGAGTTGTATCTTCTATCAAGCCTCTGATTACAATCGCTCTAAAACTTCTAGACCGTACTGCACTGGCAAATCGACTAGAGGATTGTAACTGGCTTGGGATTTGAAAATGAAAGCTTCTTAGAACTCTTTGGAAGAATATAAGCTTAAGAAGAGAAGAGATTGAAAGTGAATTGGTGATCTGAAATGATCGAAATACTTCTCTATTTATAGTTTTTCTAAAGACAGAACTCTGACAGAATTTGGACAGAACTCTTTGTAACAAACCACAACTGAAGGAAGACCAAGTTCAAAATCAAATGTTCACTAACGTTCTACTTGGCCGAACTCTGGCCGAACTCGGGCCGAGTTCTGCTAGGGTTCTGCCAGTTCATTTTTGAGAAAAATTAATTTAGGCTTTTTGAAAAAGTCCTTCAGAAGCTTTTTGTAAAAAATGATATTTTTCAAAAACATAGGTCATTTGTAAAAGAATAGGGTGGTTTTGAAAAACGATTTCGGATAGCCTATTTGCCAGTACGACTCGGTGTACAATGTATTCCTAGACTCAATAAAATAAAAAATTATATTGCTTCAAAGGAAATACATTATGAATGGCAAACGGCTTCAGTCTTGAACATAGTAGATATCCATCGTTGAGCAGTGTCCAAAATGTCGTAGGTAAACATCTGAATTGACTTACATTTATATCGAGACAGAGTTTGATCAATTATTAAAATCAGGTTTGACCATGACCAATGGGCCAACAATCTCCCCCATTTTGATAATTGACAAACCTTGCTAATATAACATCTGAGTACGGATCAATTCAAAAATGTATCAAAAGAAATTGTTCATAACCTGTATGCATGAAGATGTTAGATCTATTTCTCTCCCGTTGTCACTTAGCAAAATAATTGCAAAAGAGAAAGCTCCCCCACAATAAATGCATAAGTAACAAACAGTGAAGAAACACACAAAAAATATATAAAACATTCATCACAGGTATGGTAGAAACAGTTAAAAAGATATTGTATAAACAACACAGGCATGTTATTTGTCACAGGCAGTTTTAATATGAAGCAGAAAGAGAGATAATGCTAGAATAAAACTGAAACAAATAAAGTGCTGAATAATAAATTAATATGCCAAACTGAGGCATAATAAAAACCATGTCTATGAAGAGTCACATAATAACTAAAATAAAAGGTGCTAATAATAACTTGGAATGTCGGAGCATTTCCAAGTAAACATAAGACAAAAATAACAGTCTCAAAAATCATAACATCTCAAAAGTCATCATCATCCTCATCATCATCATCAGCTGCAGCGCCAGCATGTCCAGAAGGACCAGCTCCAGAAGTATGAGGAGTGGCACCAGTAGTACGATACCAATCGTAAGCGTTCCCTGGCTGGAACAAAGTGTGGACTGCCTCATCATCAATGCGGTAGCCAAAAACAGAAGGGTCTCGAGGTAGAGAGCTAGCAGAGTGGCCCGTCTGCACAAATCTCAGATCGGCAAAGGAGTTGGCAACAACCTGGAACCGAGTCACGTCATGGAACTCATGTTCCCTGGAAGTCTCAACATAAAAGGACTGCAGATCTGATAGGTGCTGATGAATACCCTCAAATGTCATAGGATAAGAATGAGAAAGACCAGGTGCAGTGGGAGTAGGTGCATGAGAAGCAGGTGCAGTAGGTGGAGGAACAGTGGCAATGCTGCGACAAGAGAGTTTGAGGAACTTGGGTTCAGGGTCAACAGCACAAGTAGATAGGTCAATGTCAAATCTCTGAAAGATGCGTGGGATGATCATCGCATAAGAGAGGTTGAGGTCTCTTCCGCGATATCTACCCATCATCTGAATGATAGTCTTAGGGGCAGAAAAAAGGAATCCCCTTAAGAATGTGATATAGAGCAGAAAGCTCAAGTGCAGTAACATCATCTTTGGAAGTAGATTTTGAAAGTAAAGTTGAATAGATGATGCAATGTAATTCGTAGTTAAACAAGTTCAAGTTATTAGTCTTGAACTTTCCAGGAACTTTCAAGGACGAGCGCGTGCGGGCGCACAAAGCTCATTCTTGAAACTAACGAAAGTCGTACCATTGAGAAAATCAAAATCAGTGATGTCATCGAGCGGGGCACCTTCGTTTGGAATACCAAGGATTTTCGCTAACGTTTCATCAGTGAATTCGATATCGATCCCTCCGACACGTGTTCTCGTGGTAAAAGTGTCTAACACGAAATTATAATAGAATAATATAATGGAATTAGTAGCAATAGAAAATTGTAAGGTAACAAAGTGTTGTAACCCTAATGCCTCAAAGTAAGGGCGGTGATCCGGAAAGACGGTCCATTTAATCGGTGATCCGGTACAAATAGTACGCATAATGAAATCGGCATACCACAATAAAGCTTGGTCGGAAGTTTTAAAGTAAAACTCGTCCGATGCACCGTCGTCCGATTGGACCGGAGAAAAGAGGCAATCCGTATGCGGATCCGAAGACGATGCCTCTTAACTAGGCATTGGTCTTTTTCCTCTTGAAGGGATTGAACTTAGGCAATCTTTCCCAAAATTCTAGAAACCCTAGGAATTGAAAAGTGGAGGAGAGAATGAATTATACCTTCCAAGAATTGAATATATTGTTGAGGACGAAATTCTTCGCACGAATCTAAAGTTTGGACGAAGATCTCCACACGGATTGGAAGAACAAGGGTGGAGAAGAGCTAGGGTTTGGAGGCACGACTGCTACTGATGTTTGAGGATGTTTGGAAGAATGAAGAAGATGGGACCTCGGGTTCTGGCTGGTACATATATATCCAGTCGAACTCTGGCCGAATTCGGACCAAACTCGGACCGAATTCGCCAAGGGTTGCCTGGCTATATATATATATATATATATATCAAAAATAATAATAATGATGGGGCCACATCTTTTTCATTAATTCGTTTTTAATGTTTAATTCAGAGTTTAGTAATTTTAAATCTTAAAATAATATAATTAATATTATTTTATAAATAAATATTCTTTACTCAGCATCTGTCTCAGATTAGCTGTAGGAGTACTGTTCCAGCTAACGGAGGTCCACCGGAGAATTCTTAAATACTACTTCGCTTTGACCGTAGTCTTGGTGACAGACAGACTTTTTTTAGGCTTGTCTCGAAAACAGTTATCGTGTATCGAATAAATAATTAATAAGACAAAACTAATTAATATTATTGATATCTAAAATTCCTAATTCTCGACGTAAATAATTGAAACGATCTTCCGCTAGAGTTTTGTGAGTTTGTCAGCTAATTGATTCTGTGTGTCTATGTATACAAGGTCTATATATCCATTTTGTTGATGATCTCTAAGAAAGTGATGTCTAATCTCGATATATTTAGTACGAGAGTGACATACTGGATTCTTAGTCAAATTAATAGAACTAGTATTGTCACAGAAAATAGGTATGTGTGTAAAATACAATCCATAGTCTTCTAAAGTTTGTTTCATCCACAAAATTTGTGCACAACAACATCCTGCGGCGATATATTCAGCCTTGGTTGTTGATAATGCAACAGAATTGTGCTTTTTACTAAACCAAGAGACTAAAGCTTTTCCTAGGAAATACATGTGCCACTGGTACTTTTTCTATCTACTTTACATCCGACAAAATCAGCATCAGAATAACCGGTTAGGTCAAATGACGTGGTTTTGGGATACCATAAGCCGACAGAAGAAGTGCCTTTAAGGTATCGGAAGATACGCTTAACTGTGCACAGATGTGATTCCTTAGGATTAGCTTGAAAGCGTGCACATAAACAAACACTAAACATAATGTCTGGTCGACTAGCAGTTAAATATAGTAAGCTAACGATCATACCTCGATACTTACGTATGTCGACAGGTTTGCCTTGTTCATCAATATCAAGCTTGGTTGAAGTTGCCATTGGAGTGCTAAGTGTCTTGACTGCTTCCATGTCGAACTTCTTTAATAGAACTTTTGTGTACTTTGCTTGATTTATGAACGTCCCATTGTTGGTTTGTTTGATTTGCAGTCCGAGAAAGAATTTCAGCTCTCCCATCATGCTCATCTCAAACTCATTCTGTATACACTTTAAAAATTCTTGACAAAGAGATTCATCAGTAGATCCAAAGATAATATCATCTACATAGACTTGAATCAAAAGAATATTGTTATTCAAAGATTTTATAAACAAAGTAGTGTCAACCTTTCCCTTTGAAAAACCGTTATCAAGTAGAAAAGAGCTTAGATGATCGTACCAAGCACGAGGGGCTTGTTTCAAACCGTATAAGGCTTTCTTCAACTTGAAAACGTATTCAGGAAATTTGAAATCAGTAAAACCGAGAGATTGAGCTACATAAACTTCTTCTTTTATAAAACTATTTAAAAATGCGCTTTTGACATCCATTTGAAATAATTTAAAATTATGCAAATATGCAAATGCACATAACATGCGAATGGATTCTAATCTCGCAACTGGGGCATAAGTCTCTTCGTAGTCGATTCCTTCTTATTGATTGTATCCTTGAGCTACGAGTCGAGCCTTATTACGAGTCACTAAACCATTCTCGTTCAGTTTATTTCAGAATACCCATCGGATGCTAATGATCGGATGATCAATGGGCTTGGGAACAAGTTCCCAAACTTGATTCCGTTCGAATTGGTTTAATTCCTCTTGCATAGCATCTAACCAAAAATTATCACTATATGCTTCATCAATATTTTTGGGTTCGAACTGCGAAACAAAAGCAACACAAGAAGCTATATCTTTATTAGAGGAACGAGTACTTACACCTTTGGTAATCTCACCAATTATCAAGTCCTTTGGATGATTAGCCAAGAATCTCATCTCTTTTGGTGTAGTCTCAAGATTGCTAGTTTCGGCTTATTTGCTTGGATGTTCATCTGATGCCTGATGTGATGGTTCTGTATCTTTTTGTGAAGGTTTTGCAGTAGTTGTACTTGGTACGATTATGTCTTCATTGTCATCATCATCTAAGTGTTGATTTAGCTCATCAAACTTGACGTTGATAGATTCTTCAATGATCATGGTTCTTTTGTTGAAGACTCTATATCCTTTGCTCTTTGCTGCACAACCTAAAAATATATCTTTATTAGCCTTTTCATCAAATTCACTCAAATTATCTTTAGTATTAAGAATAAAATATTTACAACCAAAGATTTTGAAATATGAAACATTTGGTATTCTATCAAACCATAATTCATAGGAAGTCTTCTTCGATATAGGTCGAATTAGAACCCTATTAAGAATATAGCATGATGTATTTACAGCTTCAGCCCATAAGTATCTAGGTAGACTAAACTGGTTTAACATAACTCTAGCCATTTCAGATAGAGTTCTATTCTTACGTTCCACAACTCCATTTTGTTGCGGAGTCCTAGGGCAAGAGAATTCATGCAAATAATCGTGTGTGTCACAAAATTGCTTGAATTCTGCATTCTCAAATTCGCCGCCATGATCACTACGAATACGAGTAATCATGAACCTTTTTTCATTCTGTACTTTCTTGCAAAATGTGACGAATTCTGATAATGCATCGTTCTTGCGTGCAAGAAAATAAACCCATGTATATCTAGAAAAATCATCTATAATGCATATAACTTACCACCTAGACTAGCAATTCTACTAGGTCCAAATAAGTCCATATGCAACAGTTGTAAAGGTCTAGTGGTACTTACAGCATTCTTGGATTTGAATGCAGATTTGATAGCTTTGTTCTTTTCACATTCACTACATACCGTATCCTTCTTGAAAGAAATATCCGGTAAGCCGCATACCAACTTCTTCGTAGATAATCTTGAAATTGTATCCATGTTTGCATGACCGAATCTCATATGCCATAGTTGACTCTCAACGCTTTTGGCCATCAAACATCTACCTGCTTTGTTAGCATCTTCTAACAAATAGAAAACATATATACTGTCTTCCCTAATACCTTCAAATATAGTGCTACCATTTGAACTATCAACTATAGTACATTTATCTTTTACGAAGTTAATACCATAACCGTGATCAGCTAAATGGCTTATATTGAGCAGATTATATTTTAACTCGGTAACTAGACAAACATCTTTAATCACTGGATAGGGAGCCTTACCAATGTCATCGATACCGATTATGTACCCTCTTAAATTATTACCGAAGGAGACGTATCCTTCTTTATTCCTCTTCGACAGTATTGTGAATAATGAAGCATCACCGGTCATATGCTGTGAGCAACCGCTGTCGAGGATCCATTTGCTTCTAGCATGTGAAGGGCGTCCCACCTACAAAACAATTTGTAAATGAAACTCTTGGTACCCATTTCTTGTTGGGTCCTGACTGGTTAGTTTTTGGTATCCATGCATAAACGTTTAAATCTACTAACTTTCTGATTCTACATACAAAAGATATATGACAAATGAGGCCACAATATAATGACATTTAGCATGTTGAGTGTTGAAAGAGGTGTGAGGTGCATGATTGGTAGGTTTTAGTTTTCTAGTATAGAAGAATGCATGCCTATTAGTCTTTTTGGGCATAGTTTTGGTATGGTTTGGTCTGACAGTGTTGGGCATGTTCCGATGATTCGGTAATTGACACGTATTAAAATAGGAAGCAGCAACTTCAGGCCGTTTTCCTAAACTGATTTTTAACTTTTTGGAAGTCTCATATAATCTAGTATAGTCAGATATGAGTGATTCTAATCTGACCTGTGCACACTAGAGACTCTTTCTCTCCTTAGATAGGTCTTCCTTTAACTGGATAATAGTTTGGTCTTTTTCTTCGGATAGCTTAACAGTCTCGTGTAACAATAACTTAATAGATGAAAGCTCACCAGACTCATTTGAAGAGTCAATATCTCTAACATGATCTAGTAGGTCGGTAAGTCTTCATATTTCACCTTTGTACTCTTTGAGTACCTTCTTAGAGGTTTCATATTTACTACGCAGTTTCCTGTAGTCATCTAACAGTTCACTGAAAGCCTCTCCTAGTTGCTCAAAGGTGAAATCATCATAAGGATCAAATAGAGGATTAGTGATTACCAGATCGCAATCCATCAAGCACACATTTGCAGCGTCATCTGATTGTTCAACTTCTGAGTCACTGGCTTCACTTTCATGTCATATGCTTGTGTTGGCAAACTTTCTTGATGTAGATTTCTTCAGATAGCCTTTGTCATATTTGCTATTTTTTTATGATGATGTTGTTGGACAGTCTTTCTTCATGTGTCCTTTCTTCTTGCATCCGTAGCAAATAGGATCTTCCTCGTTGTTGTTGTTGTTGTTGTCTTTTGTTCTCCTGTTAAATCTTATGAACTTCTTGAACTTTCTTACCAAAAGAGCTTGATCTTCAAAGTCGGAGTCGCTGTCATCAGAATCATCTTCGATGATTCTTCTATGTTGAGCCTTGAGAACGATCGTCTTCTCTGACTTCTTCTTTGGTGTAGCATCTTCAAAGTCTTGAAGTTCTAACTCGTGAGTGAGTAGCTTACCCATGAGTATTTCTAGAGATATTGTTGAGAGGTCGTTCCTTTCAATGATTGCAGTAGCCTTTGGAATTCAGTTCTTTGTAAGGGCTCGTAGAAGTTTATGAATCTTCTCATGGTTACTGTAATCCTTGCCTAGTGAAGATAGATGATTTACAATATCCATGAATCTTGTAAACATCTGAGTGACTGATTCACTTGGCTTTATTTTGAACGCCTCATACTCCTGAGTAAGTCTACTGATCTTTGACTCCTTGACTTGTGTTGTTCCTTCGTAGGTTACTTCGAGAAGTTTTCACACTTCGTTTGATGTTGTGCAAGTAGACACCCTGTTGAATTTAGTTCTGTCTAAAGCATAAAATAAAGCGTTAATAGCATGTGCGTCAAGACTGGCCTTTTTTTTCTTTCTCTGTATATTTGTCATGGGGTTTTTCAACTAAAATACCATCAACATTAATACGATGTGGCTTTTTATAACCATCAATAACTACAGACCATAAGTCAAAATCAAGAGATTTCAGAAAGAAACTGATACGTGTTTTCCAATAAGTGTGGTTTGTACCGTCAAACAGTGGAGGTCTGTTTGTGGCTTGGCCTTCACTTGTGAATTTCACAGTTGCCATGTGTAATGCTGTGATCTATATAAAAATTAAATATAACTGCAATTTTATCTTGCTTTACCTGTATAACCCGCTTTGATATACCTCTAGATGGAGAACCTGCTCTGATACCAATTGTAGGAACGAAATCGTAAAGCAGAATACTCTAGAGGGGGTGAATAGAGTAGGCAGCGGAATATTGCTAATTAAAAATCTTGTTAGCAGTTAGATCACAGATATAAAAATAATCACAAAGTAAATGACATAAATTAAAAGTGATCAGAAGGCAAACGCAAATACCGAGATTTATACTGGTTTCCCTCTTTTGAGGACTAGTCCAGTCGGAAGAACTCTAGCTTCCAGTTGAATCCACTATTGGAAAATCCCGTAAGTTTTCATACGAAGTCCTTACAACTTCTATAGACGCGAGCTTTGATACGAAGAACTCGACCAACTTTAATTGTGAAGAGTTGTATCTTCTATCAAGCCTCTGATTACAATCGCTCTAAAACTTCTAGACCGTACCGTACTGACAAATCGACTAGAGGATTGTAACTGGCTTGGAATTTGAAAATGAAAGCTTTTTAGAACTCTTTGGAAGAATATAAGCTTAAGAAGAGAAGAGATTGAAAGTGAATTGGTGATCTGAAATGATCGAAATACTTCTCTATTTATAGTTTTTCTAAAGATAGAACTCTGACAGAATTCGAGCAGAATTCAGACAGAACTCTTTGTAACAAACAGCAACTGAAGGAAGACCAAGTTCAAAATCAAACATTCACTAACGTTCTACTTGGCCGAACTCGGACCGAACTCGGGCCGAGTTCTGCTTGCCAGTTCATTTTTGAGAAAAATCAATTTGGCTTTTTAAAAAAGTCCTTCAGAAGCTTTTTGTAAAAAAGGATGTTTTTCAAAAACATAGGTCATTTGTAAAAGAATAGGGTGGTTTTGAAAAACGATTTCGGATAGCCTATTTGCCAGTACGACTCGGTGTACAATGTATTCCTAGACTCAATAAAATAAAAAATTACATTGCTTCAAAGGAAATATATTCTAAATGGCAAACGGCTTCAGTCTTGAACATAGTAGATATCCATCGTTGAGCAGTGTCCAAAACGTCGTAGGTAAACATCTGAATTGACTTGCATTTATATCGAGACAGAGTTTGATCAATTATTAAAATCAGGTTTGACCATGACCAATGGGCCAACACTTATTACATTATTTGAAGTAGTTTTGGAAAAAGTTTGGCTGATTTAGTATCCCTCCAAACTCAGAAACCTAACTTGCTTATTTACAGATTCAATCAGAAGATATATTGAGGCGCATCAGCAGTGGTACCGTCGGATGCTATATTTGAGAAAGAAGCAATGAGAGAGCAATTTTGATACTATAAGCAGACTTGCTCAACTTGCAACATCACATGGTAGCCGCAGTTGATAAATGATGCGGGTGAAATGATGCAAGGAAGGTCCTTCATCCTTGATACATTTAGGCTCCGTTCGTCAATCTGAAGGTAGTTTAATGGGTTTGATTGTTTCTAGATTCACTAGGAACCCAATGAAAATGAGCCTGGATCTTCTTAGATTCGCACAAACGTACTGAGTATCATATGGTTACTCCTCGAATGGGGGCGACTGCCAGCAGGTGAGACCTGCTGCTAGACCAATGAGATCATGGATAAGGTAGCAGCAAACTGCCTGCCACATAAAATTCAGACTTTAAAAGCACCATTATGTTTGGAAAAGTGACCCTTTTTACTTATGTACACCTCTACTACTCTATTTTAGGTCCTTATTCTTCTGACAGATGAAAGATATAAAGTGCATGCCATTCATTCACTGCATTTGTCCTTCTACGGATACCATCTCCAAATTTTTATATAAAACCTTGAATTTGCATTATATGTAGCTATAACCTAAAGACAAGCTTATCAAAAGCCAAAGAAACTAAGTTATGGAACACCCTTGCACTTTAGTAAGGATATTACTTTATTTCTCGCTTTGTTTGGTAATCCTATTTCTTCAACATTACTGACTTTTATGAACCTTTTAAATTCAGCTGATCAGTTGACCTAGTGGGGCCTCACCTGCTGGCAATTTACCCAAAGGCCAAAAATCATACTAACCATAGGGTATATCGGGAAAGAAGCTATAGACTTCACTGTTCAATAAACAGGGTATGCAAGTTACATCATATAAATTTTGTAGAGCTCAGTTACAACTCACTATAGATGCGTCTTACTGCACAAAACTTGTCACGAAATGTGTTTAGACGTGCTTTCAGATTTGGTGTTCTAAAGCTGGCATGGAGTAATTGATGCCAAAGAAATAAACTAGTCATGCATGTCAACAAGTGCTAACAAGTATAAAAGGCAACTATAGCAATATGTAAGACAACTACCTTGATCACATAAAATTCGTAATTGTTCCTGAAGATTTTCCTTTAACTTTATCAGATGGAACATCTTCAAGATCATCTGAAAATGGAGTAAAGAAAAAGAAAAACTATAATGTCTGACACAATTCCTTATATACATATATAGATGTTAGAGGACTTGCTATTTTCTTTATGAATTAGAGCTGAGAAAAGTTCTATGCCATGTAAATCTATCTTCAAGTAACATATGCATTGGGAAGAAAAGACTTTGCTTTAAAACGAAAAGAATACAACGAGACATGGTAGTACATAGGCTAACCATATGAAAAGAGACATCATTGTGTTAATTTGTATTTATAAATGTTAATCTATAGAAAGTTTGACTGCTCACTAAAATGAAAACAATTAACTATAAAAATCATAAGCACTACTTTACCTTGCTTTGTCTATTATCGGCCTTATGATATCATTTCGGCCGATAGATGCCATGAGCTGCGGAGTTTTCTCCTCTACTTCTCTGTGGAGAAAAGAAAGGATAGTGGTTAGTTAAGTGATACTAATAAGTTCTCCTAATCAAGATGGTGAATTGTTTTATAACATATGAATCTGAAATTGCACTTTTCTTTTCAAGTGCCACGAGCTTTACTTGCCTCAAAAAAGATGGGTGTATAAGCCTACACATAAAATCTAAGGAAACCAGAATATGGCCATCGAATTTACTGAAGTTCTTTCAAGATGAGAAGTATATAAATTTTAAACTCCATAAGCATCTTGAGCCTACATAACTCTATTTTGCTTCTAAAAGGAGTTTAGATTTAACAAGACAGAATATAGGAAGGATAAGAACATGTTGTAATATTAGAAAATAATTAATGGAGAACAAATAACCTCAGTAAACAACTTCTTAACTGTATTGTGTGTGTATATATATGTTAAATCCTTGATAATAAAACTATATTGACTAGAGAATGCAGGTTCATATGATTTATATCCATGAACATTGGAAATACAATATAATATTACATTCGCAGAAGTTTATACTTCCTTATGCTGGTTGATTCGAAGAGAGAATTAATAGAAAGATATGTACCAATAGCTTTAGAACATTTAATGATAGAATTGGAAGAAATCCTAAGCAGGGCATTGGCATCCCTAGTGTCCATGCTTAGCGTAATCAATCAGCAGCTCAAGAACTACATGCATTTGACATGTTCATGATCGATGTTCCCGATATAAAATTTTCAACTATCCATAAGTGTTACAAAAGCAACCTCTGCTTGATTGACAACATCTTTACACCAATGATAATCCTAGTTCATTATAAGGAACCTTCTCTTTTCAAAAAATTAGTGTTGTTGTCATTCAAGACCCAGGAATGCTTCAAAAAAATTAGGTTAAACTCATTAAATGATAGGAATTTAAAAGCCCCTACAAAAATTTACAAAAAAGAAGAGATACATCAATACAAACCATATTATTCTGTATTCGTGCAACAACAAATGCTAGACCCCAATTATCACATCTCTATACACAACTCGAAAGGGGAAAATTGACAACCTATGTCTGTCGACGTCGTACACCGTATGAGGGAACTCCGTCCATAGCAATCTCAGCGAGTCCTATACGATGTCGAAGCTGACAACCGAATCGGATGAAACAATCAAATTACTAACTCAACAACATATAGTCATATATTTATATGCAAGAAAACTTCAAAAAAAAGGAACACAATTTACCAATCAAAATTCACGCAAAGGCAAAAATAACCCAGCTCGATATCCTCACATCCTCCTCCTCTTCCCAACCGGAAACTTAGAGGATGAGGCCTCCTTCATCCTCGATCCAGAGACCCAATCATTCTCTGAATGTAAATATCAATGCTTATTTTGAGAAAATGAAGATAAATGCCAATATAGGCCAAAATACCTTGTATGCAGTGCTAGAGCAACCATGACTATAAATAAGAAAATTGGTGAATTGAGGAGGAGGCGCTGGACAAAGGGGTTCTGCTGAGGATCGAAAAGATCCTGAGAGAGGACTCGTGGCGCCTGGCACTCATGGAGGAGCGGGGGCTCCAGTAGGCGACATCTTCGACCTTTCCTTTTTTGATCTATAGAAATGGAGAGGGCTCAGTCTCTCAAAATCGATCTAGGGCTCAGTCCCTCTCTCAGAGAGAGAGAGAGGGGTTGAAATCAATCTAGGGCTCAATCTTTCTCCTCTCTCTCTCTCTCTCTCTCTCTCTCTCTCTCTCTCTCTCTCTCTTTCTCTCTTTTCACATATATAATTAAAGAGGACAAGTATAGATATAATGAATCTCAACTCCGAACGGAGGACAAGTATAGATATAATGAATCTCAATCACAGTCTAAGCACGATATGATAACACATAAGTTTATAACTAAGACTAAATAACAACAACAAACCAATTACTCAATAATAATAATCTCAAAACAAAACAATATCTCAACTTATCACAATTCAAGTTCTAAAACATGAACTAAACCAAGTCTGCTAGCTAACCAATAACTTAAATATCTAACCTTAGTTACCTAGGTAAATTCAATACCTTACCTTGTAATAAGGTAAACCCATTACCTTAAGGTAAGGTAAACAATTACCTTGGTTGAAAACTAATACCTTAACCTCTAATACTAATACTTTAAATATCTAGCCTCTAACCATCCACCCTAAAATATTAGATAGACAATATCTTAGTATCTAATACCTTATTATAAAGTAAACCCCTCTACCTTGTAGGTAAGTCCCCTTTACCTTGTAGGTAAATACATTACCTTAAGGTAATAGGCAAATATCCAAAATATTCTAAGATATCACTATGGTATCTCAAGATATCACTCTATATCCTAACTTATATCTCTAATACAAGATACTAAACAACTCTAATATATAACTTCTAACCATCTATTCTAACTTAGAAACCTAATAAAACTAACATCTACTAACTAATATCTAACCATAACATATATGTATATATATCCATCTTTAACTCTAACCAACTAACATATGTCATCTCTAACTAACAATAACATAGACTAACACAACTATCTAACTTATACAAGATATCATTATCTAACTTCTACGATACCTCTAACCTCTACATAGATTCTAACATAACCACTAACATACTAACATATCCATACATACAACATCTAAATTCCTCTCCACTCCAATACTAACACACACACACAAACACATATACCAAATCCACCCCCTCTCTTCTAACACACCCACAGACATCTATATACAAACACACTACCACTCAACCAAAACACAAATTACTCAACAAATCACACTAGCCTCAAGTCAAATAGGATGGCATGATCCTCCCAACTCTCTCACCTTCACAACACACACACTACACTACCATCTATACAACATCAAACACACACTAGCACATATCCTCTATCAATCTTACTTCTTTCTACTAACCACACACATCCTTATCTCATTCAAACACACACACTGTACTAACATATATTACCTAACAATAATATATATATACTATATCATACATATTCTTGACAACCTATGATACCTACATTCATATGATATCCATACTACATAGTCTCATAAGATACACAAAATGTCTATATCATATAGTCACTCTTCTACTTAAAACCAATATTGTACCAATTGGGCCTTCACTAAATTCTAGGATTAAAGTATGTTGTAGCCCTTCGTATTAGCTTTCCGAAACTTCAAATGGATCGCATTTTCGTGTCCGGAAGCTCCCGAAATCGTGAAAACACCGAAACACGTTCATCTTTCGGACAGCTGACACTCAAACAGTTTTACAGAAAGTTCTACAACGAATTTGGCTTATTAAAATATATATTTGGAAATCTAACTTCGATACGGTTCTTTAAAAAAAGGAAGATTAATCGGAGTTCTGAGCTAAAAGTTATGATATTTCTAAGTTGCTATGGTTACTAAAAGCTTGGATGAATAACGATTTTGGGTTGTTTTGAACAAAAGAAACACATGTAGGCCAAGATACTTGGATACCAACATAGGTATCCAAATGAAACTCATTCTAACCATCCTAACTAAGATCAATCAACTCTCTAACCATTCTAAAACTGAATTTTAAACACAATTAATCCTATTAGGCAATAAACCAAACACATGGGGTGTCCTAATTTGGGATCTATCAAGTAGGACACAAAACACATATCTAAAATCCTCAAGAGAGCTCCAAATGGCCTCAAACTAGAATCTAAAGGGGGTACATATATGGGGGTGGATCCTATGGATTCAAAACTAACTAATATGCATAGAAAATCAATTTAGAGGATTGGTTTTACCTATTGGGAGTGGGATCGCAATGATACACTCAAAGGACACGATTCCGACATGAAAGTTCCTCCAAAATGAACACCCTTCCTTGCTCCTAATCCTTGCTAGCACCTCCTCCTTGGTTGAATGAGAAGAAATGATGGAAGATTGGAAGAAGAATGGAGGGATTTGGAGATCAAAATCTAGAGGAAAGCTCTCAAGTTTGGGAAAGAACAAATTTGGGGGAAAAAAGAGACAAGTATGAAATAAAAGAGATGAAAACCTCTCCCCCTATAGGTGGCTAGCCATACATGCCCTAATGGGCCTATGTGAAATGTTCAAGATGCCCCTACAAGTCTCATTTGGGTCAACTTAAGTCATGACAAGGTTTGTGGTCAAAAAGGTCAAATTTAAGTCTCTAATTTAACCATTCTAAGCAAGTAGGATTAGTCTAATGACACTAAATTAATTAGTGGGGTTTGCGAGCCATGCCTAACTAATCTTGGGGTCCCGACTAGAGTTTAAGCTACTCGGGTCACTAACACAAGTCGAAACGAGATGAAAATCGAACTCGACTTAATAAATCCCATAAAATCAATATTAAATATAAAAATTTCTAAAATATTAAAATATAAAAAATGACCCAAATCATAATACATCAATTTAAATATTATTAAAATAATCTAAAATTTATCAATAAATTAATAACATGATTTAAATATATTATTAAATAATCAATTTTATAAAAGTTCAAAATTACTCTCATTTTAGAAAAGTGGTGGTTACAGCTTTCAACAAGAAAGTCAAGCAGAGGATATTCCAAGTGGGCGATCTTGTCTTGGCCATTCGCAGACCAATGGTCATGACTCACAAGACCCCCAGCAAATTCCAGCCTAAGTGGGAGGGTCCGTTCGTCGTCGAGACCGTATTCTCCAACGCGCGTACCGTCTCACAAAACAAAATGGAGACTTGCTTATGATGCCCATCAATGACAAGTTCCTCAAGAAATACTATGTCTAAACGACACCTTCCAACCATCTCTCGGATTATGAGTTATATACCCACAGGTATCGCTGAACTTACACTCTGACTTCAAACCTCCCAGATTGTTGAGTTACGTACCCTCAGGTACCACTGAACTTACTCTCTGATTACTCTGAATGAATTCTTTTGGTCGTATCTATGAACCTCCGGGTCATAGCTTTTCTACCGCCAAGAATTTGTCTCAAAATCTATTACCCGCACTACCGTACGCAGAAGGGTAATAGGTCCATACAACTTATCCTAATCTATTAGTCGCACTGTCACTGCACAAAAAGGGTAATAGGTCCACAAAACTCCCCAACAAAAAAAAGCAACCATGTCCATATTACCTCTGAGTTGTTTTTTCCGTCCATCACAAACAAATCACCCAATGCATAGAAACTTCCACGTTGATAGCACCTCTGAGTTGTTCTGTGTATCCCTATCATGCCTACCCCTAACATGTCCTTATTACCTCTGAGTAGGAAGGCTTTGTTTTGACCCGTATTTACCATGTCCTCATTACCTCTGAGTAAATACGTTGGTTTTCTCTCCACTTATTATCAGTACTCGTATCACCAGTACACAAAAATGATGATAAGTCCACAAAAAATTATCCTAATCTATTACTCGCACCATTGGTGTACTAAAGAGTAGTGGGTCCACAAAATATCATTCAAATCTATTTGCTCGCATTTCCAGATGCATAAAAGGGCAATAGGTCCACAAAAATCTCCAGTGGGATGTCCTTTACAAATGTTGTATTAGGCCCTCTAGTAAAAGTACCACAAAATACCACAAATAGAATTGAGTGAGCATACTCTGGTCATTCAAGATCAGTTACATTCATAGGACTACATCGACAGCAAAGAAAGAAAAATCTGGCAATACATAGTTGGGTTTGACAGCGCTTCATCTTCAAGCAGTTTCGTGGCCCTCGAACGAAGTCATGATTTACTGCTGAGAAGCAAACAAAGCTGTTGAATATCCAAGGAGCTGCCAGGAGGAGGGTAAATATAGCATGCTTTCCTCCCCTCCATATTGCGGATGCCTTGGCCCCGCTCCCCTAAGGGACCATACCTTCAAAATATGGTCCATGATGGTGGTTTCGCCTACTTGGAGAGCCGTGAAGGCGCGACATTCATAACGATGCCTGACTACCGTCCAACTCTTCGAGGTATAAAGGCTCTTCCTACCATCTGGGAAAAACTCTTTTGAAGCATGAAGAGTCCTGAGTTGTTTGATGTGTATGCCAAAAAGGCGTGGAGAAAACTCTTTCGAAGCATGAGGAGTTTTGAGCTCTCTGATGTAGGTGCCAGAATGTTGTACTTTCACTCCATCACCGACACCGGTCCTAAAGAAGCTTGCTAGCCAGACCCCTACAAAAAAAACATGAGAAGAAGGGGGATTCAGCACCGAGAAAACAAAGAACTCTGTTATGCGGCCTAGCCAGTTAGACGGCCCAGCCAAAACAGAACTCATACAGTCCACAGTTATGAGGCCGGCTTCATGAAGCACTTATGCAGCATTTATACGGCTCAGTCATTATCATGCGGCTCAGTCATGAAAAACTCATGCGACCCAATCTTATAGTATTTATGCGACCCAATCATAAAGTGCTCATGCGGCACCTATGCGGCTCGGTCATGAAAAATTCATACAGATTCATCTGGAGGCACTCAGCCAGTTCAAGTTCGAATAAGCAGCGGTTATGCGACTCAGTCTATGCAGCCCTTTCGTATAGAACACATGTGGTCCAGACGAGATAGGACATACATCGACCAGGTTTATAGCAGAGGCAGTATATGACAGCCCCGCGCACGAAAATAGGCACTATGGCCATTTGAGATTTCAGTCATCATCTGCTCACCATCCTTACCCTTGGGAGAAGGTTGCACATCGGAATGAATAGAAGGAGTGTCTACCGCTCTCGACGGGAAAGCAAGTCTCTCCCCTTTGGCCGCCGTACCATTTGACTTAGAAGCTTTTGGAGCCATAGCAGAAAGTATGACGAAGTCAAAGGAGAAGAAGGTGAAAGAGGAAAGACTCTCTCTGAATGACTCCTATTTATAGAGTTGCTGAAGAGAGACTCTTCGATTCTCGAGATCATTAAAGATAGGGACGACGTTTGGGAACTTTAACCCTAGTAACCGTCGAGCGTCTCTTTGGTTTTCGAGATCATTAAAGATAAAGTCGACGTTTGGGAACTTTATCCCCAGTAACCGTCGGCTTCATCTCGAACCGAGTCAGAAGAATTAAATGCAGCAGTGACAGCTGGCTGACTTTCTGCGGCTCAAAGCGTCCTTGCGACTCAAGATTTGTTCTGCGACCCAGGATCCCCCTGCGGCTCAGTATTTCTCTGCGAATCAAGTTTGAAAACCACTTTCTGCAACTTGAAGACTCCCTATGGCTTGGCATATTTTTCATGCTTCTTATTCAAAGTATTCCAAATTTGCAATTTGAAAACTTTGAAGGGGATCTTGTAGAAACATGAAAAATATGGAGTTCATACGGATTACAAATTGTCGCATAGGTACTTCGGGCCAAACAGATCCGCATGAAGGAAAGCCGTGTAGCTGTTCAAAGACATATGCGGCCCATCGACGAACAGCTGTAGAAGAAAAATATGCGACCAAGGAGGAGCAGTTCGACTGATAAAGCTGACAAGTCCTGGCAAAACATGACAGTTCTGACACTTCGACAAGAAAGATAAGACGTGGGACGTCGTCCAAAAGCAGGGTTCGTACGCCTCCATGCGGCCAGAAGTGTGTCATCTAGGCCGCATGACACTTATGCGGCCAAGATTATGCGGCCCCGAAATTTCAGAACTTCATGCAGCCAGGAGTAATTGTGATCCAAGCCGCATGCATGAGCCTCATGCGACCCCGCATGATCGAAAACTGAATGCTATACGCAACGGGACACGTGACAATCTGACCAATTCCTTAACTACCCAGATTTGCTGCAACAAAATCCCAACAAATCGACAGATGGCAGCCCAAGAGCGGGTCTTCGTGTACTAATCTGCCACGTGACCGTAAGCCGTTTATGCGACTCAAAATACATCTTATTATAAATAGCAGGGTGCCACACCCCTGCAAAAGGCTGGCAACCTTCAAGAAAAAGGCAATATCTTCACGAGCTAGAAACTACATCAGATAGTCCACGGAGTAAGGCAAAGTTGATAGCACTTTCCCGAGCCTCCACCGTCACCCCCAGAATCAAAACTAAACAATTGTACTTAGATTGTTCCTAGGCTTTCTCTCTAGGTTCTTCTTTGTACAAGCGAGTTTGCAATTAATTTTAGTGTTCTGTAATACATGTTGTTGATTTTTATGACAAACCAAACACACTTGATTTGGAATGGTGGTGGAATTTTTGTTTAGAAGTTCAACACCAGCTCCAAAGAAATTAAAAGTATTATAAAACAAGAGCATCTAGGAAAGATTTTAAGAATAGTATGCAACATGAAAAATTAGACTGCCAAAACCAGAATTCTCTTAAGAAATTAAAAACATCACGTACCATGGTAATCCGATTAGAGTATCTTAAAGTAGGTTGCGGTAAACATAAAATCCTATTTTAAGTCAATAAATGAAAAAGAAAAGTCAAGGTTACAACATAGAAAAAGAGAGAAAAAAGAAACTAGAAATGAAATGTGATCCCTCATTTTTAAAGACTAGCTATTGATTTCATGATTTTCCTGACACAAATCACAAAATCGGCTGTGATTGAGGCAAAGTACGCTGAGAATCCACTGATAAGTACTCGGAATCCATTTACCAACAAACCTAGAATTCACCATGACAAGAATCTAACGGAATGGGAGTTCAAAATCTCTTCCAAATATTTACTAATGAAAAAATCGTCTGCCTATGTAAAAAAAATTCTATTCCAAAATATATATTTCATCACTATGTCATTTCCTTTCCGTAGTTCACTGGTGAACTACATGTTCCACTGCCAAACAATGGCTAATTATAAGGGCATAACACATTTTGATCGGAACTAGCCAAGATTTGAGGAACTTTTACTCGGACTATCAAAATATTCCACTCAGGGGCTGTCCAAATCCCCCCAAACCCCAAAAATCACTCTCATTTCTAAATTTCACTCCCTCTCTTCACAAACCCTAGCTTTCTTCTTCTTCTTCTATCCATCTTCTTTTTCTCCACCATTTACATTCTCATATCTCCATCAAAACCCTAGTTTTTTCTCATCATCATCATCTTCTTCTTCTCCACCATTTCGATCATCACCATCTCCATCAAAACCCTAGTTTTCTTCTTTTTTCCAATTTCGATGACACCCAAAAAATTAAATAAACCCTAAAATGCATAGAAATAAAGGTTAAATACTTCTTTCCTCACAAAGAATGCATGAAAATAAATCCTAAAATGCATATTTTACTCTATTATCAAGATTGAAATAAACCCTAACATGTTTTTTTCATTCGGGAATTTCGACTTTAGGACTGCCAGAAATTGTGGCAGTCCTGAAAGGAACTTGCTGTACTGCAAGTATCTTTCAGGACTGTCTCAATTTCTGGCAGTCCTCAATATGTCTAGGACTGCCAGAAATTGTGGCAGTCCTGCTGTAGAGCATGTCCCTTTCAGGACTGCCACAATTCTGGCAGTCCTCATTACTTCTAGGACTGCCAGAAATTGTGGCAGTCCTATTGTACATCGAGTCTATTTCAAGACTGTCACAATTTCTGGTAGTCCTATTGTACATCGAGTTTATTTCAAGACTGCCACAATTTTTTTCAGTTCTCATTACTTTTAGGACTGCCAGCAATTGTGGCAGTCCTGTTGTACATCGAGTCTATTTTAAAACTGTCACAATTTCTGGCAGTCCTCAATACTTCTAGGACTGTCAGAAATTGTGGCAGTCCTGATATGAACCCAATTATTCTACAACTAGGATTTCTTCAATAGTTTTCTTCTACAACTAGGATTTCATGCATAATTCTTCTACTAATAAAGAAAAATTGGTTAATAGACTAATAGATTAATAGATTTGATAGATTTGATAACCCACTTTCTTCTACAACTAGGATTTCATCCATAATGCCCAAACAAGAGAAGAAAAATAAAGTAGAGTTTGGAGAAAGAGATCTGAGAAATTAGAAGAGAGCAAAAAATCAAAATAAACTAAGTTTGCAAAAATTGATGTTCTTATTCTTGTTGTTCTTGTTCTTTTTGTTCTTCTTCTTATTCTTCTTGTGAGGAATGGAGAGTGAGGAAGAAAACAGAAATTATAAGACTTATCTTTTATACCTACCACTTGAATAACCCTGAGTAATTTTTCTAGTGGCAAACTTGTAAATAATGGAAAACTAACATTGGATAGCTCCGATCAAAAGGTGTTGTGCCCTTATAATTAGCCCAAACAATTCGGTCAAGAATATCCAACATCATCTGAACTTATAAACATTCAAAAAAAAAACGAGAAACAAAAGCTTGCTAAAAATAGCAAAACCTGAACAACATATCAAAACTGTTTCTCAAAAAAAAAAATCTAGATGTTATACGTCATATAAGATGAATTAAGAGAATCCCTAAATGAGATTTGATTCATTCGTACATGAACCTCTCAATTTGCTTCTCATAAACTTATCATATACATGCAAGTAAAAAAAAAAAAAGCAGAGCATTTCACTGAGGGAAACAAAAGTTTCATTGTTTTACTCAACATTCAAAAGAGCAGTTTAATTTGGTCAATTAGAACTTCGAGTCTTGGATGTACTCAAGAGGTTGGCCACTCCTTTCTGATCTCAAAAAAGTAACTGATGTCCAAATAGATCTTCCCGTCGTCATCTACAAACTGAAATGATACAAAAGACATACGTCATTTTATATATTTAACTTGTTATACCTTTTCAACAAAGAGAATAAATAGCTATAACATTCTTCTTACTTTTGTTCTAGCGGAGTAGGATCCTCTAGCAAAGATACCAGAAGGAGTAGTCTCTTCCTCCAATTCGTATGTATATGGTTCTTTCTGAGGACTGAAAGTTCCCAACATCACTTTGGTGTTCTCCACTGCAACAGAACAAGAATGCACAATAAATAAATAAAAATATATAACATGCATGTCATTCATAACTAGAAATGTCATTGGAGAGGAATATATATATCCGAAACATATCCTATTATGCACTTAACATCAATAATTCATGATGACAATATGGATACAACTTATACAATACCCATAGCATCATCAAAGTAGATACACAACAAATGATGGGCTTTTGCAATGTTAGCATGGACAACACGGTATCTGGTTTTAAATTATGGTTTTTCTTGTACAACTATGATTCATATAGTTAGAGATATATAAAATGAATCCGTAAATATTATTTAGTTGCACAAGTAGCTGATAATCAATGTAAAATACGTACTGTGGAATCTATATGAAATGAAATTCTTACATAACTTAGCATGGAATTTATTATATAAAAAGACTCGATAAGAAGACCATATTCTTACCTCTTACACCGGCCTTCCACACCGTATTTGTATATTTGAGACCTAAGACGATATTGTTAGAGACGGTGAACGAGAATTTGAGACTGTATCTGCTGCCATCTTTGAGGGCAAATGCATATCCCTTGGTATCAGGGACAAAGGGAATTGGTAGAACAAGTTCCGGGCATTCGGGACTCAAAATAGTAAGGCTCAAAATATGTACTTCCGGTTCAAGCGTCTCTGAAACAATACCCAAAAGAAAAAACTTAAATGTTGGAAGGAGTAGCAATTTTGTTCTTTCGCTGATTTATAGTCATATGAAATATAAACAAGTGAATTTTACTATCAGCGAAATACTTAAATAGTTAATGTATGAGCAATACAATCAAGCACATGATCTTCACTTAGATCTTTAATGTTCTTCTACGCTAATCAAAGATGCTGCTCAGCTGAAATTTCATAGGTTGCCTAAATAATCAACCAAAGTTTGCAACTAGTCCTCTCTTGGAGTTTTTCATTTATGGCAGAGTTCCTGTGAACTCTAGAACAACAATTGATTTGCTCACTTAGTTCCTTGCCACCATGAAACATAGTTATGGTCTTAGCTCATATAATGCAGGGGGCAACTCTTCAAATATGAATAAAAGATTTGGTAACAAACACTCGTACTGACTTGGTAACAAACTCCTAAAGACTAGGACAGACAAAAGACTTACTTAGAAACACTTGTAACACTTAGCTCATATAATGTAGGGGACAACTCTTCAAATCGGAACAAAAGCATGAAGAAGAGTGAAGTCTAGAGATTGTAAAGACCTTATTCCCAATACTTGGACTACAAGCTAAATGAAAATTAAGAACTGTTTGCTTTCAAAAATAAAGAATGTTATTAAAATGAGCAACCATCAAAAGATACATAACCCATAGGTAATACACCACATTTTTCCCGATGATCGATCAAAAGGAATAATGGAAACACATTGAACATACATTGTTGTAGTAAGAAAATATTTGAAAAAAAGCTTGCAATGATGCTTGATATATTGCATTGTACAGGGATGGCCGATAATAAAAGAATCATATCTTGGCTTTGACGATAATGGTTATAGTAGCAGTAAAAGAAGGGAAATTCGGGTAAATTATAGTCATTGATTCCTTGCATGAATTTACAAACAAACTAATTGGTAAAAAGGTTATTACCTCCAACATCATTGAGATCGACACTTCCTAGAAGTTGCTCCTTCCACCTCCTAAGGCTTTCATCATCCTGACATATATATATATATATATATATATATATATATATATATATATATATACAAACATACCAAGATTTTCTTTTGACAAGTCTTAGCCAAAATCAAACCAAGAAGCACAAGAACACCATAACAACATACAAACCTTGTCCATCTCTAGCTGGTCCTTGAGGGGGACAGGGGGGCCAAGGATCACGGAGGCCTTATCCTCTTCTTCCTCGTCATCCATCTCGGTGACCTCAGTTGAGGCCACGGAAGTGCAACTGTACTTCCGATTGAGCTTGTCCTCATTGTCGTCGTGGGACTTAGAGTCCTCTTCCTCCTCTTTTGGATCCTTATTATCCTCTTCGTTCTCTTTAACCATGATAATTAATAACCCAACTTACCTGTTGAATGCAGAGTATATATATCCTGATGGACCTTCCTAGTAGAAACAATGTCCTCTCTTATTTTCTTCTTCTTTTGTCGTTGCTTAGTTTTCCGAGAGAGAGAGAGAAAGCGAGAGAGTAGGTCTCTGCTCAAAGGAAAAGGCTTAATTTGTACCTAAATGGAGGGTGGAGATGGACCAGGTAAATGCTTGTTTGGAGAGAGGTCAGTTATTTTGGGTGGTGATAAGGATGTCTTAATTTGGAACTGTTGGGTGATGATGGAGAATCAAAGTCTATTTTAAGGTATGGATAAGTGGTTATTGTCCACGAGTTTTCCTATAGCTTTCTCATATATTTCCCCCCTTTGGGCAGTATATATTTGGAGATGAAATGACATAGCCGGTAAGCCGTGTAGTCTTGGATCATGTTATGTATCGGACTCGCCATATCGTAGGAGTAGGGACGTGACATTGTTTTTAGTGGTAGTCCATGCAAGTCAAGAAAAAAGAATCCTACGATGGGATACCCAATACAGCATTATTCACTGCTCAAGTTATTATATGATGATTCCTTTAGTTATCTATTATATCCAGTACAATAGTTCTTATAGCAGTTTGCTGTATAGGTTATATTTAGATCTTTCGTTGTGTGAGAAACCTATCCTATAACCAAATGTCAATAGGGGGGGTTGAGATGACATTCAGGTTAAGTTATGGATAGTATCATAGGGAATAGGCTTATACCCGATAACTGCTATACTTGGTTCATACAGAGTTAGTTAGTATCCCGCTAGAGCGACATATTCAGGATTAGAAGAAATTCTAAGAACTTCTGAACACTATAAGCGTTGTAAGAGAGATAAAATAGAAATTCCACTATATCCTTATAGGTATTACCTTAAATTAGTACAATACCCTAGCCACTAGCTAAGTCATGACCAAGTAATTGTGTGAAGGTGGAGTTTTGATTTGGATAAATCTAAATATGAATGCATTTATCCATATCCACAACAACCTCTATCACATTCCTTCTTCTATATATTATCATTGAGAAAAGCCCCATGTTCGGCTACCAATATTTATCTTCCTCTTGTACTTTTACAACATGTTATCAGCACGACACTCTAACCAACTGAGGAACTACAGGCTGCCGTTTAACGACGAGCAAGAAAAAAGCACCATTGCTCGAGGAGCTCCAGGTCGTCGGTGAAAGAGTTCGTGACAAAATAAATTCTTGGAGATCATAAAAGGAGGAATCGACAAACATGGCGTTTTTCCTATTTGTCTTCAATCAAGTAACTTTATAAAATTGATATTATTAGACCTAGATCATGAACCTTAAAAATTCAGTTCTCTAAAGATTCTTTTCAATAACATGATAATTAATATAGATCGTGGTATACTGTGGATTTATTGGTATAAGTATTGAAATGATTCTAGAGAAATATGCAGAAAAAAATTCATGATTAAATATTTTGTTAACCGATTTGTATAAGTATTTGATTTACACATTAATTTTACCTTTGCTCAAAAAACCATTATATAGAGAATTGATATGCATGATGAGAGAATTGATGATAGGTATATAAACTGTCGTACTCATGTCTTTTATTGAATAGTTTGGCTAATTTTACGATTTATATTTGATATAGATGAATAAACCAAATTGATTTGATCAAATATTTTGTCAACCAAAATATGAATATTTTGACTTAGCACAAACCCGAGAATTTGGACAGAGAATCCATGCTGAACTTGTATGTCTTAGATTTGTTCTGTATAATTGCAACTCCATTAACAGTAAGTTTTTCCCAACTACTAAAGTTGGGTTATGTGGATCTTTCTTTACTCACCAAATCCTAATGGGCTACAATCCAGAAAGTTAATTATTTACATCTCCACTTACATATACCTACCATTTTATTTCCATTAATATATACATGTTATACAAAACAGAAACGTAGATATAGAAGATAGTTTCCTTTTCCCAACAGTAGACCAAATGAAGCAAATGAAGATGATCGGTTAGCTATGGTTCAAAATACAAGTACCGGAAAAATGAAGTTTCCTTTTCCCATCAAAGTCTTTCCTTTGCATATATGGTAGAAAAACCAATCGAATGGGCTACAAAATATCTTCCCTAAAAATATGGGTGATAGAGGGTTTTATTTGAGACATCAAAATTTTATCGTATTTCAATTGTTCTGTTTTAGTCTGTTCTATATATTCTGATTTATTTTTATAATATAATAAGTTAGTGATGTGTTTTGTTTAAAAAAAAAAAAATCTGGCCTCACAATATCATGATTGAACTATTCAAAGAAGTCTAGGGTCTCAAAAACTTAAAACATGTTTCCAAAACTTTAATTTATTTGGAACTGACGTATAGGTTTGATTACTAAAAAAAATTCAAGTAAAATACAGTAAATCCATTAATATTGTTTACAAGTAATACAAATTATTTTGTTTTGTGGTACGAAAATGTAATATGATCATGTCGTTTCGTTTTATAATTTTATTTGTAAAAGTGACATAAATTTCTTGAGTTTTGTGTCCCCCATATGGGTCTATGCATGATAGGTATTACACTACATGCCCAGGGGAACCCAGTCGCCCGCGAATTAAGTTTTGCAGGTTGCAGCGGGTTGATGACCCTTGAAAGGCTATAATCTAATGTCGGTATTAGAAGCTATCATAGACCTGAAGTTGTATATTGAGAATTAATTGCTATTGAATAATACTATTTTTTTTTACAAGCATTGATAAAGATATTGTCATATCTAGGAAATAGAATTCATGGAAAATCTTGATAAAAACAACTTCTGGCTGATTGATACTACTAGTGTAAACGTAGTATCCATAATAGTCGGTCCCGTTCACATTATTGAAGGCTCCAGAAGAACACAATTAATCTTATCCAACGGAAACCACCTACTTATAACAAATGTCTTATACTATTGTAGTTCCAGAAGAAACTTATTGATTTTTAAGGACATAAGGGCTAACGGGTATCATATTGAAACCATGAGCGAGAAAAATGAGTACCGTTGTGTAACCTCTAAAATAGGGAAGAAATTCTTCGGCTTATCACTAGGAATCTACACTCACATTGGGGTAGTCGAGTCTCATATCTCTATGAACCAATAGCTCATCTCTAGTCCAAGACCTATCACTGGCTAAACACCAAAAAATACCCTTAAATTTAAACTTTGGCATAACCTTCTGGGACATCGGGGCCCACAATAATAAAAAATATTATAAACAATTCCAGTGGCTATTCTTTAACAACTTGCAATATACCTAACGGTCATTTTTGTGTCCCATGTTCCTAGGATAAACTTATTACAGGACCTTTAATCCTGAAGATTAACTCTGAATCACCTCATTTTTCTATATGATTCAAGGAGATATATGTGGAGCAATCTATCCCTGGACCTTTCAGATATGTTATGGTATTGATGATACTTCATCTAGATGGTCTCATGTTTGTATTTTATCATTCCAAAACTTGGTTTTTTCTAGTCTAATGGCCTAAATCATAAAGCTTAGAACACATTTCCATGATCAAGCTATCAAATCAATAAGATAAGCAACTGAATTTACCTCTCAAATCTTTAATGATTTTTTTCTATCCTTAGGAATAGTAGTTGAGCATCATGTTCCTCGTGTCCATATCCAGAATGATTTGGCAGAATCCATAATCAATTAGTAGCTAGGCCTTTGCTTATGCAGTCAAGATTACCTACCAATGCTTAGGGTCACGCAATCCTATATGCTACATCCTTAATCAAGTTAAGGAATATCCTACCATGAGTTAACTCCTTCATAATTAGTCTCCGGACACCAACCAAATCTTTCTCATATTCGAAGTTTTGTTGTGCAGTTTACGTCCCTATCCCCCCACCTAAGAGAACCAAGATTGGTCCCCGACGACGATAGAAAGTTTATGTTAGTTTCGAGTCTCCTTCGATTATTAAATTTTTGTAACCTTTGATAGGAGATATATTTACCGTAAGATTTGATGGCTGCCATTTTGATGAGCTTGTATTCCCGACGTTAGGAGGAGATAAAAAGAAAGATAAATATCTTGTTCCAGAAGAATGTCATAAATTATCGTAGTATACTCCAACTTTATCTCATGTTGACCCTAAAACTTCCTAATGTGAACAAGAAATAGGAAAATTATTCACTTTCAGTCTATTGTAATTGAATTACCCGACGTATTCAATGATGCTGCAAAAGTGTCTAGGTCACACATACTAGCTGAATGTACCTGCTAGAATAGAAGTACCAAAAGATCAATATAAAGCAGCAAATAAATAAATTATATATCAAAAGTGTAGGAGATCAAGAGGGTCTAAAGATTCAGCTCCCCGAAAGAAGAGACTGAATAATATGACATACCTTAATGCTCGTGTAGAAGCAACTCCTGAAGTGGCATCCCTATATAAAGGAAGTTCATGACGGTCTAGAAGATGTCATGAACAAAGATCAAAGTTCTCTAAATAAAGCATATTGCTCTGGTCGAGGATATGCCTCGGATTCTAAAAGAGACTGAGAAAGATGTACATGTACCCAACAATAATGAGAAATATGTGTTTTGACATACTCAGGAGAAATTTGAAATCGAAACGAATTTGTTGGATAACATTTTTCTAATATGCAATAGTTCTCTAAATAAATCATATCACAGCAGAACCTATGGAAGAGCCACAGGTTCTGCTATGATATGCTTTATTAAAAAGGTTAATAAAAATGAGGATAACACTGAGTCACGAACAATTCTTGAATGTCGAAAAAGACAAGATTGACCAAAATGGAAGAATGTGATTCAAGCGAAACTAGATTCCTTCACAAAACATGGAGTGTTTGGTACTATGTACAAACCCCAAAAGGAATAAACCTTGTAGGTTTTAAATGAGTGTTTGTAAGTGTAGAAGCATGAAAAAGCGCAGCATCTACGAAAGCGCTAAATTTGTTTTATGGACATCACAGAAGCGCAGGAGATGCCAAAATTGATGCACATGCCAGAACTCAGACTACGAAAAAGATAGTGCATAAAAGGGAAATTCTTTATTAAAATTATTTTTACAAAAAATCTATTACAGACTTTTCATGATTACGTATAAAGACTAAAACCTAAAGCACACATCATACAACCTACAAAGTGTGCAGTCTGCAAATGCGTAGTCCCCAAAAGCGCAGCAGCGTCAGAGCGAATCACTTCCTTGTAAAAAGTGCAGCACTTGGCGGAATAAGATGCAGCTCCTACTCGAAGCTCACAGCAGAACCTGTGGCTCTTCCAAGTTGTGCAGCTCTCATGCTCTAATATGGCTAATGAAGCATTTATTGAGCAGGGCAGAGCACAACCTGTGGCTCTTCGGATTGGCAATCAATCCAAACCTAGTATCTTGGACATCGAAGACCTCCAAGATGTTGTTCAGGTTTGAACCCCCCATTTCACACGCTCAAGTGCATCTCGAAACTCAGAAGTTGTCCTTCACCAAAAATACAGCTTCTTTGAACGAAGAGATCTACAACCAATGCTCGACTTATGCAAGGCCTATAGTCGTTCGAAGCTAAATCGAGGTCGAGCATGACAGAGGAATGACAAGAAGCTATGGACAAAGACTTACCCGAAAGCTCCTCTTTATATAGGATGTGTGGTCCAACCTGTAGAGGCATGGAATTTTAGGGCGCATCTATGTGCCAGAATTTCTATGCGCTCAAATACTACTCAGAACATGCGTCGGGGAACTCAAACGAAGTACTTTGCACAGCAAGATAGCAAAAGTATAGACAGCAAAAGAAGATTTTTATTTCATATAAAAGTCTATTACATGTCTAAAGAAAGGCTTTACATAGGAGAATTTTTACAAAAAGAAAGATCCAAAGACTACAGACAGGCATAGCAAACTGCCATGCGCCTCCCACCAGGCGTATTATCAGTCAGGCGCATCACTTCAGCGTCTCAGTCAGGCACATCACTTCAGCGTCTCAGTCAGGCGTGTCTCTTCAGCGTCTCAGTCAGGCACAGCCTTCAGTGTTTCAGTCAGACGCATCTCTTTAGTGTCTCAATGTGCATCATGAAGTCTCAGCATATGTGCCTTACTTCGACCCAATCAAGTGCTTCAACTAATGAAGCATTTATTGAGCAGAATAAGGGTGGGCGATCAACCCCACCCTAGCTGGAGGAAGAGCTCTCCAAAGCCCAAGGAAGAGGAGAGTACCACAGCTCCGATCCACGGCTAAAGGAGCAGCTTTCAACACAACCAGAATGGCAACACCCACTCTGGCAGGAGAAAGAGCTCTCCAAAGTCGGAAGCACCACAATTCCGATATGCGGCTCTTCCGGCATAACAGAGACAGGGCTCGAGCATCCCGATCTTTGGATACAACAGGCACCTTCCTCCTGCCTCAGAAGCCCTCGACTCCGACTTTTGGATATAACAGTCACCTTCAAGTGCATGAACGAAGACAAGACATCGCATCTTCACCCTCGGGAGCATCTTGTCAACAGAATGTGCTCGAACAAATAAGTTTATTCGGGAAGACGTGAGAGAACGAGAAGCAAACTCTCTCCTTGCCACTATTTATAGGCCGGGTAAATCAAACCCATGCGCCAAGTGGCGGGCTCTCCAAATCCCGTGTAATGAATTTGGATTTATGGTAATGAACATGACGCTTCGAATTCGGCCAAGTCAAAACGGCTATTTAAAGCACTTAAAGAACACAAAAGTCGGACCAATAAAGACGCACCATACAAACGGATGCGCCGGTCAGACACCGCGTATCGTACAGACGCGCCCGTCAGTTTCAAGCGCCCCGTATGGATGCGCCCAACAAAGCACAGATCCATGCGTCCTAAATCAAATATGGACCCATGTGCCCATTTCAGCTCGTCACCCATCAAGCAATTAATGCTCAAGTGATAGAGTTGGCAGCACGTGTCATGACCCGCACCCGCTTTTTCGGATACGAGACGTGTCCAAGCCAGCCTACGCCGTAGAGTCAGCGGTAGAACGCTGTCAAGCCCGCCAGAATAAGTGCTCAAAATAAACAATATTGCTCATTCACATTTCTAGATTTATTACAACATTTATAATTAAAGTAAATACAAGATTTTATAATTAATGAAATTGATACAATTGCTTTCTATTTCTAGGTTGTCTTCAGCATACCCAAGTCTTCCCCAGTGCTAAGAGTGATAGCGGTTAAACCTGAAAAATGTTGGCTTCCAGTCAGGAATGGAACAAGTACACAAACCGACGGCAGTGCAAAACATAATAGAATTAACAAGACATAAAAATAACATATGGAATATGAAAGCTAGTAAGAAACTGATGACATGGCACGGTAGAGAAGTAAACAAGGAAAAACTAATAAAAGATATCTATCTAGGTGGTGTGAAATATTTGTTTCAACATGTGGACGGCTAGAGGGTAAATAAGGCACACTGCACGTGTCGTGCGCAGCGGCTAGCATTCACGAGAGACACTGGGATAGTTATGGGTAGTCCACATGTTTACTAAGATATTTTCCCTCCCGACTACTCTGTGTGACGAGCGTGTCAACAAACAGCAAGATATATTTATAGACATGAAATGAAAAGACTACTATGAATCGGAAAGCAATCAGAAAGTGCACTTGCCTGAGGTCCTTAGCTGGAGAAACCAATAACACTATACCACTCAATGAGCCACAATCAGTCAACACATGTAGAAGTCTTCGGATGCTGAAATGAACATTACCAACGTTCTCAGAATAGTCAAATCAGCTAGGATTGCCTGTCCTTAAGTCCAATTCTGGACACAGGGGCAAAACGGTAATTTCGGACAAAAATGGTGTCCGTCGTTGGACCCGCTTTGCACCGAAAAGCGTGCCAGAGTCAATGGTCTCTAAAGTCGTCAAACTACATGTCTACGGATTCAGTTTTTCGATACAAACCCAACCATATGTCCAAAGTTGGATTCCGGCGGGCCGTACACAAAATCGCCCATTGAGTGGAACCGCAGAGCCCGCAAAACGGTGATTTTATCAACAGTCTCAGAATCGGACCAAACTTGGCATGCAGGACCAGAAAAATGATACGGTCCTGTTGGCATAAGTTTTGTCTCGATCTGACGAACGTGCACAAAGTAATTGAGAAATTTACAACGTGTACGATACGGTGAATTTCAACGGATACGCACCAAATTCGTCGCGCATACGCGACCAATTTGAATTCCGTCAAAACCCACACGACCATGAAGCCGTTACGCAGCTTTCGATGCTTTCGGTTCACGGCCACGTCGCCCGGAATGGCGGAACGTACGTCGTGTGGAACAATTTTCTAGTTTTTAAAACAGGTTTTTGGGAAACTTTGGGATTTAATTTCTCGACACGTAGTCGATGGAATCAAATTCCGTAAAAAGAAATTCGAAGCCCTATTGGTTGTCTAGGGCTGTCTTCAAGCAGAATTTCTAATCTGGTATTATATTGATCGAAAACGATCTCCAAACATGGATAGTTGGACTGCTATAAACTCTGTTTTGGAACAGATTTGTGTCAATCTTTGGGCTCGGTTCATGACGCGTGTCGTGCAATGTAAATCGAACTAATACAATCGAAATGAAGGTGGTTAGGTTAGATGCATACCGGAGAAAATGGCTCGATGATTAGTCGAGCGTGCGCGAAGAAAACACGCCGCAAATTCGCCTCGGTGGACTGCATTTACTGCTGTTGTAACACCCAGTTTTCCAGATGAGGGTAATTTTAAAATTTTGTAATTATAATTATTATTTATTGATTATTATTTTATATTATGATTTTTGGTAATTTTTAATCATTTTTAAACTATTTAAAATTATGACTTGTGATTTTGACATTTTACTATTGTTTGGTTTTAATTTCGAGGAATTTGTCACCCCCAGTTTTCAGGAACATGGGTATTTTGTCATTTTGTATTTTTAAAATATTTTTGAAATTTATTTTATTATTTATGATATTGTTTTGGGATTATTTGAGTCGGGTTCGAATTTCAACTCAATCCGACTTGAAACGGGGACCCGGGGGTAGTTTGACTCTAGTGGGACCCACACACTAGTTAGACATGGCCCACATGATATTAATTTTAGTCTACATGATAGAAATATTTTAGTTAGAGGTTAGACTAATTATTATGGATAAGGTTAGTGTGATTAGAGACTTTAGAATGACTAATTTAGCCCCAACCAATTAGCCCTTTCCTAATACTCATAGAATAGGTTAGTGGGGGCATTTTGGACCTTACCATAATAGGACAAATAGCCCCATATGGCTAGCCACTTTGGGAGAGGATAGGCTCAAGTTCATTTCATTATTCTCATCCACACTCTCTCTCTTGTTCTTCCCCAAATTTCTAGAGAGCAATCCCTAGCAATTTCTCCACCAAATCCTTCCATTTCTCCACCAAATCCTTCCATTTCGCCACCAAATCTTCTTCTTTCCTTCTCCATTCTAGCCAAGGAGGAAGCTACCCAAGTTTGGGAGGATTCGGAGCTCGTTCGTGTCCTTTTGGAATCTCTACGTGTCGGTGTCGCTCCGGGAAGGCTTTTCTTCGATTCGATCTACCGGGAGGTATAAATCCCTTCTTTTCATTTCCTCATACATATAGGTCTATTTTAAACCCATAGGAATGATCCCCATGGTTGTATCTCCATTTATGTCCATTTTGTGTCCATTTGGAGGTCATAGGAGTGTCCTTTGTGTTGTGGATGTGTTCATGTTACATATATAGATTTATATATATATATATATATATATATATATATATATATATATATATATATATATATATATATATATATATATATATATATATATATATATATATATATATATATATATATATATATATATTGTAATGAGAGTGTATCTATATTTATATATGTAATAAATGGTTCATGATGATTATATAATCAAGTTTGTGAGTGTGGTTCCTCATATTATTATTGCAATTATTGTTGTGGATAATTAGGATATATATTGTGTATTCTTTTGGCTCAAACTATCTAAATCCGTCATAATTTTTATCCACGTTTTTAATTTCAGCCCTAACTTAGAAATGTCATAACTTCTAGCTCAAAGCTCGGTTTAATCTCCCGTTTTTTTTAAAAGAAGCGTATTGAAGTTAGCTTTCCAAAAACATGTATTAATAGGCCTAATTCTTTCTATAACTTTCTGGAAAATTATTTGAGTGTCAGCTGTACGAAAGACAAACGCGTTCTCGGTGTTTTTGCGATTCCGGGAGTTTTCGGAAACGAAAACGCGATCCGTTTGAAGTTTCGGAAAGCTAACACATAGATCTATAACATAGTTTGATCCTAGATTTTAATTCATGCTGAGATGGTACAGTATTGATTATTAGTAGGAGTTACTATTCGGCATATGCATTTTGTGCACCCTTGTGTGTAATATAATGTTCTATTTGATTTTAACCCATGTTAATGTATATACATTATGTAATTAAATAGAGAATGCAAGCATGAGTAAATACTTAATTAAATGATGTATGAGATGTAAGTATCCTATCTAATGTAGGCATGTATAAGTATGGCTTGTAATGAATATGTAGGTTCCATAGTATGTAATGTATGGTGCATATAGTAGTGCAAGAGAATAAATGAATGATGAATGAATGCAAGCATGAATATAATGTAATAATAGATGTAATGTTCTATGTTAACACAAATCCTATATTACCTCATGTACCCCCTTACACTATGTTGACACTATCACACTTGACACATTGTTCACTTACACTTTGACACTCTTTGATATGTATACACTATGTATGCCCATTTAACCCTCACTTGCCCCTTTGCCATGTTCACATACACACACATAGCCTCTTAAATAAGTATTTATGAATACAGTTAACTTATCTATGTATGTATATTATATATATGTTAGCATATTGTGTTGTAATATATAAGTTTATATAACCATTTGAAATGCCATGATTATAGACCTAATATTGAATACCAATATATGCATGTGTATATATGTGTAGACATATATAGCTTAAAGTAATAGATTACCTAGTGTATATCCAATGTGAATTTTTGCCTATTTGAGTATTGAATAATTGCATGCTATATAGAGTTGGGTGTATGTTGGCTTGTATAGCCTTGTATTGATGTGTGCTTGCTAGGATAGTCTTGGTTAGGCCTAGTAAGACTTGCTGGATTAGGTCATGACCTAGTTTGACTAGTGCAGTTGACCAGAGTTGACCAAGGGTTGACTTTGGCCTAGTTTGACCTAGATTTATGTAGAATGCATTGTAGTGCTTTATATTACCCTTCTGGACATGTTGTGACTTGTGCTGTTCTAATTAGGAGTCAGACACCTCTCCTCGGACAGTATCTTTATCTTGGACATTCAGATATCAGGCGAGTACATTCTCTGATAGTTCTCTCATTTACTTGTCAATTACTGTACTTCAGTTTTAGTTAGTTGTATACGATTCTCTATTACAACACGTATGGATATTCTGGATTCATGTATACGACACACTTTATTTTCTGGCCTCTATTACTGGTATCATCTCTATTACTGGAATCACCAACTGGAATCATTTAACTGGAATTATTTACTGAAATCATTTACTGGTATCATTATATTTTGGCTGGACTCATCTTGAATCACTGTGTCGGAATTCTGGATTCACTTACTGGGAGGGGAAATACTAGAGTAAGACATGTAGACATACCCCAATCTAGAATCTCCAACTGGAATCTACTGGAAGCATAGCCATCTCTCGCCTGATCAGTGAGAGGTGTGCCTGATTACCCACAGCCGTTTACATGTCGAACTCGGTATTTTAAAACACACTATTAGAGTATAGGTTAGACTCACCCTGGAATCATTGATCACTATAACTGGAATCGTCCCTTACTGGATTCATCTTGTATTAGATTCATCTTGTACTGGACTTACATTTACAGTTACACTGGTCTACATTGATGTCTGGACTTTATATCATATTACCCTGGTTCAGCTAGTTCTATTTTTACAGACTTCATTACTATGATTCTTCTCTTGTTTAGTTATTTACTTTCCTTGCTCCTTATCTGTCTTTCTTACCATCACCTGAATATAAACTGCCATTTTCATCAATACAACTGCCTATAACTGCTTTATAGTTCTCTGTCATTTACTTGGGTTTTCTAGATGAGATGTGCTCGTTCCTGTCCTGACTGGACCTGTTGATAAATTTTACAGATAGCTTGGAGGTTGCCTGCTAGCCTAGAGGAGACACACTAGAGGTTGTTTAGATAGTTCTTTCATTTGTCTGGAGTTGTATTTACTTTATGGATTATTGTATTTGAGTTGAGGTATATTTCTGGGTTTTTGTATCTTAGACACTTAGACTTCTATCTCCTGTATCTCTTTGAATTTTATGTTTATTTATCTTTATCATGCTCTACCTTAGATGTGATTGAGACTGTATCTGCTTAGCATTATATTATTAGATGATGTGACCTAGGACAGCGTTCTACCGCCGATACTGCGACGTAGGCTGGACGTTGTTACGTTCTCGTACCCAAACAGTGGGTGCGGGTCGTGACAGCTGTCGTCCTTCCTGTTTCGTGTGGCCGATCGCCGGTCGCCGCCCCGACGGTGGCGCGCAGGCGGCGCGCGCGCACGCGCACGGGGGTTGGGCCGCGCGCAGGAATTCGTCTGGGGTCGGCGCATGGTGGTGGCGTTAGGGTTTTGGTTTTCGACTATTCCTTCTCTCTATCTCTGTATATATATATAACGTATGATTTAACTGAACGCGGGGGGGGGGGGGGCTCAGTTTGGGCTCGGGAATTCACTGATGTGGGGATTTCCTTTGGGTCGCAGTGGGCCGGGCTCACTGCTGTGCTGCTGATACTAATTCTTTTTCTTTTTCTTTTTTTTATTTCCTTTCTTTTCTTTTTATTATTTCTATTTATATTAACTAATGTATATACATATATTTATATACAATTATACGTATACATATATACATATATACCTACGCAATATATTTATATATGCACACACGTATACACCATATGTATATTTATATATTCATAAACACACATATTCCTATATATACACGTATACATATAATTATCTATACATATTTCTATATATTTATATATATACACACACGTATACATATATATTTATATACATTATACACTTATATATATTTATATGCACGTATACACCTTTATATAATACATTAATATATACATACAAATACACATCTATATAATATTTATTATACACATACATTCACATATATATATATATATATATATATATATATATATATATATATATATATATATATACGTATCATTTATATAATAAATAATTTAATAAATATGAATCGCCAATTCCTAGAAATATATACAAAATATTTGCGTTTACCAAACATGTCTACAAGGCCGTATTTGGTCCCACTACATGCCTACATGAGCTTGATTCGGTTCGGCTCAGCTCGGACTAAATCGACACAAACGGGTCTCCTACAAGTCAATTAATATTAATAATAAATAATTAAACTATTATAATGGTCATGTCACAACTTGGCCTGGTTTTCTAGTTAGGACATCGCTATGGCTCAGCCTTCCTTGGCATGGCTAAAACACTAGTCAAAGCATGTCATTGCACTATCCGTGCCATGATTCCTAGTCGTCTTGTACTCTGAAACTCAACCACGTCTAAAATCATCCACCGTAATAATTAACTAAATAAATATTTACAAAATTCTAAAGTTACCATTTAAATCAAATAAATAAATAAAATATTTCAAAAATTCCGGGAAAGGGAGCTACAAATCTACCCACCTTAAAAATAATTTCGTCCTCAAAATTCTAACTCATAACCATGCCAAAAATAAAAGTCAAAGAATAAATCCACTATTACCAAAATATCCTCGAATTTTAATTTCTCAAAAATATTTATTTCTTCCTCCTTGCCATTTCGTAACTACTAATCATCGAGAACTTCTACCCACCTTTGGTCACACTACTCCTCAAACTAAAATCGCATAATCTTCTAACTAGTTGCTAACAATCATACCAACAAAGATATAGGCATCTGGCTTCTAAAACCCTCTCGTATCTATCAAGCAACCCAAAAATTTTAACAAGCAAATTTACACAAGTAGCTAAGAATATTGGTAAATTCTAATAAGCATGACCTTCATCGCTCCGAAATAAAGGACAGAAGGGTAAGGAGGAATAATCAAGGGCAATTATGAAGTCTCAAGAGCGGTAGAGAGTTTTCGACGGTACAGCTAAAAAGGGTGTTTACGAACCACTGACTTGTTTGCTACATTGGGCTACTATAGTTCAGTCACTTGCCACGTCGAAGAGCCCTTCGTTACTTAGAGGGGCATGCAATCGTTCAATACATAAATTCCTTCTCAAAAAATTTCTGAACAAGATTTCATAATGGAACGAAATTTTGAGAAATCCAGATTGTGGTCATAATAGGTCCTCTATTTGGACATTAGTCTTTGGTTGGATGAACATTGGGTTTCATTCTATATGGACTAGATAAGATCCCTAATGATAAAACTATTCCCACTAGATTAGGGTATCCTAGAATAGGTTTCAACCCAAGTGGTTGAACTAGCTGGCCGTCAGGTTGGTTAGCTGGGTCTCTCAAGCCAAAATGCACCTTCAGTGACTTTGGTGTTTAAGTAGCACATGAGGCCTCAATTGGGTGGCATATTAGTGGCATGTGCGTAGTGGGCTTCGAGGAGATCACCACCACACATTGGGTCGAAGGAACTGAGTCAAGGTAGAAGCTCTAGTGGGAGTCGGAAAATATACTGGTATTATGGTAAGGGTTATAGCTAGTCCTTTTAACCTGAAAGTCGTAGCACAAAAAAAGAGTACAAGGGGACGAGTTTGAGTGGGACATGACAAACCTAGATGAAGGTGGACTCGTCTAGATCTTACATGTGAAATTTGTTGGAAGATAACAGTTGATCACGTGCTCTGAATATTAATGGCACGGCTGGGACACAAAATGATCTAAATGGAAAGTGGGAGTCCATGGGGCACTAGCTATCATTCTAAATAGGAAAATTATTCTAATCAATCTGTAATCCTCGGATATTCCAAGAAGGCTTACAGTCTACCCACCTTAGATGCTAGGATATGGTTTTAGGAATAATAAGGTTAGAAGGATTCCGAAGTCCGGATACTGTACCTCGACTCTTGCTAAAAAATAAGGCACGACGTGACGAAATACGGTAATTATAGGTCAAGTCAAGGACCGTTCTTCAAATTCAAATGGCTAGAAGGTCCCAATAGTAGCTTAAAGGTCGAAAGAAGAATGAGTAACTCAAGGCAAGGTTTCAATCACAAGGCTGGCCGATGGTAGCTACACTTATGTATACAACTATTATAGTCATGGGGATACTAGGTATCTATCTATCATTTACGAGCTTTCGTCTTTCCAATCGGTGAAAGACAAAAATAATAAAGAGTTCAAGAGAGATATCATTGAATACAATTTTTTGCGATTCAAAGACGAAGGTATAATTCAAGGGGATTTGTCGAAGCAGTCGCGGATGAGATCATGGATATCTCTATATCTCAGTCCACATAGGGTAATTAAATGAAGAGCGAACCAAATGCATCATGGTTGATCAGACCGTAATACAATGATTCTGATTAGACAATATGTTAGCGGGCGTCTCCAATAACATATGTCTCGAATCAAGCTCGATAAAAGAGTAAGCTTGCAAAACTAGGCTGTAATAGCAGAATTGGTCAAGAGAGTCAACATATAAATATGCGAGATTTCTGAAAGGAGGAATAAGTAGTTTGGGTTTTTGGGAAAATCAAAACCTTACCTGGTGTCATTACTTATATAGGCATCCTACTATCTTCTATCCATAAGGCTTTGGTCGACTAATGGGTTATGGACTTCTGAATTCTATACTCTGAGTAAATCTATTAATATCAGTCAACTACCTCATCAATAGGTCACAAAGACCACGGAAGGCTAGGTCGGGGGCACGCTATCCAGCTTATGGAACTTCCACTAGCATTAGTTTTTGGATCTTTGGGTTATACAGGGCATTTTCCTATACTCTATAGTACTCTAAACTTGTAATCACGTCTGAAGTCATTTCACCGAGAATTATGCCTCGTCTGTATACTCTGGCTGTGATAAACCCTTGGTTCTGTGATTCAGATGTGATAAACTATCAGGTGCTCTACCTCATGTTGACACAAGGATATCTAAGATCTAAGAGGTCAACCAGGACATAGTTTTAGCAATGTTCCATAGACTATGATTCTTCGGAATGATTTTAAATCTGTGGGTTGTGCCTCGTCAGTGCGCTGCTGGCTGCAGTGAGCCCACATCTCAACTCTCAGATAATTGACGACAGTGCGCTGCTGTCTAACCATTCCTTTAACTATATCCGTAAAATTCAGGGGCTTCTAGAGATTCAAACAGGTTGACTAAAAAAATGTAGTTATTTGTCCTATCAGTCACAACACTTAAAATAAAAGGGTTAACCTGGAGGGAATAACTAAAGATGAAAGTAATACAAATATTCTAGTATCTATCTCATGTGCATTTCTATGGTTGAGGAAAATCTCGAATCAATCTACCTCGAGATTCATATGCAAATAACAGGATCAAAAAATTTAAACTAATTCTTTACGGTAACATAGAATTTAAAACAGGCAATTCTAACTCATGAAGTGAAATTTATATCTAGATAGAGCAAAAAAAAACTGAACAGGTTATCGAGATTATAGCCTTAACTATGGAAAAGCCTAACCAATCAAGTGAGTAGTACACCCACATTGGATCATATCATTACATCAAAAGCAATAGTGTACCTATAGGGATCTAGCAAGTTATCTAAATTGCATGGCCTATCTAATAACCTTAACTACCCAACGGTCAATTTAAACAAGGGACTCCTAGTCCTAGTTATTCTCCTAGATTATTTTAATCCTAATTGTGAATGAGCATTTTTCCGGGCGCAGGCTCGCAATAGTACGACTAACGTACCATCACGAGTTCGCAATCTTTTGCAAAAACTGACCTGCATGGGCCACCACAAAAACTTGTCACGACCCGCACCCGCTTTTTCGGATACGAGACGTGTCCAAGCCAGCCTACGCCGCAGAGTCGGCGGTAGAACGTTGTCAAGTCCGCAAGAATAAGTGCTCAAAATAAACAATATTGCTCATTCACATTTCTAGATTTATTACAACATTTACAATTAAAGTAAATACAAGATTTTACAATTAATTAAATTGATACAATTGCTTTCTATTTCTATGTTGTCTTCAGCATACCCAAGTCTTCCCCAGTGCTAAGACTGATAGCGGCTAAACCTGAAAAATATTGGCTTCTAGTCAGGAATGGAACAAGTACACAAAACGACGGCAGTGCAAAACACAATAGAATTAACAAGACATGAAAATAACATATGGAATATGAAAGCTAGTAAGAAACTGATGACATGGCACGGTAGAGAAGTAAACAAGGAAAAACTAATAAAAGACATCTATCTAGGTGGTGTGAAATATCTATTTCAACACGTGGACGGCTAAGGGGTAAATAAGGCACACTGCACGTGTCGTGCGCAGCGGCTAGCATTCACGAGAGACACTGGGATAGTTCTGGGTAGTCCACATGTTTACTAAGATATTTCCCCTCCCGACTACTCTGTGTGACGAGCGTGTCAACAAGCAGCAAGATATATGTATAGACATGAAATGAAAAGACTACTATGAATCGAAAAGCAATCAGAAAGTGCACTTGCCTGACGTCCTTAGCTGGAGAAACCAATAACACTATACCACTCAATGAGCCACAATCAGTCAACACATGTAGAAGTCTCCAGATGCTGAAATAAACATTACTAATATTCTCAGAATAGTCAAATCAGCTAGGATTTCCTGTCCTTAAGTCCAATTCTGGATACAGGGGCAAAACGGTAATTTTAGGCAAAAACGGTGTCCGCCGTTGGACCCGTTTTGCACCGAAAAGCGTGCCAGAGTCAATGGTCTCTAAAGTCGTCAAACTATATGTCTACGAATTCAGTTTTCTGATATGAATCCAACCGTATGTCCAAAGTTGGATTCCGGCGGGCCATGCACAAAATTGCCCGTTGAGTGGAACCGCGGGGCCCGCAAAACGGTGATTTTATCAATAGTCTCAGAATCGGACCAAACTTGGCATACAGGACTAGAAAAATGATACGGTCCTGTTGGCACAAGTTTTGTCTCGATCTGACGAACGTGCACAAAGTAATTGAGAAATTTATAACGTGCACGATACGGTGAATTTCGACGGATACGCACCAAATTCGTCGCGTACACGAGACCAATTTGAATTCTGTCAAAGTCCACACGACCATGAAGCCTTTACGTAGCTTTCAATGCTTTCGGTTCGTGACCACGTCACCCAGAATAGCGGGACGCACGTCATGTGGAACAATTTTCGAGTTTTTAAAACAGGTTTTTGGGAAACTTTGGGATTTGATTTCTCGACACGTAGTCGATGGAATCAAATTCCGTAAAAAGGGATTCGAAGCCCTATAGGTTGTCTAGGGCTATCTTCAAGCAGAATTTCTAATCTGGTATTATTTTGATCGAAAACGATCTCCAAACATGGATGGTTGGACTGCTATAAACTCTGTTTTGGAACATATTTGTGTCAATCTTTGGGCTCGGTTCATGACGCGTGTCATACAACGTAAATCGAATTAATACAATCGAAATGAAGGTGGTTAGGTTAGATGCATACCGGAGAAAATGGCTCGATGATTAGTCGAGCGTGCGCGAAGAAAACACGCCGCAAATTCGCCTCGGCGGACTGCATTTACTACTGTCGTCCTTCCTGCTTCGTGCGGCCGATCGCCGGTCGCCGCCCCGATGGTGGCGCGCAGGCAGCGCGCGCGGGGGTTGGGGCGCACGCAGGAATTCGCCTGGAGTCGGCGCATGGTGGTGGCGTTAGGGTTTTGGTTTTCGACTCTTCCTTCTCTCTATCTTTGTATATATATATAACGTATGATTTAACTGAACGCGGGGGGGGGGGGGGGGGGGGGGGGGGGCTCAGTTCGGGCTCAGGAATTCACTGATGTGGGGATTTCCTTTGGGTCGCAGTGGGCCGGGCTCACTGCTGTGCTGCTGATACTAATTCTTTTTCTTTTTCTTTTTTTTCATTCCTTTCTTTTCTTTTATCATTTCTATTTCTATTAACTAATGTATATACATATATTTATATACAATTATACGTATACAAATATACATACGCAATATATTTATATATGCACACACGTATACACCATATGTATATTTATATATTCATAAACACACATATTCCTATATATACACGTATACATATAATTATCTATACATATTTCTATATATTTATATATATACACACACACGTATACATATATATTTATATACATTATACACTTATATATATTTATATGCACGTATACACCTTTATATAATATATTAATATATACATACAAATACACATCTATATAACATTTATTATACACATGCATTCACATATATATATATATATATATATATATATATATATATATATATATATATATATATATATATATATATATATATATATATATATATATATATATACGTATCATTTATATAATAAATAATTTTATAAATATGAATCGCCAATTCCTAGAAATATATACAAAATATTTGCATTTACCAAACATGTCTACAAGGCCGTACTTGGTCCCACTACATGCCTACATGAGCTTGATTCGGTTCGGCTCAGCTCGGGCTAAATCGACACAAACGGGTCTCCTACAAGTCAATTAATATTAATAATAAATAATTAAACTATTATAATGGTCATGTCTTGGCCTGGTTTCCTAGTTAGGACATCGCTATGGCTCAGCCTTCCTTGGCATGGCTAAAACACTAGTCAAAGCATGTCACTGCACTATCCGTGCCATGATTCCTAGTCGTCTTGTACTCCGAAACTCAACCACGTCTAAAATCATCCACCGTAATAATTAACTAAATAAATATTTACAAAATTCTAAAGTTACCATTTAAATCAAATAAATAAATAAAATATTTCAAAAATTCCGGGAATGGGAGCTACAGCACGTCCCCCGAGGACTGGACAGTTAGCAGCTTTTTCAGAAGACAAAGCGTCGCTGACATCAGCATTATCATTACTTTCCTCCGACGGTTACGACCCACGTGGCCGACCAACCACTCGCATGCATCTCAACAGCCATGCGCCTGAAGACTCGCATGCGCCTCAAAAGCCGTACGTCCCGACCGGTTCGTGACTCCTGAAGGTTGTGAGCCAAAGTCTTCTCATGCGCCCAATCCCAGGCGCATCCTACCAGATCACTCTCCACCAAATTCGAGATCTTTGAACCATGGACCTACGACACGTGTCCTTTGACTCAATTCAGCATATGAAGGGGTACTAATCACCCAAGATCTCAGCAACTGAAAGATCTTCTCCCCTGCTACGTGTCAGCCCACAAATACAGTATGAAGGATTCAACCCACAAATGATGGTGCATCATCCATGCGCTTCCCGCAGCTTCAACCACGTGGCATCCCCACGTATAGGCGTATCCTACATATGCGCGCATGAGCAGCCAGCCTGTAAACTATAAATAGAGGGATCATCTCCTTCTTACGGACCACGTAATATATACGTACACAGACAGAAAAAGGCATCAGAGTTATCATCCACAAATATCGGAAGAGACACTCAACGTCTTCTTCCCATCTGCAAACTTCAGCACCCAGAGCAACTCAGACCTTCAGAGGACCGAGAACCGGCGTCAGATCGTCAACGAAGTCAATGCATTACCACTCGCTCCATCGACACAGGGACCCAGATAAACAAAAGTGTTCTCCTAGGACTACATCTAATTCCTACATTGTAACATTGTTCTGTTTGTAATTGAAATTACAATAAAAAAAATTTAATGGCAAACAAGCTGGCGACTCTGCTGGAGACCTCTTTCTCCTCCACCGAGAAAGCTATGTCGCAATTCGACGACGTAAAGGTGGGCCCTCCCACAAGACGCTGGTCGTACGCCTCAATCAACAGGCGTATGAGGAGTTCATCTCTGAAGGCAGCGCAAGTCCTTCGAAGCGGCTGCCAAAGTCGAAGAAGACTCGCCAAGTCTGGGTGCGCAAGGTCGAGGCCCCTGGCACCACCACTGAAGGAGATGCACCGATGCAGTCCACCCTTCTCGATGACGTCCTCAGCAGCCAGGATGCGCCTACCGGTGCAGCGCATCTCTCGGAAAAACGTGGTGCTAACCACATTCTCTAGCCATCTCCTTCTCAGACAAGGAAAATGCGCCGATGGAGCAGGGGCACATCTAACGCCCTGCGTAGTAACTCTGATGTGCCACAGAAGGCTTCTATCTTTGACAGACTCACTCGCTGTCGTGGCGAGAAGAATTTAGGCTCTGAGTACTATGCACCCCAGTGGGCTGGTACGAAGAAGTCTAAGGCAGCACTGGCCATGCGTCTCAAACGTGTTATGCCAGCGGCAAACCAGAAGCATGTGCTCATAATCATGCACGCTGCTGATGGTAAGCTGTATAAGGTCGACTCAGGTGCTTCTCCGCCATAAACGAGCCGACCTTCAAAGACCTTACCTCACTTGGGCGTATCTGTTGCGTTCGCAACCAAGTCGAGTAAAGCAAACTCTGTGGTCTTGAACCCCAGCGCCTACATAGTATGTACGTCTGTGGCTGATTCAAGTCACTATAATTGTTGTACCCCCACTACTGATCTGAGCGCATCTTCTGCGTTGGTTCAGGGGGCGCAGCATTCACCTGACCACCCCGGCGCTTGGCCTTGCCATGCGCTTGATGGAGGTGCGAAGGTGGTACTCTCCTCCAATGATTTACGTAATATGATCAGTCACAAGCACCGATCAGGAGAGTCGACTGACAAGCACAATGCGCCCCTCACAGGGCACACCTATGCTATAGTCTCCATCAACTATTGTTGCAAAATAGCAGTCCCACCACCAAGGCAGTCTGTGTTCCAGCGGATGCAATCATCAACACCCCTCCAACGTCGCCTCGGGAAGAAGGTGTCAATTGAAGAGGAGCCAGAACTAAAGGTTGCTTCGTGCAACTTAATCTCTAACTCCTCGCCAATTCGAAAGGTGACTAGCAACTCCTCGGTCTCGTCCTTATCCAAGAGCCAGCCAAGGAAAACCAAGACAACTGTCCCATCCTCGGGAGTGTTTGAAGGCACTCGGAGGAGAAAGAAGATCTTAAAGGAAGTTGGGGGTAGTCAAGCCCTTGTTGATCCTCCTTCTGAAGACGAAGACGTCCTCCAGAGCATAGCTGGGGTAGCCAAATCCTTGCTGATCGTCCTCCTGAAGATGAAGACGTCCTCCAGAGCATAGCTGGAGGTAGCCAAATCCTTGCTGATCGTCCTCCTGAAGACGAAGACGTCCTCCAGAGCACAGCTGGGGGTAGCCAAGACGAAGCTCCAAGAGAAGCGACTCCTCTACAGGAGAGTAAGGCGGAAAGCGAAGCCTCAACAGATCCAGCCATGTCATGATCGTATACATGACTGGGGGTGATACAGAGTCAGATGCGCTGCCAGCAGACCTCGTCCTGCGCATGGATACTTTGGAGGGGGACTCAAAACCCTATCTGCCTCCATACAAATACTGACTCAAGCAGTGTTTGAGATACGGTCAACTTTGGCCGGGGCACCTTCTACCGGTCCTGACCCAGGGGCCAATGGAGAATCAAGTGTACCCTTTCAACGGGTATCCTTGGATACAGATCGCCGCGAAGTACCACGGACGTCAGAGCCATCAAATGCTCAACTCCAGGCTGTACTACCTTCCCTGACTTCCAGCTCCACGGAAGACGTGGTTGAGATGATCAGGGACTTGGCGAGCGCTTTGAGTCCAATAACAGACAGTAGGAGCGCCAAAAGATGGGGATCCCATAACCATACCCCCTCGAATGGAACAAAGTGGTTTATCCTCCCAAGTATAAACCACAAATATTGACGCCATACGATGGGAAGGACTCTCCATGCCGCTATCTGACGTACTTTCAGTCTCAAATGGGACATCTTCCGAAGGAAGACGCACTACTCACCAGCATATTTATCGGGCACTGAAAGAAGTGGCTTACGACTGGTACTGCAATCTCCCTGACAACTCCATATCTTCCTTCGACGACTTGATATATCATTTCCTCGATCGTTTCTACGATGGAGGGAAGGACATGATAATGGCATCCCTCATAGAGATACGTCAGAAGAAGAAAGAAACAGTTTGAGCATTCATCGAACGGTTCCGACAAGCCTGCTTCAGACTACCCCTGGGCATGCCAGAACATGTACTCCTCTCCTCCTGCAGCATGAACACGCTGCCGGCGATCAAACTCTGGCTTAACTATACTCCTCCTTTCGACTGGAGTTCATTGATCATCGAGGTCGAAGCAGCAGAAAAGAAGGCATCCAATGCTCGTCTTTTGGGAGTCAGTTTCCCTGCCTTTGAGGACAAGGGAAAATGGCCTGCAGCCAACAACCCTGGATGAGAGACGAAGGGGAAGCAGGCGTTGATTGTCAATGCCTCCAAAGGTGCACCAACACCTACTCAAAAGCCTCTACTTGCACCGAGGCCAAAAGAGGTTTATTCTTTCAACGATGAAGACACCCTGCAACTCTTCGAGATATTAATGCAGGGTGACAAGATTAAGTTGCCGGACCCGAAGCGTCCCGACGAGGTTGGGAGAGTGTCACTACCACTTTTCTAGCTTGAGGGTATTTTGGTCATTTTTAAAATTTTGGAATTATTTGGGAATTATTAGTATTAATTATAATTATTAGAATTTTTAGTGATTTTTAGTATAATTGTTTTGGTGCTATATTTAACCTTGACTAGTGTTGACTTAGGAGACTGTCGTAGAAGCTAACCTGGGTCATGACTATTTGGTTAGGTTATGGAACCCTAGCTTGACCTAAGTTAGTGATATCAAACCCATTAGAACTTATTTGGAGAGAATATGAATTAATTTGAATAGAGAATGGCTTATGGTTTTGTGCGCGACGTAGAATATGACTACGCGACGTACAATACAAGAAAAAATTTTTAAATCGGTACCAAATTTTAAATAATAAAAAATAGTAGAAATTTAGGGGTTTTACATCCTACCTAACTTAAAAGAATTTCATCCTCGAAATTAGGAATTCGTAGGGGGTGAGATGGTACAAGGGTATATCAATAAGGAAGCACAGTCAATTCATTGGGCGAGACAAGGAAACGACGTTTAATGAGAACATGCATTAGAGTCGTGATTTTAATAAAGACGAAGATAATCATGGATTAACGCAAGAAGGAAAATGTTTAAGATGACGCGTGGTAAAGAATAGTATGGGTTCAAGTAAAATAAAATAGATTAGAGACCTTAAAGTTATGGTCTCTTGAGAGTAGGTTGAGGGCACGATTTAGCGTATGAATTAGATTTCACTCCTATATTTAAGCGATTAGAAGGTCATGATAGGGCCGAGAAAAGGACGAGTAGTTTAGGATGAAGATATAGCAATATCGAGTGATAATAATCATAATCGATATGAAGGCTAGAGAAAATTCTAGTATAACGCCTTTGTCCTTCTAAAATAGGTGAAGGCGAAAGCAATAAGGGGTTCAAAGACGATATTATCGAGTACGAATACGTGATTCAAAGACGACCGAAAATTTTCAAAAGAATTGTCAAGGCAGTCGCGGATGGGACTCTAGAGGACAAGTTTAGCTATGTCCCCATCCACGTAGAACGATAGATAAAAGCGAACCAAAGTGCACTTGGTTGATCAGACCATGATGCACCGGTTCTGATTAGACAATATGTTAGTGGGAGCTCTTTCAATAACATATGTCGTGAACAAGCTCGATAAATAAATGAACTTGCAAATCTTGATTATAGTAGCAAAATTTTGTAAGAGGGTGAAATTATAGGCACGAGAGTTTAAAATTGAGAGGAAGTATAGTCGAACTTCTAAAGGATCTAAGTCATGTCCTGTTATAGTCTTTATACAGTCGTTCTATAGTCTTCTTATCCAAGTCCTTGGTTGGCTAAACGGGTTAGGGTCCTCTAGATTCTAGAATCTAAGTAAACTTGCTAATATAGGTCACAATGACAAGGGCTTGCTAGGTCATAAGGCATTCTACCCAACTTAAAAGAATTAAACTAATGGTGTTTTGGGACAAAAGAGTCATGTCTACCTAGTAGGGATCACTTGTCTAACCTCTAGCAAGTACAAAGGGAAGATAAGGATTATGATAGAAGGAATCAAGCAAGATGCAATCGATGAGTCGAGCGGTAGATAAAATCTAGAAAAAGAGGTCAAGTTTGTGGATGAGATCCTAGACTTATAATCCTATTCGCAGGCTTGCTTGGTACGGTAAAATAACCAAACAATTTATCTCGACCTGCATGGGCCACCACAAAAACATGTAACGCCCCAGTCCCAAAATACGTAGGACTAGGAACGTAGACATGTCAGTTGTATTCATACGAAGTATATAGGCCTCGTATGGATACATAAGCTGTAAATGCAGTAGACCCATAACTAATCTCATCCACAAGAATATAAGATATCATATAATGATAATGAATTGTCTTGATACAATATGTTGGGCGGAGACAAATCCACTACCAATAAGTAAAGGAAAAATGCATGAGAAAAGAAATGATTTTGGCGAGCGAAGTGAAGACGATCCAAGCGCAATCATCCTCGAAGAAATAGCGATGAACACGCTAGAGCTAGAACACCTGCGAAAGACAAGAGCAGACACCTAGGGAGATAACCACGTCCTCAGAGGGACGTAACAAGACACATAATATCATGCCAATAACTGAATAAATAAAGCTCAACAGAAAGTATATGTGACTACACACATAAAGGTTCTTAACCATTCTATGTGAAAATGCATTTTGAAGACAACGTTCCACACAAGGGCTCTCGAGACTAGAAACACGACACGTTAGCGTTTCAACCAAGGTACTAGTGGCGTCTAGAGAAAAGTAAATGAACGGCCCATTAGCACTCGAGTGAGAGCTAAGGGGCATCTAGAGAAAAATAAATGCACGGCCACTAGCTCTTGGGTGAGTCAATAACGACAGCTAGACGAGGGTAAATGCACGGCACATTTGTGTTTCAACCGAGGCACTAGTGGCATCTAGAGAAAAATAAATAAATGTACGACCACTAGCTCTCGACTGAGTCACAAATGGCAGCTAGACGAAGGTAAATGTGTGAAAGCCCCTGCGCCTAATAACTGTCTTCACCCTTCCCATGCACTACTCGTGCTGAATCCACATCACGACATTTCTAATAACTGCTAAGTCTTCTAGACAACCATAACTATTTAGCAGTTATTGTCTATCGCACGGCATGTGCGCACCGATGGCCAGTCGATACGTACCTCCGAGATCTATATGAGACTCGTGACTCGTGATACACAAGTGTCGGACCAAAGAATACGGCACAAACAAAGGTGGTCCCTTGACTCTAGGCCAAATGCATAAAGTATAATAATTTGTAACTACATATGGTTTTGAAAGAACAACTTATAAGAAATAAAACATGCATGATATTGAGTAAGAAATTAAACAGTAAAGGCAAGGTGTCTTGCCTGGTAGGGCGCCTGGTGTGCTGCGATAATCAATGTGGCATGAACTTCGACTTCGATGCAACAACTATGCAAGGGGACCTCTGTTGACGGCACGGATGGTTCCATCGAGTCCAGGATGGTCAATTTAGTTAGGATGGATATAAGGTAGGATATAATTGGCAGGAGATAGGAAGATTGGGATTGGTTATGGGAAAGTGGTTGATCACGGAAAATGAATAAATAATAGGATATAGAAACTATTTATAATATTTGAAAATGACATATTATTAGTTAATATTTGATAGAAAATATGTTTGAAAATCTAGTAACTCATTTAAGGCAAATCCTTAATTTATCAAAATACCTTTGGTTAGCAAAACTAGATGTAAACACACCCTAAAACTATTTTATATAGATTCATACTTAAAAAATTAAAAATATCGTTTCTAAGCATGAACTCGAAGTTTGTCAAGATATAATTTTTGATAAGAAAATATTTTACTAGAAAAAAAAATTTAGAATAATACTAGAGATTCAAAAAGTATTATTGCAGGACTTCTAGACCATAATAAACATATGGAAGCCAAATATTTATAAACATAATATTTAAAATTATTTATCATATCCATTCTGTTTGGTAATAACAATAATTAAATAATAAAAATGTTGAATATACACACCCTCTTAATAACAAAACAATAATAATAAATATGACAAAAACAAAATAATAATAATAATAATAATAATAATAATAATAATAATAATAATTAACAACAACAAAAAATAACAAAAGCAATCAAGTAGTGGTTCTCCTCTTTGGAGGAGACCACTTTTTAAGAAAAACCAAAAAATCGAAGATAAAGGGAGAGAGAGGACTTAGAGAACGGGGGAGAGAGAGAGAGCGTACGAGAGAGGGAAAGAGGAAGAGAAGCTGGAGAGAGGGAGACGGGATCGGAGGGAGGATGGGGTTTTCCGGCCGCGGAGGCGGAGAAGAGTGGGAATGGGGCGCTGTGCGGCGACGGCGGGTTCTTGCGCGCGGAGGACGGCAGGAGCAGGCGGCGTACTCCGGCGCGGTCGCGATGGCTCTGGCGCGGTGGTTCGTCGGGAAGTCGATGGAATGGTTACCAGGGGATGATCGAAAGGGACGAACATGGTGGAGGCTGCACGCATGGCGGATTTAAGGAGGAAGGGGGAAGGGGGAGCGGTGGCCGCGGTTCCGTCCTAGGTCGGCCGACGGTGGCGGATCTGGCGGAGAGGGCGGCTCCGTGGGGCTGGGAGGTCGCGGCAAGGTGCGACACGCCAGGGAGGAGGTGGACGCGGCTGTTCGCCGGCGAGGCGGAGCGGCGATCGGGGGCGGCTGCTCCGGCGGAGGTAAGACACGATGGTGGCGGGGGTGTTTGTTTTTATTATTATTTTTTTCTCTGGTTGTGGTGGTCGTGATGATTTTGGGGTTTTCCGGTCGTGGTGAGGATATCGATGGTGGTGGTGGTCGACCAGCAGAGGAGGCGATGGGTGATCTGTGGGCCGGGTTAGGTGGTTGCGGGGTTAGTGGTGGTACTGCTGGTCGGGGAGGAGAGTGGCCGTGATGACGGTGACGGTGTGGTGGTGTTGGTGCTGTGGACGGAGGGAGGGCGATGGAGGCAAGGGGTTGGTCGAATTTGGCGGTGGTAGTTTTGTGATGGTGGTGGTAATGGCGACTGCGATGGTGATGGCTGGTAATGGGTTTGGGCGGCGTGGATGGGTTCGGGTGGCTGGATGCTGTCGGGGCTGTGCCGAGCAATGGCAGCAGCGAAGACACGAGCGAGGATGGGGTTTAGAGTAGGATTAGGTTTAGGGATTTGATTCGGGTTGTATCGTGTCGAGTTGTCGACACGAAGGGGATGGAATTGTAAAAAGATGGAATAAGAATTTAGACACAGACACGGTGCATGCACTTGTGGTAGAATTTGTGGATGTGAGAAATTTATGGAGGAGTACCTGCCTATTTATAGGATGTGAAAATTCCCAGTTGGATAAGAATTAGAAATATTTAAAACCCAATTAGATAATTCGTAATTTAATTTAAAATCATTCAAATCCAAATCCAAATACAAATCCAATTTAAATCTAATTAAATTTTTAGTTTAAATGAAATGGGATAAATCAAATTTTAAATATTTAACTATATAAATAAATTCATAAATTCAAATCAAGATTTAAATTGCCACCATAATTTTGAAATCTATTTTTCCAAAAATACTATAAATAATAATTTCGACAATTACATTATTATTTGTCAAAATAAACTAATAATTAATTACGGAATATGTATGTTCAAATAATATTTACAAATATACACTTTTCTAGCATACCATTTTATAAGAATATATTTTATTATTATAACTGTCTAAAAAGGCTTTTCAAAAATAAAATTATTAATTTAGAATTTTGATAGCTAAAAATAATTATTATATATATTTTCTTGAAACTATAAAAATAGGAAAAAATTCCAAAAATGTGTACGCTCGCACATATTCGCACTCGTCGAGCAATCACGAAAAATAAAATTTCGTGCGCGACGTAGAATATGACTACGCGACGTACAATACAAGAAAAAAATTTAATCGGTACCAAATTTTAAATAATAAAAAAATAGTAGAAATTTAAGGGTTTTACGTAACAGCCCATGGCCGGCCAAGCCTATTTCCCCCTATTTAATGCTCCTAGAAATTAGGGCTAGCCTCCCTTAGAAATATTTGCAAGTTTTAGAAAGGGGTAAGTCTCCATCTCCATTAATTTCTAGAAATTTTATTTCAATTCCTTTTCCACCCAAACCAATTGTAATAGGTCCTAAATTTATTCTACTTGTTGTTGGTATTAAGAAAGTTCAGGGGAGAAACAATTTGGGAGAGTTTTGGAAGCTTGAGAATCCACTCATATTGGGGCTTTTTGACCCATTACAAACCTATAGGTAAATTCTAATCCTCACCATAGAATGTTGTTTTTATTGCATATTGTCACGCCCCAGAACCAGAATACTGGAGAGCGGGGGCAGACATAGCCAGCTACGTATATTGAAATGGAAACCACCTCGATATACGGTCACGACTGTCTAGAAATATGAGGGTTTACTACAAGCCAACAGTCTCTTATGGTCATGAACAGGCCTAATGTCTCAATCGCAAGTAAGTAAGGTCGCAAGATGTATGATCATTAAATATACAATAATAAGGCGTCCCAAATATTACATATTCAGCTGATCATGAAACTAGTCGTAGAAAATGTTAGGACTAGCAAGAATTTAGTCGTACATGATCAACCCTAGGATTTGTTAATCATGTTTACAGCCGTAGGCAGACAATAAGTAAAGTGCATCGAGCTAACAGGTGCTCGTCGGCTAAACGCCTCAAAAGAATAACTTTACAGTAAAGTGAGCAAAACAAAATAGAAAACCCACTCGTAGCCCGGGTTCCTTCTAGTCGCCACCATCGGGCTGGAGGTTCGGAAGATCCTCGGGAGCTGCTCCAAAATCTGGCCAGACAAAACTAGCTGGGTCAACCCCAGAAAGAGCAAGTGCCACAAGGGGGCCACGAAATAAGAACAAAAGCCAGCAATCAGCAAAAGAAAATATAATATTAAAACTAGAACTTACGAAAACATGTCAGGATGATATACGATAAGATAACCATGGGACTATTCCGATAGCTAGGTTACAACCCGTAAACCAAACAAGGACCGGGGTTGTAACCCTTCATCTGAACAGAACTTGGTTTTCCACCATTTATCGGACAGATAATAATATAAGAAATCAAGACAGGGAGCAATCTTGTACTGGATCAAGACATGACTAAACTGGTTATACCTCATTCAATCAATCACGGCCAATCAGATACTACGGCTTACTACTTTAACTAACTAGGGTTATCACAGGCCTAATTACTAACAAGATGCAGTAAGATTATTCCACAGCTACAAGCCCTGCAGATCATCCTGGTTACCCAGGTCGAAAACTAGGGGTTGAATTCAGGTGGGTACATCGTCCCGGAGACAAATGTACCCTTAGGTGACTTAGAGGGTGCAACACGCGACGGTGTGCTGGAAATGTGCCCTACTCGACAGCAGGCTACAGATTCTAAGAGCGCCCAGGTAACGGGATTGCCTGTAGCTGTGTCATCTCTTCATGACTACTGAGTTATTCTAGTTATTACCCTTAATCCATTTTAGTAGGTGCTCCTGACCGTGGTACTCAGGAGTCCCATCCTAGACATGATGCAAGACAGGACATGTGGATTTAACAAGCAAGCAAGAAAGAACTACCCACGGTGTCAAGGCAGGTCAAGTTAAGCTAGCCGTCTCAACAGTATTAAGATAAATCATGTCAGGGTACTTGTCAGGAGTGCGCCACGACGGGCCACTATCATGTCAGGTTGGTCATGTCATGAGTGCACCACTACAGGTCACTGTCGTGTTATGCTAGTTCCTTGTCATACCATGCCATGTACAATAGTCATTCCAAACATATTAAGTAAAATCAAGTTCATGACAAAAGGCGTAAGGATATAAAATGGGCGTAAAATATCTAATAAAATATCAATATACAGGGCTATAGAAGAGCCAAGCTTAAAGAAATAAGACCAAAACTCCAAGAGCCAATGGGTTAAACAAGGGGTTCAGGGTGCAGCGTACGCACAAGACACACACGTAGGAGAGCGGCGTACGCGAAAAGTCACGCACGCAGGGGAGCTACGTACGCGAAAAGTCACGCACGCCAGAGAGCTGCGTACGTAAAAAGTCACACAAGCGGAGAGGAGCTGCGTACGTGAAAAGTCACGCACGCCAGAGAGGAGCTGCGTACGTGAAAAGTCACGCAAGCAGAGAGGAGCTGCGTACGTGAAAAGTCACGCAAGCGGAGAGGAGCAACGTACGTGAAAAGTCACGCAAGCGGAGAGGAGCTGCGTACGTGAAAAGTCACGCACGCCAGAGAGCTGCGTACGTGAAAAGTCACGCAAGTAGAGAGGAGCTGCGTACATGAAAAGTCACGCAAACAGAGAGGAGCTGCGTACGTGAAAAGTCACGCACGTCAGAGAGCTGCGTACGTGAAAAGTCACGCAAGCAGAGAGGAGCTGCGTTCGTAAAAAGTCACACAAGCAGAGAGGAGCTGCATACGCGTAAAAACACGCACGCAGGGTCTGGGTCTTCTTCTCCATGGCTGAGAAGAAGCTCCAATGGCTCCAAAACTTCAAGGCATCACAACTTGGCCATTCGAACTCCAAATCCAGATTTCCAAAGTTCCAACCAGGGTGGAATTGAACTCTCTTCCACATGGAAACATCAAAACCCATAAAAATCCAACTTAAATAGATCAAAACCATACAAAACCGAAAATAGGAAAAACCTAGATCTAGAACAATGGAGACTCCAAATCACAAAATGCTAAGTTCTAATATTGATCACCATGTCCTAAACTAGCAAATCGACAAATAAAAGAGGGTTCTCATGTGGTGGCAAGGTGCACTTGCCTATGGGTGGGTGTTATGGGGAGGAAGGAGAAGAGAGTTGTGTAGAGGAAGGAGAAGAAGAAATTAATGGAGGGTTATGAGGAGAGAGAAAAAGTTGGTGGAGTTTTAAAGAGGGTGGGATGTGGTGTGTTGAGGGTGGAGTATAGGCTAAAGTGTTCCAATACCAAATAAACCAAACCAAACCAACCCAATCCAATCCAAATAAAATCGAGCCATGACAAAAACCTAAAATAAGAAAAATACCGAAATACAGGAAATACGGGAAATGAGGGTGACAACTCTACCCACCTTAAAAGAATTCCGTCCTCGAAATTTAATCAAGGAGCTAGAGATTATCACGACAAGCTACACTAAGCACAGGCAAGTTACACTAAGCAGTTCAATCATACAATCATAAAATACAAGCAAGGAAGGAAAAACGTAAGGCATAAGAAAGACATTATACCTCACGAGTCAAACAGGTAGGGATACCGTGATCGGATGTCGTCCTCACGCTCCCACGTTGACTTACCTAGAGAGTAATGACCCCAAGCAACACGGACTAATTTAATAGTCTTGTTCTTGAGTGTCTTCTCCCTCCGGTCCAATATAGACACGGGCCTCTCCTCATACGAAAGGTTGGTACCAACAACCAATTCCGAATGGTCTAGGATGTGGCTCGGGTCCGGAATATACCGTCGTAATTGGGACACATGGAATACATCATGTACCTCACTTAACGACGGCAGAAGAGCGAGATGATATGATACATCTCCTACTCGCTCTAGAATATCGAACGGCCCTATATACCTAGGACTAAGCTTTCCCCGCACGCCGAAGCGAATGACGCCGCGGTTAGACGAGATCCTAAGGAATACATGGTCACCGACAGCAAATTCTAAGGGACGCCGATGAGCATCGGCCCAATGGCGCTGGCGGTCCTGGGCAACTCGGAGGTGATCTCTGACCTTCCTGACCACTTCAACCGTCTGGAAAATCAATTCGGGTCCGAGCATCTGCCTCTCCCCGACATCGTTCCATGCTAGCGGGGATCTGCACTTCCTGCCATAAAGAGCCTCGAAGGGTGCCATCTGGATACTGGCCTGATAACTGTTGTTGTACGAGAATTCTACCAGGTGCAGATGATTCTTCCATGAACCACCGAAGTCAAGGGTACAGGATCTCAATATATCTTCAAGGGTCTGGATTGTGCGCTCTGATTGACCATCCGTCTGCGGGTGATAAGCTGAGCTGAATTGAAGGCGAGTCCCCAAACTCTTCTGCAAGCTGCGCCAAAAGTGTGATGTGAATCTTGAATCCCTGTCCGAGGTGATGCTGACTGGCACACCGTGAAGCCTGACGATCTGCCTGAGATACATCTCTGCTAACTGTGCCATTGACTGCCCAACTCTGAATGGGAAAAAGTGTGCCACCTTGGTAAGCCTGTCCACAATTACCCAAATAGCATCTCTGCCGGCCGAAGATCTGGGCAATCCGGTCACGAAATCCATGGTTATATGCTCTCATTTCCATTCTGGGATCGGTAAGGGTTGAAGAAGTCCAGCGGGCCTCTGATGTTCAGCTTTAACCTGTTGGCAAACCAAACACCGAGAGACAAACCGGGCTATCTCCCTCTTCATGCCATTCCACCAGAAATGCTGACGAATATCACGGTACATCTTCGTACCACCCGGATGAATAGAATATTGTTAACTGTGGGCTTCTGCCATGACTTTCTGTCTGATATCTCCACTGGGTACACAAAGATGAGTGTCGTGCCGAAGTGTACCGTCTTCATGAATACATAACTCTGGCCTTCTTTCTGCTTCACACTCTGCTCTGAGTCGCTGGATCTTGGAATCTGTTGACTGCGCCACCCGGATTCTCTCAACTATGCTGGACTGAACCTGCAGGCTGGCCATCAATGCCACGCTGGTTGGAAGAACCACTTCAATTCCCATCTTCTGAAGATCTGCCAATAATTCTGGTTGCGCCGTCAGGAAATAAACTCCGGTTCTCCTGCTTAATGCATCTGCTACAACGTTGGCCTTCCCGGGATGATACTGTAAATCCACATCATAGTCCACCAGTAGCTCGAGCCATCTTCTCTGCCGTATATTAAGGTCCTTCTGGGTGAAAACATACTTCAGGCTCTTATGATCAGTAAAGATCTTCACTCTATCTCCATACAAGTAGTGTCTCTACAACTTCAAAGCAAATACTATCGCCGCCAATTCCAAGTCGTGGGTCGGGTAATTCTTCTCATGATCACGTAGTTGATGTGACGCATAAGATATTACCTTCCCATGTTGCATTAAGACACACCCCAATCCTCTGCCTGAAGCGTTGCAATAAACTGTGAATCCTCCGGTCCCATCTGGAAGGGTGAGAATGGGAGCCGTTATCAAACCTCACTTCAATTTCTCAAATGATTTCTGGCACTCTGCTGTCCAAACAAATGGCACATCCTTGCGGGTCAACTGGGTCATCGGCGCTGAAATCCTTGCGAAATCTGAAACGAACCGCCGGTAGTAGCCGGCCAATATAAGAAAGTTGCGAACCTCTGCCACTGAGCTGGGTACCGACCATGACTTGATAGCCACAATCTTCTGGGGATCCACTTCTACTCCTCCTCGGGTAATAATGTGACCCAAGTATGATATGCGATCGAGCCAGAACTCGCATTTACTAAACTTGGCGTACAACTGATGCTACCTAAGCGTCTGGAGGACGACTCTGCGATGCTGCTCATGCTCTGCTTCACTCTTGCTGTAGACCAGGATGTCATCTAGGAACACAATCACAAATTGATCCAAGTAAGGCATGAAAATACGATTCATGAGGTCCATGAATACGGCCGGCGCATTGGTCGCTCCAAAGGGCATAACAAGGAACTCCCAATGTCTATACCTCGATCTGAATGCTGTCTTCGAGATGTCCTGCTCTCTGACTCTGATCTGGTGGTATCCCGACCGCAAATCGATCTTCGAGAATACTGAAGCCCCTCTGAGCTGATCAAACAAGTCATCTATCCTCGGAAGAGGGTATCTGTTCTTGATTGTCACCGAATTCAAGGTACGATAATCAACACATAGCCTGGGCATACCATCCTTCTTTTTCACAAGAAGCATCGGGGCTTCCCAAGGCGATCCACTTGCACGGATAAATCCCTTGGTCCTGAGTTCTTCAATCATCTTGTATAAAATCTCCAACTCTGAAGGCGCCATCCTGTAGACTCGCTCTGATACTGGTGCTATCCCGGGAATCAAGTCTATAGTGAACCAAATCTCCCGCTCCGGCAGCATCCCTGGAAGCTCCTCTGGGAAAACATCTGGAAATTCTTCAACTATCCTGGGCAACTGTACTGCTGCTACTGCCATCCGCAACACTGGGGAAGATGGCTCCACTGCTCCTCTAGAAAATGAGAACTCTGGCTCGCCGGGGATACTAAAGACAACTCTGCCAACATGGCAGTCTATCCTAGCATACTGGTTCCTCAACCAATCCATGCCTAGGACTACATCATAGTCTGCCATAAGAAACTCTATGAATCTAGCGGGGAACTCCCTACCGCTAACTACGATTCGACACGAGGAAAACACACGATCTACTCCCACAAGGCCATTACCAGTAAGTATATTGAGCCTCACTGATAATGACTCGGGCTCCAATCCTATCCGTGTCGCGAATCGTGTAGACATAAATGAATGCGATGCACCAGAATCAAATAATACAGACGCTGGAGAGGAGTTGACGAGAATAGTACCTGCCACAACCTCACCTGGTGCAACTTCTTCTTCCATAGCCATCATCATGGCCTGACCTTGTCCTCTGGCTGCTGGTCCCCTCTGCTGGAAACCTCTCTGCCTATTCTGGGTCTGAGCTTGGGCTTGTGTATACTGCTGGGGGTGCTGTTGCTGGAATGCCTGAGACTGAGGCGGCAAGGGCCTCGAAGACTGATACTGCTGCTGCTGAACTGGTACTAGGGCCGGTCCTCTCACCGAAGAGCTAGAAGGGTTGGATGCTGATAAACTACCCCTATTCGGGCAAGCCTCTATCCTATGATCTGCTGATCCATAAGCCAGGCACAATCCCTGCACCCTGCGACAGTCTGCCACCACATGCCCTGGCTTCCCGCAATGAGAACATCCCATCGCGGAAGTCTGCTTCTGCTTCTACTGCTACGGGTACGTCGGGGTCGAATACTGAACCGACGTTACTGAGGCCGCCCGCCTCGGAGTTCCAATGGTCAATCCCCTAACTGCCGGGGCTGGAGCTGATGATTGGTACATCTGACTGTGGGACCGCTTCCTACTTCTGGTCCTATCCACGATCCTCTGGGAGGTGTACTCATGCCTCCTAGCTGCTCTCAAGACTGCGTCGAACGTCTGGTGCTCGAACTGCTCAACCGCCAACAAGATCTCCAAATGCAGTCCCTGCTGGAACCGCTGGGCCCTATCAAACTCGGTCGCCACCAAGGTGGGGCAAACCTACTGAGTCTAGAAAACTCAGATGCATAACTGTCGACTGTTCTGCCTCCTTGCTTCAAGTTAGTAAATCTGGTCTGCAGGTCATACCGAGCCACAGCATCGAAATACTTCGTCTGGAATCTCTCTCTAAACACTGCCCAAGCAATGGGTGCTACTAATCCCATGGCTTACGCTGTCCACCAACTACGAGCCAAGTCCAACAACTGCAGGTGTACCACCGCCACCTTCTCATTCTCGGGTGTACTAGCTGCTTCCAGAATTACCTCGGTATCCTGAAGCCATGCATCCGCGGCAATCGCATCCTCGCTGCCGTCGAAGAAAGGAGGGTTCAAGCGCTTGAAGCTGTTTGCCGCCTGGTTCCCTGGATGTCCGCCTCGGGTCAAAGCATCTTGAACTGTCTGGTGCAGGGCGTCGCTTCGACGATCCTGGGAAGCTATCAAGGTTCTGATGAGGCCTACTAAGGTACCATCATCTGGCTCTGTGGGCTGGACGGGCCGAACTGGTGACTCTCCTCCAGTAGGTATCACTCTGGAGACAACTCCGAAATGCTGGACTTGATCTCCAGGTTACTGCTGGTCCACGGGAGGTGCTCCTCCTTGCTGATCGGCAGGGTCAGGTACAGTGCCGCTGAGGAAGACGACACAGAGAATCAATAAGGAAGGACCAGGACAGATCAACGATACAAGTATGTAATCAGGGCAAGAATTTCAGGGATTTGAAAATACGGGCGGAGATCAAGGGCGAATACTGATTGAGACATCTATTCGGTAAACCCTCACATTTCTTGATTGACAAGACCTGCATAGGCCACCACTTAAACCGAGTTACGCTCCAGAACCAGAATACTGGAGAGCGGGGGCAGACATAGCCAGCTACGTATATTGAAATGGAAACCACCTCGATATACGGTCACAGTTGTCTAGAAATATGAGGGTTTACTACAAGCCAACAGTCTCTTATGGTCATGAACAAGCCTAATGTCTCAATCACAAGCAAGTAAGTAAGGTCGCAAGATGTATGATCATTAAATATACAATAATAAGGCGTCCCAAATATTACATATTCAGCTGATCATAAAACTAGTCGTACAAAACAAGAGTTTAGTCGTACATGATCAACCCTAGGATTTGTTAATCATGTTTACAGCCCGTAGGCAGACAGTAAGTAAAGTGCATCGAGCTAACAGGTGCTCGTCGGCTAAACGCCTCAAAAGAATAACTTTACAGTAGAGTGAGCGAAACAAAATAGAAAATCCACTCGTAGCCCGGGTTCCTTCTAGTCGCCACCATCGGGCTGGAGGTTCGGAAGATCCTCGGGAGCTGCTCCGAAATCTGGCCAGACAAAACCAGCTGGGTCAACCCCAGAAAGAGCAAGTGCCACAAGGGGGCCACGAAATAAGAACAAAAGCCAACAATCAGCACAAGAAAATATAATATTAAAACTAGAACTTACAAAAACATGTCAGGATGATATACGACAAGATAACCATAGGACTATTCCGATAGCCAGGTTACAACCCGTAAACCAAACAAGGACCGGGGTTGTAACCCTTTATCTGAACAGAACTTGGTTTCCCACCATTTATCGGCAAGATAATAATGTAAGAAATCAAGACAGGAAGCAATCTTGTACTGGATCAAGACATGACTAAACTAGTTATACCTCATTCAATCAATCACGGCCAATCAGATACTACGGCTTACTACTTTAACTAACTAGGGTTAACACAGGCCTAATTACTAACAAGATGCAGTGAGATTGTTCCACAGCCACAAGCCCTGCAGACCATCCAGGTTACCCAGGTCGAAAATTAGGGGTTGAATTCAGGTGGGTACATCGTCTAGGAGACAAATGTACCCTTAGGTGACTTAGAGGGTGCAACACGCGACGGTGTGCTGGAAATATGCCATACTCGACGGCAGGCTACAGATCCCAAGAGCGCCCAGGTAACGGGATTGCCTGTAGCTGTGTCATCTCTTCATGGCTACTGAGTTATTCTAGTTATTACCCTTAATCCATTTTAGTAGGTGCTCCTGACCGTGGTACTCAGGAGTCCCATCCTAGACATGATGCAAGACAGGACAAATGGATTTAACAAGCAAGCAAGAAAGAACTACCCACGGTGTCAAGGCAGGTCAAGTTAAGCTAGCCGTCTCAACAGCATTACGATAAATCATGTCAGGGTACTTGTCAGGAGTGCGCCACGACGGGCCACTATCATGTCAGGTTGGTCATGTTAGGAGTGCACCACTATAGGTCACTATCGTGTTATGCTAGTTCCTTGTCATACCATGTCATGTACAATAGTCATTCCAAACATATTAAGTAAAATCAATTTTATGACAAAAGGCGTAAGGATATAAAATGGGCGTAAAATATCTAATAAAATATCAATATACAGAGCTATAAAAGAGCCAAGCTTAAAGAAATAAGACCAAAACTCCAAGAGCCAATGGGTTAAGCAAGGGGTTCAGGGTGCAGCGTACGCACAAGACACGCACGCAGGAGAGCGGCGTACGCAAAAAGTCACGCAAGCGGAGAGGAGCTACGTACGTGAAAAGTCACGCACGCCAGAGAGGAGCTGCGTACGTGAAAAGTCACGCAAGCGGAGAGGAGCTGCGTACGTGAAAAGTCACGTACGCCAGAGAGGAGCTGCGTACGTGAAAAGTCACGCAAGCAGAGAGGAGCTGCGTACGTGAAAAGTCACGCAAGCGGAGAGGAGCTACGTACGTGGAAAGTCACACAAGAGGAGATGAGCTGCGTACGTGAAAAGTCACGCACGCCAGAGAGCTGTGTACGTGAAAAGTCACGCAAGCAGAAAGGTGCTGTGTTTGTGAAAAGTCACGCAAGCGGAGAGGAGCTGCATACGTGAAAAGTCACGCAAACAGAGAGGAGCTGCGTACGTGAAAAGTCACGCACGCCAGAGAGCTGCGTACGTGAAAAGTCACGCAAGCAGAGAGGAGCTGCGTACGTGAAAAGTCACGCAAGTAGAGAGGAGCTGCGTACGCGTAAAAACACGCATGCAGGGTCTGGGTCTTCTTCTCCATGGCTGAGAAGAAGCTCCAATGGCTCCAAAACTTCAAGGCATCACAACTTGGCCATCCGAACTCCAAATCCAGATTTCCAAAGTTCCAACCAGTGTGGAATTGAACTCTCTTCCACATGGAAATGTCAAAACCCATAAAAATCCAACTTAAATAGATCAAAACCATATAAAACCGAAAATAGGAAAAACCTAGATCTAGAACAATGGAGACTCCAAATCACAAAATGCTAAGTTCTAATGTTGATCACCATGTCCTAAACTAGCAAATCGACAAATAAAAGAGGGTTCTCATGTGGTGGCAAGGTGCACTTGCCTATGGGTGGGTGTTGTGGGGAGGAAGGAGAAGAGAGTTGTGTAGAGGAAGGAGAAGAAGAAATTAATGGAGGGTTATGAGGAGAGAGAAAAAGTTGGTGGAGTTTTAAAGAGGGTGGGATGTGGTGTGTTGAGGGTGGAGTATAGGCTAAAGTGTTCCAATACCAAATAAACCAAACCAAACCAACCCAATCCAATCCAAATAAAACCGAACCATGACAAAAACCCAAAATACGAGAAATACCGAAATACGGGAAATACGAGAAATGAGGGTGACACATATTTAGGAAGCCCTAGGCCTAACCTACCTGTAGGACTAGCTAACCCTAGGTTTCGAGTTCAATACGTGTCCGTATCGGACACGTATCAGTCTATGTATATAGGTGTTTGATGAAATGCCCCAAAGGGCATTTCGAATTGATTTCTTGAATATTTTTGAATAGGAAATTAAGGTTTAGTGTTGCTTATGGATTTCTAGTGTTCTGAGTCATCATTGGTGTCGTATCGTGTCGCCACGGATACGGGAACACACTGGTGCACCACACGCGCGCGCGCAGATTCCTTGCCCTGCTGCTCGGGGTCTTTTGCGACGTGGACGCGCTACGTGGATGCGTGATTTTGGACACACACCTTGGGGCGACCACTGACACCACGTGTGTCAAGTTTCACGACCCCTCGTGTCGTGTCGGACACGGTGTCATGCATGCACAGGGTGTGCACTGTGCGTGTATCAGTGCATTATTGTTTCCCTATTTTCAATTCAGTTTTAATGTTTTAATTAGTGATTTTAATTGTCAATTAGATCCTAAATATGATGTATGATATATGTTAGATTAGTTTACATGATTAGTTAAGTTTTTGATGTGGGATTTGATTCGAATTGGGGAATAAAGCCATTTGGCTGATACCAGGTTACTGATACTTTATTTCAGTATTTCCTAAATATTTGAAATCCTATTTTGAAGTAATGTTTTACTATTAAATGTTTTCCCACATATTGCTAGCTCATGTTTAGCTTAAATGTTGCATTCGAATTAGACTTTTGGTTTGAAAATGAGATTTTGACATTATGTTGGATTTCGAATGGAATAGAACTGATTTTGTTGAGTTCAATAGCTGAATTGAATGATTTCAGTTTTAATAACTGAGTTGAATGAATGCATTGATTCATACTGTTAACTGAGAAATTATCCTCTTAAATATGCTGAACTGTGATTGAACTATTTTCCTAAAACCTGAGAATGGTTCTCCTAAAGGCTGAACTGAATTCCTTTTCCTATATAACTGTATTAAAATGGTTTTCTATTTAACCTGAGATTGTCTTTCCTGCCAACTGAATAGCCCTAAACCTGAGATTCCCTTCCCTCTTTAACTGAAATGATTTACATGTTATGTGATTTCCTGTTTTCCCATTGCACTGACTGAATAGCCTATAATCTGAGAAACTTGGTTTCCTTTCCTTCTTTAAAACTGAGTTGATTTCCTAGTCAACTGATTTGTTTACATTAACTGTCAAGCTATTTATTCCTTAACTGGAACTGATTTCAATGATTGATTCCTATTTCCCACACACAAGTTCAAGTTATCACTCACTGCACACAGGTTATTACCATTTCCTGTTTTTTCAGGTTCACACATTGTAACTACACTGTTTTTCCTTTGAACACTCACTAATTTTTCCCTGATTCCATGTGACACTGCACACAGGGTCACAATGTGTACAGGTTACATATCATACACTAAATTGATATCAATGTATACATTGTTTTCCAGGTTCTAGCCTTCACTGTTTTCCAGTTATGCCATGTACACTGATTTTTCTATTACACTGATTTTCCTATAGACACTGCTACACATGTACATTGTTCACTGATTTTTTCTATGCCATGTACACTGATTTTCCTATAGACACTGCTACACATGTACATTGTTTTCCAGTTACATGAAGTTTGTATCAGACTTTGCAAGACACTCGGCACGCATGACCCGCTTGACACGAAAGGATATGCCATTTGTCTGGTCGGCAGAGTTTCAGGCATCATTTAAGAATTTAAAGCAGAAGTTGATCACGGTACCTATTCTTATATTACCGGTTGGACCTGAAGGATTCACTGTATATTTTGATGCGTCAGAGAAAGGACTTGGATTCATCCTCATGCAACATGGGAAGGTGATAGCGTACGCATCTAGGCAACTTCGAGACCATGAGAAGAATTATCCAACTCATGACTTGGAGTTGGCAGCAGTGGTATTTGCTTTGAAGCTATAGAGACATTACTTGTATGGTGATCGAGTGGACATGTACACAGACCACAAGAGTCTTAAGTACATCTTTACTCAGAAGGAACTGAACATGAGACAGAGACGATGGTTAGAATTGATCAAGGATTACGACGTGGAGCTTCAGTATCATCCAGGCAAGGCTAATGTGGTAGCAGACGCTCTCAACATGAGAGGCGGTACATTTATGTTGACAACACAAAAGCACATTTTAGAAGACCTTCAAGAGATGGGCATCGAGGTTATACTTCCTAGTGATACAGAAATTCTGGCAAGTCTACGAGTCCAATCCGACTTGGTAGACAGGATCAACACAGCTCAGGCACAGGACCCAAGGATTCAGAAGCTTAGGAAAGAATGTGAGTCGGGACTCAGAAAGGAGATAAAAATTCATGAAGATGGTACACTTAGATTTGGATCACGTCTATGTGTGCCTAGTGGAGATATCCGACAGGAGGTTATGACAGAAGTCCACAGTTTTCAGTATTCTATACATCCCGGAGGGACCAAAAGGTACAAAGATATCAAGCAGTACTTCTGGTGGAACGGAATGAAGAGAGAGATAGCTAGATTAGTTTCTCGTTGCTTGATATGTCAGCAAGTGAAGGCAGAACAGCAAAGGCCAGCTGGATTATTACAACCGCTTCCTATCCCGAAATGGAAATGGGAGCATATCACAATGGACTTTGTGACCGATTTACCATGATCACCAAGTGGTAAGGATGCTATTTGGGTGATAGTAGATCGGCTTACGAAGGTGGCACATTTTCTCCCTTTTAGAGTAGGGCAATCTAGAGAAAAATTGGCAAAATTGTATATGCAGCAGATAGTCAGACAGCATGGGGTTCCTGTCAGTATAGTATCAGATAGGGATACCCGTTTTACATCATATTTTTGGAAGAGTTTACATCATAGTCTGGGTACCAAGTTAAGATTTAGCACAGCTTACCATCCACAGACGGACGGGCAATCAGAAAGAACAATCCAGACTTTAGAAGATATGTTACGAGCTTGCACCCTGGATTTTGGAGGGTCTTGGGAGAGTCACCTGCACTTAGTCGAATTTTTGTACAACAACAGTTACCAAACCAGTATCCAGATGGCGCCATTTGAAGCACTATACGGTAAGAAGTGCAGGTCGCCACTTGCATGGGATGATATCGGGGAGAGAAAGATGTTAGGCCCAGAGATGATTGTTCAGACGGTTGAAGTGGTTAAGAAAATTAGAGAGTGACTTTGAGTTGCGCAAGATCGACATCATCATTGGACGGACCAGCATCGTAGGCCGCTAGAATTTTCTTTTGGAGCCCATGTGTTCTTGCGGATCTCACCTACTCGTGGGGTCATTAGATTTGGCGTTCGCGGGAAGTTGAGTCCGCGATACGTGGGCCCATTTGCTGTCCTTGATAGGGTAGGCGATGTTGCTTATCGTTTGTCCCTTCCACCTTCGTTACGAGAGGTACATAATATATTTCATGTGTCTCAGTTGCGTAGGTATGTATCGGACCCATGCCATATTCTCGATCATTCTGAACTGGTTGTTGGTACCAACCTGTCTTACGAGGAACAGCCTGTGTCCATTTTGGACCAAAGGGAGAAGATACTCAAGAATCGAATAATTAACCTTGTTCGTGTTGTTTGGGGTCATCACTCCTTAGGAGAGTCAACGTGGTAACGTGAGGATGATATCCGATCATGGTATCCGCACCTTTGACTCACAATGTATATTTCTTTCTGTGTGCCTTGATTATCCTGATCCCTCATGCTTACCACCAAATGAGTAGAAATTGCTTGATGTCGTCGATTGATAAATATAGATATATACTTGCTATTGGTATTGTAAAATGATTGCTTGCTAGCTAAAATTGTTGTACTTAGATTAGTTTGGCCCTGATATTTCTATCCTGCTTGGATTTGAAATTCCGAGGACGGAATTTTTCTAAGGAGGGTAGAGACGTCACTCCCCATTCCCGGAATATGTATTTTAATACGTGTACTGCTTGAATGTATTTATTTAATATTTATCATACATTTGTTCTGTATTTAAATTCTGTAATTTCACGCTAATTATATTTTTTTGCTGTATTTTATTTTCTGCTTAGCTTTGCTTCTGGGTTCGGCTTGGGTTGGTTTATTTTCGGATTTGGGTGGTTCAACATGAACCCGACCAACCCACCATCATCTTCATTTAAAGCCCCAATCCTTTCTCTCATTACTTCTTCTTGCTCATTTACTTTTCTTCTTCCTCATAACTCTCTCCACTTACCAAACCCATAGGCAAGTACATCTTGCTTCCACATGAGAACCCATTTTTATGGTTCATATCTTCCTTTCGTGATTCTAAGATAGCTTAGAACTTGGCATTTTGCATTTTGAAGTCTCGTTTTTAGTAGATCTAGAAATTACCATTTTTTATATTTTATTGGTTTTGATCTATCAAACTTCCTTATTTTTAAGTTTTGTTCGTCGTCCCAGATTGTTGAGATTGTGTTATACGCCATTCTGATCCGTGGAATCCCATTTTTGGCTTGGAATGAAGGTTCCATGGAGTTTGGAGTTTGGAGTTTGGTGTTCGGAAAGAGCTTTACGCCCACGTTTTTACGTGCCAGCGTAATATCCGGCTCTACGCACACGTTTATACGTGCTCGCGTAATATCAAGCTCTACCTCCACGATCATTGGTGTCAGCATAAATTTGTTTTATGCAAGTCGACTTGGCTTGGTGTATTACGCTTTACGCGTATTCTTTCATGCGTAACCTGACTCTTTACGCGTGCAACCTTTACGCGTGGCTTGACCCTTTACGTGTACAATGTTTCATTATTCTTTACGCATACAAGATTCATGCGTAAACTTTTACTTTTTACACGTATGAGTTTTTACGCATAACGCTACTTTTTACGCGTATGAGTTTTTACATGTAACGTTACTTTTTATGCGTACTATTCTGGCTTGGCATAAGACGAGTTTTTACGCACAACTTTATCCCTATTGATCGTATTCCTTTTACGCGTACTCCTTTACGCATAAAGATATCCTTTTTTACGCGTATAATGTTTTTATGCGTAACATTGTTCTTTGCGTAACTTCCTTACGCGTAATTTATTGAGCGTACTCCTTTTTACGTACATGGCATTTCCCTATTATATCCTTACGCCTTTTGACATGAACTCGATAAAATCATGATATATTAATATTTAATGCATATTGTTGTGTGGAATGTGCCTTGTGTCTCGATTGATTCATGGATACCCAGAATGACTGAAACTTAACCCTGAAAGTTATAAACTCGACCAAACTAAATACTAGTTTGACTTTCATGCCTTGGCACGAATTGACATTGATTGTTACCTTGACTAAATGATTGATCATGCATTCCTAGTTGGAACTAAAGAGACTGGCTAGTAGTCTTATTGAAATTGAATGAGACACGTTCATATTAACATAAACTATTGCAATCGATTAGCCGATCCCGAACATTGGCATATGGACACGTGTAGACTTCAACTGATTTTCTACAGAAGCAGCATGTGTACTTAACAGTCAAGGCATGATATTCTGTGGCTAGGTCTGATTGTTGCATTACGCTATGTAAGACCTACAACCTAACCGTACGGATATCGTTGTAGAGTTGTGCATATCGTACTGTACGAAAGTATCATTCTGAATGACCATGATCCACGGCATAGGATTTCTATCAATATAGGGGCTATTAAGTTAAATAAAATAACGATTGTATGGAAGAGAATGGATTCCCGAGTTCTTACATGGCAGCCATCCCGGGGCAATTGGTGCCCCGACATGCCAACTGGTTTCCACAGATACTGCAAATCTGACATACGGGCAGGGAGCGGTATCTGCTTATATTAGTTATTGTATACTAATAACGGGCGTCCCGCTGGGACTCGTTTAATTCATGATTGGCGCAATTGATTATTGGATAGACTAGCCTTGCTTGCATATAGTAAGAACTGAGGAATCTTGATTGCATATTTCCAAAATAATTTGGAACTTATAGTAGCAAGCCGTAGTAGTTGCATGGCCGTTTAAATTGATTTGTTTGTGTATTGTACCTACTCTGTTAACTACTAAGATGATCAGAATGTCAGGACATGACGGATCAACTTCTGTCCTTGTTTGGTTGGGAAGTTGGTTTGAAGTGTCGGGATATTGTATGAATTCCAGTAGCAAGCAGAGAATTATTATTATTATTATTATTATTATTATTATTATTATATTCTTAACTCTTATTACGGGTTTTAATTCTCATGTCGTGCTTTCTTGTGGTACTTGCTATTAGAGGTCTAACCTCTCTGGTTTTGCATGGCCAGATTTAGAGCCAGTTTCCGAGGACTCGGCTTACTTTTACCTCCAAGATGGTCAATACTAGAGGGATGATCGCAGGAGGACACGAGTGGCTTCCTTGCTTCCCTGCTCGTTTTGCTACTTACTTTAAATTTTGCCGCTTGGCACCGACATGTTAGTCGGATTATCTTGTACTTACTTTTACATAATTGTAACTAAGTCAGGCTGCAGCTGATAACGATTGTGTACACCTTGCTATACTATCTGGCTATATTTTGTACAGCCAGATCTCAAGAACATTTTGACTAAGCGTTTGGGATGCCTTACTGCTTTATCTTACATGTCTCTATTATTGCTTCTTGTTTGAATGATTGAGACAATAGATGTTGAGTAACCCTAGCAAGACTTTCATGTAGTATGCACCCCTCGTTTTTTAGACAGCATTGATCGTATTATACGGTATTCATCTTCCCGTAATACGTAGATGGCTGAGTCACACCCCGTTCTCCGGTATTCTTGCTCTGGGACGTGACAATATCTATACTACATAGGCTCATAGGATACATAAAATGCCTATGTCGTATAGTCAGTTTTCTACTTAAAATCAATACTGCACCTATTAGACCTATTAACTAAATTCTAGGATTAAAGTATGTCGTAGACCTTCATATTAGTTTTTCGAAACTTCAAACGGATCGCATTTTAATGTCCGAAAGCTCCCGGAATCACGAAAACACCGAAACGCGTTCGTCTTTCAGACAGCTGACACTCAAACAGTTTTACAGAAAGTTCTAGAATGAATTTGGCCTATTAATATATATTTGGAAAGCTAACTTCGATACAGTTCTTTAAAAAATAGAAAATTAATCTGAGTCTTGAGCTAGGAGTTATGACATTTCTAAGTTGCTATGGCTACTAAAAACGTAGATGAATATTATGACGAATTTGGGTTGTTTTGGACAAAAGAAACACATGTATATACCTAAATCTAACCATGTATATCATGAGATACCATGATACAATACCACGTATCCTATTTAGGACACATATACCCAATCTCGACTCAAAAAGGACATAAAAGTTCCTTTGGGGACACGTATCGAACACTTGGTGGTCACAAATTCGATTTCCTCCAAATTGTATCAAAATGAAATAGAAAAAACCTTCAAATAGGAAGAGAAGAGCCTCAACTCCTCTCTAATGATACCCTAATGCAAATGGGGTCCTAAATGAAGTGTACACTAATGAAATAAAATGGAAAGGTTTAGAGAGCTCATACCAAAAGGGAGATAGATTTCCAATGTAAAATTTCTAGATCTAGATCTCCACCAAGCTTCAAGGATCCAAATCCTTCCAATCCCTTCTTATCTAGCCAATAGAGGCTTCTCCTCTCCAAGGAGAAGAGAATGAAATAAATTTGGCTCAATTTGGAGAAAATTTGGGTGTATGAGCAATTTGGGGAAAAGCTCCTAAATTAGGGCTTGAAATGAAAATAGAAAGAGAGAAGATG